>JBAIZL010000005.1:235857368-235907368 GCA_036971475.1 Prosapia bicincta | reverse complement strand
TTCAACCACTTGTTGTCACCCCTGGGATCACCGTTAGGCAACAGGATCACCCAGGGGACGACATGACCAAATGCAAATGCTGTTTCGACTTGTCAAAACTTTTGTATAATTTACGTGTTCATTTGGCTTCTTTTGCTTTCATTGTTTTCTAACATAATCATCACTGTGTAGTTTGCTATATAATTCCATTTATTTTCACTTTCTAGCATAGTGGATATCATGTTTTGTTCATTCATGGTAATGCCAAGGTAGGCATTTATTTGTTGTCGCTTTCCGCCCCAATGCTCACAGTAGAACAATGTATGTTTTGCGTCATCGTTTAAGCTTTCGCAGAACTCACATTGAGCTGTTTCACGTATATTATATCTATGAAAGAATTCACCAAAACATCCGTGTCCAGTGAGCGCTTGTGAGATAGTAGTTCACTTCTCCATGCCCTCTTTCTATTCATGCTTCTAGATAGTTAAATATGCAGTATGTCCATCTGCCAGTGCTGGCGTCATTCCACTCCGATTATCAGCGCTCCAATAGGCGTCCTCTAGCAGATTCCTTAGCTATTAGTATGTGTGTGTGTGTGTGTGTGTGTGTGTGTGTGTGTGTGTGTGTGTGTGTGTGTGTGTGTGTGTCTGTCTGTGTGTTTGTGTTTTTGTGTGTGTGTGTGTGTGTGTGTGTGTGTGTGTGTGTGTGTGTGTGTGTGTGTGTGTGTCTATTCATCCATTTTTCTATCTATCTATCTGTCTATTTTTCTATCATCAATCGATCTATCTATCGTCTATCTAATTATCTATCTATCTATCTATCTCTTTCTCTCTCTCTCTCTCTCTCTCTCTCTATATATATACATATATATATATATATATATATATATATACTTCTTTATTCTCTATCTATCTGTATATTTCTATACCCATCTCTTTGTATGTCTATGTATCTTTCTCTCATTTACGAGAAATGTGTATAACCTATCTTGTACAAGATTGTAAAAACAATTACTAACTACTGTAATTATTTCATAATATCCTCTCATTATTTTGTTCTCTCCCTATTATAAAAAAAACATAATAATCAACCCTATAATAAATAGACATTTATTTCAAAGTGTGACCAAAATTTAACCGAGTTTTTACGGGAACATGGTTTCAACCCAATCCCGGACATATTTTTGAGATTCGTCCTGCCTGAGGAAGATTTCATGTCTGTCATAATCTTCCCCCATTCACATTACACAGGTCAAATGTCCTTCGTCTTGTCATAATTCCACCAATCGTTTCTTAATCTACAATTCTTTATCTTCATTCTAAATAGGAGGAAGAAGAGAACACCTCCTTGTCACTTCGGTAGATAAGCGACTCCTTAAACACAATCCTCCCCTGTGCACGTACAGGCCTTTCTTCCCTAACAATCTCTATCAGTGGAGAGTTGATTATCCGAACTAATTTGGACCGGAGGGTCTTCGGATATTCAAACATGTATATAATTTTAAATATTAAGTTACATTTTCCGTTTTAGAAAACATTTAGAGCGTACTATTTAGCTGTATATACAGTACTTTACATTCTATTACTGTAATACAACAGTGAATTTGCTATTGGATAAAGAGTAGGCCTATTGTACTACTGTATTCTAAATTTAATAACTAAAAGAAGGTAAATAAATAAAAACCAATCACGAAGATATACAAATTCTGCTATATAATTACATTGACCTATGTATAATATACAGGCCTACCGTACTGTAAGTATGTTTTAAAATGTACATATAGTACACGTACTACATTGTTTATGTACGCTTGTACTGTCATTGTAAAGGCGTAGCAAGAAATAATTTTCAACAAATAACGCACCACGCTCTGCACGCACCCTAAATCGTGTGCTCCCCTGTAAATATAATACTTTCTTTTACCAATATTTCCATTTTCGGATAATTGACGTTCGCATAATCGACTTCCGAATGTATTACAAACCCTATCCTTCACAGGCGATACTTCTTATGTTAGCTGATCGCAATAAAATAACAAAAATGAAATTTACACAATTTTATTATATTTTAACGTGTAAGAGTGTTAATAGTTACTATAAATTACAACTTATTAACAACACAGTGCAGTACGAATCAGTATTTAGAAATAGTATGGGTTAAACTACAAAAGGCAATAAGCATTGACCGATTACGCCCCGAATACGATCGATTACCACTGAATGCATACGTAAAAGCTGTCAAATCTTGGAAGTTACATTCTCTACACAGTTTTGTTTCTCCAAGTCTCTGTACTTCCAGTTCTCTATCTGATTTCACTTGCACCATGCTTTTATCCTCACCCGGAAGGCGATGAAGCACGCCTAGTATAATTGCTCATTAGCATAGATTATTGTACACAAATCTAACACCTGACACCTTTAGATCACCGAACAAACCTTTAGCATATTGATAAAAAATAAATAAATAATATACGTAAATCGGAAAAATTACTAAATGCAACTGAGATGAACGTTTGGCGCAGCTCTATAAGAACGCAAAAGCTTTAAAGAGTACCAGACAAGAGAATAAAAGAAATTATGGATCTCACAAACGTACAGCGGATGAGTGAAGATCTCCTACCAGAGCTGATATTGAAATGGAAACGAAATCTAGCTCCAGGAAGGAACTGGATAAAAGGAAATGACAACGAGATGGAAGAGAGAAGCCTAGAACAGGATGAGTAGATGCACATGGAAAACTGGAGAATGGGTGTCGGGAGACGTCGAAGATAGTTTTTTAAAATCGGTAATATATTATATATATATATATATATATATATATATATATATATATATATATATATTGTAAAACTTAGATGAATTATTTTTCTTGTTGAATATGTATGGTGACATAAAATAATTTTCATAAACAAGAATATACGAATATTACTTCATTTTATTGTTCATTGAAGCTTTTCGCTAATTTATATTATTAGCATTTTCAAAATATATATACTTACTCAGAGTAGTCTTACTCTGGTCACATAACTGGACAGTGATTCATATATTTTGAAAATGCTAATAATATAAATTAGCGAAAAGCTTCAATGAACAATAAAATGAAGTAATATTCGTATGTTCTTGTTTATGAAAATTATTTTATGTCACCATATATATATATATATATATATATATATAAAGTACACATAATCCTCTAGTACAAAACATATTTTTATTCTAACCTGATTTACGTGTTTGTCACCATCCTCAGAGGAATGACACAATACTGGCTAATACTGCATAGTTTCATTACTTATAATAACCAAATTAGGTAACTATAAGGAAACTATGTAGAATTAGTATTGTGGGCCATGCCTCTGAAGATGGTTACGTAATAACCGAAACGTAAAAGCGTTAGAAAATAAATATTTGTGGTTAGAGGTTGTTAGTGTATTATTTGTTATTATTTAACCACAGTGAATTATTCCAAATAATTGGTTGCTTGAGCGTATTACTGTTATCAAAATTCTGATACTTTAGCAACTATGGTTCTAGGCTAACTCCTCCCATTATTGTTTCCTGTTACAGTGTTTTCACTCCAACATTAACTTTATTTTTATATTTGTAACTTATACCAGGTAAACCATACCTCCCGGCACAGTGTCTATATACCAGTGAATGTCAGTGGACAAAAGGTATTAACTGGCCACATTGTACTCTGCCCAATCACAACAAGGTACTTGCACAGCTTATCGTAATCAATTAGCAGCACAGGTTTAACGGCCGAAGTGGTGCATTTGGCCTGGATACAGATAAGGTGGTAATGCCCCCCCCCCCCGGATATATAATGTACAACCGATGCATTAACTTAGGACTAACCATAAAGTAGATTTTCTTTGATTCAATTTAAACAGAAGTGAAACAAAATATTTACATTTATTCTTATTTCAGGAACAATAGGTTGCCTGTAGCTTTTAATTAATTACTTTAATGGGAATGAAATATTAAAATAATCATTACTTGCAACGGTATTTTAATTTTAGCGGTTCATTTCCGCAGCCAAATAAAAACTCTGCAAAATTATCTCGTTCACGTGCATATTCCAAATTAAAATAAGTACTGTATAACATTTAGAGTAAAAGAACACTTTTCCCATATAAAGTATAATAAGCAAGAAAAATAAGCTACAGCGAAACACTGTTTTGAAAATAACCATTTATTCATAAAGATGCTGTAGCTGTTATGAAGAACATAACAAAATTTAAAGAATTAGATGCATTAAAACCCTTATTTATAAATAGATTTGAAAATGTAGTTGTTATTATTTAATTAGGAACAATTCGAAACTCGGTTATTTTATTAAAAAAATGTTGTCTCAATTTACATTGTTTTTAACATAGAATATATTTTTCCAAACGTAATTTTATTCTTGCATTTAAGTTCATGTAAAAATTGTTTTTTATTTATTTCTCGCACGCTCGCACGCGGGCACGCTCAGATCTGGTTGTAACATTTATGTATTAAACGGGCTATGCGTCAACTGTTTAGTTACAGTTGATATTTGTAGTAGCGTCACTGATAACATAAGACATTTAAACGTGCATGACAATTAAGTATAATGTTTTGTGGGTTCGTGTACATTTATATATATATTTATACTGATCATTGTTTTCACTTTAGACACTAACAAAATATGACCATAGCCAAAAATGCTTTTATATTTTAATAATATTGTTTTTATATTATAAAAGCGATTCTTTAAATACATAAAACAATTATGGCTGGTTTGGCCATGCATGAATGTAGCTCAACTTTTAAAACTTTAGCAGCGGCGTAACCTCCCATTTGGAAAATGTTTTCATGGATAATTTACAACTGAATTAACTTTTACGACTAAATATTACACCCCTGAGGATAAATAGCATAATGAGATCCTCTATCCTACCTTTTATTACTCCAATGGCATGAGAGCTACTTTTACCCATAATATATAACCACTCCTACACCTTAAGGTACATTCCTCCTGTATAACGAAGTCTACGACAAACTATTTAGGTATTGTAAATAGTTTTATTAATCTTACAAGAATAAGGCGTATGATATGCTTTTTTTAAACTAATGCACATTTATGTGCGTGTGTACGCTTACGAACGCGTATAAACATACAATGTAATAAATTATGTAATGATAAATTATATATAAATATAATTTAATAAATTATCGAATATATTTAAACCACGTCAGTGAAATTGCACCCAAATAGAAATCTGACTATATCGCACACAGTTTAAATATCCATTTGTGATAAGTCCATTGAGACATGTTTGTAACCAGTGCCTATATCCAAAAGCCTAAAGAGACTGAAACTTGAGTTGTCGTTATATAGTATCTTGTAATTATTGAAATTGCCAAAAAAATAACTTAAAAAAACAAGATTGAATATAATCCTAAGCTAGTTTTAAACACGAATAAAGGGCTAAACTTTACTTTTGACATTTATCCAGTCCAGAACCTAGTTAATGTAAGATGGAAGTAAGTTTATTTCATGTATATATATATATATATATATATATATATATGGCACTGGGCAGTTAATGGCTTACCTATTTGTATTGTTTGGTTCCTTGAAAATAGTTAAATGAAATATTTTTAAAAATAAATTTAAGTTATGGTACTGAATAACAAGATAACGTTTGTGTGTGTGTGTGTGTGCATGTGCGCGCGTGCTTATAAGTGCGTGCATGTGTGTGTGTGTGTGTGCGAGCGCGTGTGCGCGCGCGTGCGTATAAGTACGTGCGTGCGTGCGTGCGCGTGTGTGTATGTGTGTGTGTGTGTGTGTGTGTGTGTGTGTGTGTGTGTGTGTGTGTGTGTGTGTGTGTGTGTGTGTGTATGTGTGCGTGCGTGAATGTGTGTGTGTGTGTGTGTGCGTGCGTGCGTGCGTGCGTGTGTGTGTGTGTGTGTGTGTGTGTGTGTGTGTGTGTGTATGTGTGCGTGCGTGCCTGTGTGTGTGTGCGTGCGTGCCTGTGTGTGTGTGTGGGGGGGGGGGGGGGGGGGGTATCATATACAGTGCATCATATAGTTCACGATACAGTGCATCATATAGTTCACGATACAGTGCATCATATAGTTCACGATACAGTGCATCATATAGTTCACGATACAGTGCATCATATAGTTCACGATACAGTGCATCATATAGTCCACGATACAGTGCATCGCATAGTTCACGACACAGTGTATCACATAGTTCACTATACAGTGCATCGTATAGTTCACGATACAGTGCATCGTATAGTTCACGATACAGTGCATCATATAGTTCACGATACAGTGCATCGTATAGTTCACGATACAGTGCATCATATAGTTCACGATACAGTGCATCATATAGTTCACGATACAGTGCATCATATAGTTCACGATACAGTGCATCATATAGTTCACGATACAGTGCATCATATAGTTCACGATACAGTGCATCATATAGTTCACGATGAATATAGTACGCAGCTTCAGAGATTAAAGTGTGTTTCAATCTGACAAACGCTTGTTTATAGGCTGCAAAAATTGGCGATATGTCCGTTTCGCAAGAACATAAAGACCAGAACAATTGGGCTGTTTTGTTACGAAGTAGCTCTGGCAATTCATCGATTTGACAAAACCCATATTAAATACCTTTTTGCTGTTTTTTACTTCCTTGATCGCCATGAAAGGAAATTCCTAGGGTTTACGCGGTTATTATTAAATTGTTAATTGTTGATTTAAGAGATGAAAATGCCTTATTTTGCTTATATGTTTGAATTTGTTTTCTTAATAACTTGAAAACTATTTTAACACGTACTTTATGTAGAGTTACATTGTTGTCTTGAATGTTATAATTTAATTTATTTATGTTATTGTTTAATTTTAATGTTTAAAGCAAAAACCTTCATAAACGCTCGATACACTTGTTTTTGTTAGGAAACAATTTGTGATTTTGCTAAATACAAGTCAGTTTCTCAGACCTATTTATTCCCCTAACATGAATTATGTCCAAAATTTCATAAAACCTGTATTTATTTTCCTTTTGAGGTTAAGTTCAAATACTTTTCAAACGAAATCCGGAAACTTTATTATAAATTACTCTGATAAATTAGGTGCGCAATGGTGGTGACTAAATTATTTCTATCTCTTTATTTATAATAATAGTTAAATGGAAAATTTTGAAACTTAATTTTTATCAAATAAAACAAGTTGTGGTAGTGAGTAACAATAAAACATATGTGTGTGCACGTGCGTACATGATTCGTTCTCCATATAAATTACAATATATGGTCATTTTAATCCCGATTCTATATATATAGATAGATAGATAGATAAATAGATATAACATTTTGTAACAACAGAAATTGTTATTTCACTAAAACTAATGTCAGTACTATTTAATTAACTGAGAAGAGGTAAATTTTATTACTTTTATTGCCAAATGAAATTTAAACCCAAAACGTTCTAAGTAATAAAAAAAATACTTAAATAATGTTTGTTTACCAAAGTGACATAGTCGGGTGGTTGTGATACCTTGTTCCATTTTTCTGTACAGGTTCCAGCTGGATTGGATGGCGGAACGACACTCCGGGGGTTGTTGGACATCCTGTGGAACTTATTTTCGAGTTCGATCACGTTCGGAACTTCTCTGCAATGTATTTACACACGAACAATTACTACACAAAAGATGTGCAGGTAACATTTATAGGCAGTAAAATTATGTGCATTTATATTTTGTTCGTTGTTTTACGTTTCTCGACAAAGGGTAATCCTACAGCTTTAATATTCATTTTAAGTACGCCTGCATAAATTCTGTTGAGCTTTGGCTTTAATTGTGCTTTCGTTTGTATTTGGTTGTAAAAAAATTACGATAAACCAATTGTATGGAGGTATCCAGATTTCGAATTACGTCAAACCCAGTTAAAATTGGTTTATTCATTATAATAGCTATATTCAATGCGTTGTAATGCAGTGTTACTAGTGTGTGTTTTATCTCGAAGCTCTCTCCGGAACTCCATCAGTGCATCTACAAATAGCGGTTAATTTCTTCTACAACTTGTTCTTCAAAGTGAAACCACTAGAGACATGATAGAGATGAAACATACGCCCTTAGAGGAGATTCAGAGGGAAAGCTGATATTGTTAGGACACGTAAAGAAGACGCCGGAGGAAAGAATATGGATAGTTGCTTTGGAATAGACGCGGTCGGAGAGAAAAGGAAAGGGAAGACCCAGACTAACATAAGGAGAAACCATCCATAAAGCCATAAGTAAGATGAAAGTTGGAAGAAATTCATCAAAATCCTTGAAATATAGTTCATGCATTTTCCAGGGCAAAAATGCGAAACGTTTTAAAACTTATTCCACGCTGGAACACTGCAGCAATATGAAAGCATGGAGGCAAAGCTTAGAAATAGGACAGCA
The DNA here is from genome assembly GCA_036971475.1 of Prosapia bicincta. NCBI lineage: Eukaryota > Metazoa > Arthropoda > Insecta > Hemiptera > Cercopidae > Prosapia > Prosapia bicincta. The sequence continues at coordinate 235,898,965 of JBAIZL010000005.1, read as the reverse complement.
ACGACGGAAATGAAACCAACCATTATTTTTTTTTGTACAAATTGTCCTCCTGTATCAGAGGCAACTTTGAATCGTTTCCATTGCCTCCTATCGAGACAAAGATCACCTTCAGCAAAATGGTGACTCAGTTCCCCTTCCGTGCTTATTGGTCCTCTTCCCAGAACGTACTGACGGCATTTTGCACTTTCCTCTAGAAGTCTACATCAGAATAATCTCTTATCCAGAAGAACTCTTATTTATTAAGACCTCTGTGTTACTAACAATTATCCTTTTCAGCGAATTAGTTTTGCATCGCTTGGTAAAGATGAATACCTCAGACCGGTGATATCGTCAACTCCTAAGAGCAACTGGGAAACATAGGCTCACCGACACAGAGCCCTGCTTAAAACAATTAAAAGACTCAGGGATGGTGCATGGAGCCCCTGAAGCTCCATTAAGGACCTTCTTTGCACTAAGGGCCATGGGTAAATATCTATCTTGTAGGGAGATCCTTTTTTGTTATCCCTGTAACGTAAACAGGGCAAAAGATTTAACCTTGGGATAAAAATCTTTCTAGGACGGGGTCTTTACGTCCCTAAATTGACTCACTCATTTGCGAGTTTCCTATAGAGCTCTGTCCCATAAGGGCCTACCTTTGCGGACTAAGGCTCTTCGCCAGGTCGTCAAGGAATCGTCTCCAGTGTGGGTCCCCGCGCTACATACAACAAGATAGTGTTGACTCTAAGAGAGGGTAGTTTTAAACGAGAGTTTCATTTCAAGCTCTTGTATAAATGTTATTGAACATTAGAAAATTATATTATCAAGTCAGAACTAATATGCATTAAATAACACTCACTATAACTTAATCGCATTTAATCACTTATTCCTGAATTATTTTATAACTATCTAAAATGATTTGCTTCATAAATTGTCCAGTTCTATCGCAATTATTTAAAAATGACTTCTAACCTTTAAATTTGGAGATTTGGAGAAATCTGTTTTTTCCATTTCTGTTTAATCTGAAGAAACGTTTTCTATTTTAAAAGGATAGTAAAATTTCTTAAAAAGTGTTAATTGATATTAAAATCCCTTTAACTTACTTTTCTTGTAGCTGCATGTTCTATTTATGTTTTGATGTTCTAACAAAAAATAAATTTTCTACACATAACAACTGTTTTACGTTTATTTCAGTGTAAACGAAATACTTGTATGCATAAAAATAGAAATACACAAACAAAGTACTTGATGTGCCTGCAAAGAAACATGTCCCCAGCATGTCAACTGTTTCTCCCTGTGTTACAGGTTTATACTGTTCCCGGAGTAGAGAAACTAATCCCACAGCCTTATCCCTCTGTCGTGTCTTTCTAAGCTTCCATTTTTCAAGTCGGAATCCAGTGTGAACTCAGAAGTTGTAAATTTGCATAGAGGTTATACATTGTCATTTACTACAAGAGATCTTTCAATAAATAAACTAGCAACTAAATTACATTCGCAGCGTGACACCAGTGGGCTGCGGCTTATCATTTATCAATGCGTTTTACAGAATTAATCGAGACCTGTTTGGTATCTAAATTGTTCCATTCAAAAAATTTAAAACATTACGTATTTATTCATCTTGAAAATAAATCACACTACATTGTAATGTGTGAGATCGTCCCCTCGGGCAAACGTGAAGCTAGAAAAATAATGGAATATTTACAAACTCGAAAAACCAGTTCCTACTTGTCACAAACAATAACTTGCTTTCGATTAATAAGAACATAGCTTCCAGAACAGCTCCAGCTTGTACAAACATAGCCGCCTAACCAGCTTCAGCTTGTACAAACAAAGCTTCCTAAGCAGCTCCAGCGTGTCCAAACATAGCTTCCAAACCATCTCCAGCTTGTACAAACATAGCCTCCTAACCAGCTTCAGCTTGTACAAACAAAGCTTCCTAAGCAGCTCCAGCGTGTACAAACATAGCTTCCAGACCATCTCCAGCCTGTACAAACATAGCCTCCTAACCAGTTTCAGCTTGTACAAACAAAGCTTCCTAAGCAGCTCCAGTGTGTACAAACATAGCTTCCTAAGCAGCTCCAACTTGTACAAACATAGCTTCCAGACCAGCTCCAGCCTGTACAAACATATCCTTCATAGTAGGTTCTAGCTTCTACAAACATAGCTTCCTGACCAGCGTACAAACATATCCTCCATAGTAGGTTCTAGCTTCTACAAACACAGCTTTCTGGCCAGCTCCAGCTTGTACAAACATATCCTCCATAGTAATTTCTAGCTTCTACAAACATAGCTTCCTGACCAGCTCCAGCTTGTACAAACATATCCTCCTAACCAGCTTCAGCTTGTACAAACAAAGCTTCCTAAGCAGCTCCAGCTTGTACAAACATAGTTTCCAGACCACCTCGAACTTGTACAAACATAACTTCCAGACCCCCTCCAACTTGTACAAACATAGCCTCCTAAACAGGTCCAGCTATGTAAAAACATAGCTTCCAGACCATCCCCATTTTACATACATTACTGTGTCTACGGGGTCATAAATATTCTGTAATGATGAAAAAGATGTTATAAATGTTTAATATATTATTTTCCTAAATACTTTTTTCAACTCTATGGATTATATATTTATTATAAGTTATTTTTTATTATATCTTTTTTTGCAACTCTTTACATTTTGCCCTATAATTAGTTTATTTATTTTATTTTAATGTTTATATGAATATTCATTTACTTTTTTAACGTGCTAATTGTTTTCGATGATAACTTTGCTCGGCTTTTCGTCCGAAAAAAATGTTTTTTCAACACAATTATAAACATTATTATTTTGGTGTTCTCTTCTTCATTGCGTTTCTTTCACTGGTCCTGAAACCCTCTAGATGTTTTCTTCTGTAATCTTCGACTTTTCCCCCAGTCTTTTCTTTCATTACGCAGTGTACATAGCTTCTCGATTCACTGTACTATTCAAAGTTTAGCATTACGATAAACAGATTGCGCTGTATCAATGGTTAGCACTTACAGTATTTATTATTTTATCCTTAACATGAGTGTTAAGTATTTATCAAATATTTTTTTTACTGTCTCTAAACTTAAATTTTGATAACTACATTTTACTATAATAGTAGACCTATCTAGAGGAGTTTACTTCTGTATAGGCTATAATAGTAACAAATTTAATATTTTCCCTAATAAATAATTCCAGGTCTGTTTTCCACATGATTTGTGAAGATTTATGTATTCATTAGTAAATGTAAAGGTTTTGACTGTAATAAGCAGGATTTAAAAATATTTCATTTATAATTTCCTGTTTCCATTTATCTTAATTGTTTTATTCTAATTTTAATGACACTACAAATTTATTCATTTGTGAATACAGAAAATAATTTTGATTTGACGTACACAATGGGTGACTAATGAACATTATATCTCGTGTCAGCTTTATGGTGAGTGAAAAGTTGACACAAGATATAATGGTCAATCAGCAGCCTAAGGGGGCAGCGCTCTTCCGAAACTATACACAGTATAGATACTGGCCGCAGATGTGGGAAAAGCCTTCGACGGTTCGTGATAAACAGTGTTCCGGTGTGGCTCGATAAAAATTCTCCACGACGCTCACAGAACTGTTGGTCATAAATGAAGATGCTCAATGAAACCAGTCAAATTTCACTTTATTTCCTTAACTCTCGAAAGTAACAGTATTGGATAATAACGAAACCCAATGTCCATTTAAAAAAAAAAAAGTTATAAATTTAAAATTTCACGGATTGTTTTTTTATTACTTTGATAAATGTTTATTCAGTAAAACAAACATATATTTTGTAATAAAAAATATTTTAAATAATTTAATTAATTTTTAATTATAAAAATTCGAGATAGAATTATATTAAATGTGTCTGTTATAATGAAACTTTAAAATTGTTTTATTTCTTTCAATTGCAAGATGCAATTACTTTACATTGAATGATCCGTACACAACGTAAAGTTTAGGTGTATTAATTCGGTTCGTAGAAGCTCTGGAAGGATTGCTTCAAAGCAAATAACAAACATTTAGTTTTGCTTTCTGTCCTCTCTCTAGACCGAATTAATGGAACAGGGAACAAGGTTATACCTCAGGGTATCTTTAATGACTAATTGTTACTTCAATTGGAATTGAGAAATAAAACATTAATATGTCTTTACTTTTAACAAAAAGTTAGAATAATTTAGTTGTATAAACATTGTTCACAGAAACGTACAGAAATAAATTTATTCTATATTTTTTAATACCTACTAATAGTTTAGTCTTTCCCTATATATATATATATATATATATATATATATATATATATATATATCTTGTATATATATCAAATTTTCATTGGTTATTAAAATACTTTTTAATCATCCACTCAAGCTCAAATACATTTTTAAATTTGTAGTGGATGGTAATTGATTTAATACAGTTTTTGTTACATATTAATTCAATAATAAGGTAATTGTAATTTTATACAGAAGAAAACTTTCATAAAAGTTTAACGTAAAAGTAAAACCAATACAAAATAGTTATTTCTTCCAAAATAATTGATAACATATAATTTCATAAAACAGCTGACTATATTGTAGGTTATGTGGTAGAACAGCTGTTTTAACGCATAGATTATGCTACTTTAATTATATTAATTGCAATTATTTAACAAAAAGTAACTAAAATAATTTTTTTACCCTAGTAGGAATATATATTAGTTGTTTTATACACTTATTAAAAAATAATTTTTAACTCTTCCTCAGAGATTTTCAGTGAGTATAATTTTTCAACGTAAAGGTAAAATCAATTATTGCCGCTATCGTAAAAAAGTGGTGTAAAACAAAATCCGTCCCAATAGGGTTGCACCAGGAAAATAATAAAAGTAAAGAAGCATAAAGTAGACGAAGCAGGCGAGGTTCCCAGAGGGGCAGTAACGGTGAGTCGCCCTTTGTGTTGCAGGTATTCTCGCACGCTAAAGTGTACTTCAGCATCGGGGGGCGGCACTTTGCCGGTGAGCCAGTTCATTTCTCGTACATGCCCGATCTCATCATGGAGCACGCACGTAACGTCACCATCAAACTCCATCAGCGCGTCGGCCGCTTCCTGAAGCTGGAGCTGTACTTCGCGGCCAGGTGGATTCTAATCAGCGAGATCAGCTTCGACTCAGGTAAGAAGTAAATAGTTTACATTGTGAACTTATACTGTTTGTTTTGCGTATTAATATATACTAAAGAGAATTTAAAAAATAAAAATGCACTAAATGCTACTTTCAATGTTAAGCCTAAAGAACTTATTGAAATAATAAACAATTGTAAACGCTGGCTACAGATATTTAAATTTTTTATAAATATTTATAGTAATCCTGTATAATTGTTTTTCAATTATAATTATGCTACTGTGCTCTCTATTTATATTTATATATTTATTTACTTATTATGTATTCAATGGGATCTTTATATAAATGAAGATTCTATTAAATTGTTAACCCTCTACATCCATTTATAACAAAAATATTCTTCTCCACATTTATGTGTATATATATATATATATATATATATATATATATATATATATATATATATATATACATATACTGTATATATATATATATATATATATATATATATATATATATATATATATATATATATATAAATATCGCAATATGTTTTCTTGTGTATTAATAAAGAACAAAAGTCAAAATACAAATACAAGAATTATATTTGAATTTACAATTCAAAGCTTTTCGTTGGCTAACAGTACCAACATCATCAGGAATATTAAACAATTCTGTTTAATTAAACAATATTGTTTAATATTCCTGATGATGTTGGTACTGTTAGCCAACGAAAAGCTTTGAATTGTAAATTCAAATATAATTCTTGTATTTGTATTTTGACTTTTGTTCTTTATATATATATATATATATATATATATATATATATATATATATATATATATATATATATATATATTACATACATAATCACTGTTATATAATAACAATATCATATAACCACGTAATTTGGTTACATCAGGAACTTTTAACAAAACAACTGAGGATGTACAAAAATACAAGAGTTATTTATTATTGTTTATTATTATTATTATTTAAAACCTTTCTTTGGTAAACAGTTCCAACATCATCAAGAATGAATAGAGATTATGCATCATTATTATTCCAACATATGTATTTATTCGTGAAGATTTTGGAACTGTTTGCAAACGAAAAGCTTTGAATTATAAATAATTCCTGTATTTGTATATCCACAGGTGTTTTTATTGTTATAGAACAAAACATATTTAAATATAGCATAGCACGCGCGAGTGTGTGTGTGTTTGCGTGCCCGTGTGATTGCTTTATATCCATCCGTTCATTTTGTAGGGATAAAACTCAGTTCCGACATTTCACCAGAATCTCTTCTAGCATTGACAAGGTGAATCCAATAACAGTTGACTGGATGGGATTCCGGTGAAATGTCAGCACTGCGTTTTTATCCACTACAAAATGAACGGATGTACTCCGGATACTAATTATTCATCATATATTTTATCTATAAAGGAATATGTAGCAACACACACACACACAAAGAAAGAATTATTTTTTGAATTAATTATATATTATTATATGTTTAGATTCCAATGACTTAAAAACGTTACAACGCCATATTTATTTTAAACTCAATATTAAACCTATAAAGAGGTTAAAGAGGTGTAAAATAAATCTAGCGAGGTTCTACATTCGCTGCTAATTCATTCTTCTTTGTCTTGTGGTTTATTATCTCTTCCACTGTGCTGCCTTTCTGTCAGTTTTGACATTTTAATTTCCTCTCGTATCTCCAACATGACGACAAGCAAGAGTAGCGTTGTCGATTAATTTTAGTATTTCTTTTCAAATTAAAATTCAGGGTAATATATGTTGTAAAGATTCAAACGAGACCCAAGTAAAGTGAAGTTACCTTGGTAAAAGCATGAACTATTCTGTCAATTTGTTGCACAGTGATATGACAGACTCTTTTACAATTATTAATTACTTAATTTGTATTGCATTCTATTCTTCTCAAATCAGTTATGGTTAGCAGAAACATAATTTCTTTTTCATAATGTTTACTCTGGAAGGTTTTGCCGGACCTAATTGCTATTAAAACTTGAGAACATATGTTGAAGTGGAAACTTTAAAAGCAGTAAATTTTATCAGGCATTGTAAATTGAAACAAAATTAACAAAAGCAAGCTTGGGGGCATAAGAGAAAAAATTACATTGAAGCATAAAGAACAATAAAACGTAGACATCTTTTCACTAAAATATTTAAACACGCTGATTTTTGAAGCCTGAGTATGACTCAATGATACAGGTATAGATGGTTACTATGAGTAAAAACCTTGATGTGGAAGATTATACTGATCAAGAATACAAAAATTTGTGATAGACGTTTATACAAAAGAAAGTAAACACAATAGAAAGCCAAGATTCACAGCATTTTCAAAATGAATCTATTAAGGTGTAAATTGACAGCCTATGTGTATTTTGGTAAGCAGACGAAAACATAAAATCGCAATAAAAAAACACAAAAATGAATCTGTAAAAGGAATACTCTTTATAACATACGTTTTAATAGCAGTAGGATTAAATACAGTAATATGGAAGCATGGGTCAAGAATAAACATTCTGGAAAAGTAAGCCTAAACAAAAGTAAAACATTAATATGGAAGTTAAAACAGTAATAAAAAAAACTGTAGAATAAATGTTTTAACAGTAATAAGAGAAAATAATGTGAAAGCCTTGGTCAAGAATAAACATTCTGGAAAGTAAGCTTGAACAAGAGTAAAACATTAATATGTAAGTTGAAACAGGAATAAAAAAACTGTAGAATAAATGTTTTAACAGTAATAAGAGAAAATAATGTGAAAGCCTTGGTCAAGAATAAACATTCTGGAAAGTAAGCTTGAACAAGAGTAAAACATTAATATGTAAGTTGAAACAGGAATAAAAAAACTGTAGAATAAATGTTTTAACAGTAATAAGAGAAAATAATGTGAAAGCCTTGGTCAAGAATAAACATTCTGGAAAGTAAGCTTGAACAAGAGTAAAACATTAATATGTAAGTTGAAACAGGAATAAAAAAACTGTAGAATAAATGTTTTAACAGTAATAAGAGAAAATAATGTGAAAGCCTTGGTCAAGAATAAACATTCTGGAAAGTAAGCTTGAACAAGAGTAAAACATTAATATGTAAGTTGAAACAGGAATAAAAAAACTGTAGAATAAATGTTTTAACAGTAATAAGAGAAAATAATGTGAAAGCCTTGGTCAAGAATAAACATTCTGGAAAGTAAGCTTGAACAAGAGTAAAACATTAATATGTAAGTTGAAACAGGAATAAAAAAACTGTAGAATAAATGTTTTAACAGTAATAAGAGAAAATAATGTGAAAGCCTTGGTCAAGAATAAACATTCTGGAAAGTAAGCTTGAACAAGAGTAAAACATTAATATGTAAGTTAAAACAGGAATAAAAAAACTGTAGGATAAATGTTTTAACAGTAATAAGAGAAAATAATGTGAAAGCCTTGGTCAAGAATAAACATTCTGGAAAGTAAGCTTGAACAAGAGTAAAACATTAATATGTAAGTTAAAACAGGAATAAAAAAACTGTAGAATAAATGTTTTAACAGTAATAAGAGAAAATAATGTGAAAGCCTTGGTCAAGAATAAACATTCTGGAAAGTAAGCTTGAACAAGAGTAAAACATTAATATGTAAGTTGAAACAGGAATAAAAAAACTGTAGAATAAATGTTTTAACAGTAATAAGAGAAAATAATGTGAAAGCCTTGGTCAAGAATAAACATTCTGGAAAGTAAGCTTGAACAAGAGTAAAACATTAATATGTAAGTTGAAACAGGAATAAAAAAACTGTAGAATAAATGTTTTAACAGTAATAAGAGAAAATAATGTGAAAGCCTTGGTGAAGAATAAACATTCTGGAAAGTAAGCTTGAACAAGAGTAAAACATTAATATGTAAGTTGAAACAGGAATAAAAAAACTGTAGAATAAATGTTTTAACAGTAATAAGAGAAAATAATGTGAAAGCCTTGGTCAAGAATAAACATTCTGGAAAGTAAGCTTGAACAAGAGTAAAACATTAATATGTAAGTTGAAACAGGAATAAAAAAACTGTAGAATAAATGTTTTAACAGTAATAAGAGAAAATAATGTGAAAGCCTTGGTCAAGAATAAACATTCTGGAAAGTAAGCTTGAACAAGAGTAAAACATTAATATGTAAGTTGAAACAGGAATAAAAAAACTGTAGAATAAATGTTTTAACAGTAATAAGAGAAAATAATGTGAAAGCCTTGGTCAAGAATAAACATTCTGGAAAGTAAGCTTGAACAAGAGTAAAACATTAATATGTAAGTTGAAACAGGAATAAAAAAACTGTAGAATAAATGTTTTAACAGTAATAAGAGAAAATAATGTGAAAGCCTTGGTCAAGAATAAACATTCTGGAAAGTAAGCTTGAACAAGAGTAAAACATTAATATGTAAGTTGAAACAGGAATAAAAAAACTGTAGAATAAATGTTTTAACAGTAATAAGAGAAAATAATGTGAAAGCCTTGGTCAAGAATAAACATTCTGGAAAGTAAGCTTGAACAAGAGTAAAACATTAATATGTAAGTTGAAACAGGAATAAAAAAACTGTAGAATAAATGTTTTAACAGTAATAAGAGAAAATAATGTGAAAGCCTTGGTCAAGAATAAACATTCTGGAAAGTAAGCTTGAACAAGAGTAAAACATTAATATGTAAGTTGAAACAGGAATAAAAAAACTGTAGGATAAAATTTGTATCGGTAATAAGAGAAAATAATGTGAAAGCCTTGGTCAAGAATAAACATTCTGGAAAGTAAGCTTGAACAAGAGTAAAACATTAATATGTAAGTTGAAACAGGAATAAAAAAACTGTAGAATAAATGTTTTAACAGTAATAAGAGAAAATAATGTGAAAGCCTTGGTCAAGAATAAACATTCTGGAAAGTAAGCTTGAACAAGAGTAAAACATTAATATGTAAGTTGAAACAGGAATAAAAAAACTGTAGGATAAAATTTGTATCGGTAATAAGAGAAAATAATGTGAAAGCCTTGGTCAAGAATAAACATTCTGGAAAGTAAGCTTGAACAAGAGTAAAACATTAATATGTAAGTTGAAACAGGAATAAAAAAACTGTAGAATAAATGTTTTAACAGTAATAAGAGAAAATAATGTGAAAGCCTTGGTCAAGAATAAACATTCTGGAAAGTAAGCTTGAACAAGAGTAAAACATTAATATGTAAGTTGAAACAGGAATAAAAAAACTGTAGAATAAATGTTTTAACAGTAATAAGAGAAAATAATGTGAAAGCCTTGGTCAAGAATAAACATTCTGGAAAGTAAGCTTGAACAAGAGTAAAACATTAATATGTAAGTTGAAACAGGAATAAAAAAACTGTAGAATAAATGTTTTAACAGTAATAAGAGAAAATAATGTGAAAGCCTTGGTCAAGAATAAACATTCTGGAAAGTAAGCTTGAACAAGAGTAAAACATTAATATGTAAGTTGAAACAGGAATAAAAAAACTGTAGAATAAATGTTTTAACAGTAATAAGAGAAAATAATGTGAAAGCCTTGGTCAAGAATAAACATTCTGGAAAGTAAGCTTGAACAAGAGTAAAACATTAATATGTAAGTTGAAACAGGAATAAAAAAACTGTAGAATAAATGTTTTAACAGTAATAAGAGAAAATAATGTGAAAGCCTTGGTCAAGAATAAACATTCTGGAAAGTAAGCTTGAACAAGAGTAAAACATTAATATGTAAGTTGAAACAGGAATAAAAAAACTGTAGAATAAATGTTTTAACAGTAATAAGAGAAAATAATGTGAAAGCCTTGGTCAAGAATAAACATTCTGGAAAGTAAGCTTGAACAAGAGTAAAACATTAATATGTAAGTTGAAACAGGAATAAAAAAACTGTAGAATAAATGTTTTAACAGTAATAAGAGAAAATAATGTGAAAGCCTTGGTCAAGAATAAACATTCTGGAAAGTAAGCTTGAACAAGAGTAAAACATTAATATGTAAGTTGAAACAGGAATAAAAAAACTGTAGAATAAATGTTTTAACAGTAATAAGAGAAAATAATGTGAAAGCCTTGGTCAAGAATAAACATTCTGGAAAGTAAGCTTGAACAAGAGTAAAACATTAATATGTAAGTTGAAACAGGAATAAAAAAACTGTAGAATAAATGTTTTAACAGTAATAAGAGAAAATAATGTGAAAGCCTTGGTCAAGAATAAACATTCTGGAAAGTAAGCTTGAACAAGAGTAAAACATTAATATGTAAGTTGAAACAGGAATAAAAAAACTGTAGAATAAATGTTTTAACAGTAATAAGAGAAAATAATGTGAAAGCCTTGGTCAAGAATAAACATTCTGGAAAGTAAGCTTGAACAAGAGTAAAACATTAATATGTAAGTTGAAACAGGAATAAAAAAACTGTAGAATAAATGTTTTAACAGTAATAAGAGAAAATAATGTGAAAGCCTTGGTCAAGAATAAACATTCTGGAAAGTAAGCTTGAACAAGAGTAAAACATTAATATGTAAGTTGAAACAGGAATAAAAAAACTGTAGAATAAATGTTTTAACAGTAATAAGAGAAAATAATGTGAAAGCCTTGGTCAAGAATAAACATTCTGGAAAGTAAGCTTGAACAAGAGTAAAACATTAATATGTAAGTTGAAACAGGAATAAAAAAACTGTAGGATAAAATTTGTATCGGTAATAATAGAAAATAATATGGAAACTGGTCACTCTGGGACTATCTGGGACCACTCTGGAATTTAAATTTAAACAGGTGTAAAACACTAATATGGAACTTAAATCAGGAATAAAAATATCCCGTTAGTCAAGTTTGAACCAAAGTAAAACAATATTTTATTGTTATTTTATAGTTAGCTACACGTTTCGGGTGACAATGCATAGAGTTAATTTTCTAAAGGGCCAAGAAAATAAACAATTACTCATAAACGTTTAGGAACTACGAGTTATTTAAATGATGAGTAGTAAAAAGAGGTTGGATTTTACTTTATTAATTTGATCCTCTATAATATTTTAATGGTTTTATGCAGAATTGCTTTGGTAGTTATAACTCATTCTCTTCGAGTTTTAACTCAACTAAAAATATTATGATTTTTAAGAAGAGATAGTAAACTACATAGCAGAAGCAGTCTGAGTCGTCGTGTGGATAAAATTGGTAAACCAGTAAGCATAATTCTTCCCTAATTCTCAGAGCGTAACCCCCAATTCAGCTCATCTCTGTCTACGCCCCTGATTAAATGCAACTGTTTATACAAAATACATACAGTGTAAAACCAAAGAACGCTACGTTATGTTATGTATTGTCCGGAAAGCAATTGTTTTACGAGTCATTGTTTGCAAGAAATGAACAGGAATAGAACAAACTTGCCTTGTTAAGAGTGTATTTATATAATGCTTTGCTGAACAAAAGCCCACAAACCTATCTCGGCCGTATTTTGTTGGCCTTTGTGGTTCAGGTAAGCAGCTAAGCTCCCACTAATGAATCACAAAAAAGAACGAAACTTGCGGCTTGTCTACTCTGTGTGAAACAAATGAATCTGTGAAAGGATATTCGCCATACATATATATTGTTCTCTACATAAATGCCTACAGTTGTGTCTCTAAACAATTCTAATGTCAAGAATCTTTAAAGTTGACAGAATAGGTTGGAAATAGATCAGAACTGGATTTTAAACATTTTTCAAATTAAGTGGTTTACTTTTTATATTAAAAAAATGAATCTTTTTTTAGAAAAGTTTTAACCAAAAAGTACTTTTTGTATTTAAATATGCCTTGTTTATAAAAGTGAAGTGCAGCTACCTATGGAGTTGTCAAACACTAAACAAAAGAACGAGAGAGTGGCCATACGTAACAGATATGATCTCCTGGAGGATATGTAAAAGTACTATAATGGATAAAATCGGAAATATTTGAGAAGGAATGAAGGTTGATACAACTCTAACGGACATGATGGAGAAACCCCCACACGTTGCATCCGTTCAGTCCGCTCAATTCAGTGATTATGTTTGAGCGCCAACCTCCAGTGGACGACAGACACTGTCAATCTTCGCATGTAAATTCCTTGTGTCGGCTTTCCCGTTTGTGCCATTATGAGTTCCAGCTGTAGTGACGAAGAAACTGTTGTAATAGCATTGACACTAGCTGCAAAAGAGGATGATCAAGTATCAAGGAAAAAAGAAAGATGTGGGTGCACAGTATTAATGCCGCACGGGATAGTGAGGGAGAGTATCCTCCTTCATTGTAATATTATAGCAATCCTTGTGTGACAGGTCGTACAACGTTGGATATGCCTGTACTGCTGAAATAAGTCGTTCATCAAAACTCATCTTAAAAATAAATAAATCAACAATCCAATAATCACACCACAGCGAACATGTGTCAGACCGCCTGAGTTCAGTTGCACAACACTACTGACTATCTGTATTCTGCGCATGCGCGACGACTCTGTCCTTCCGTCGCTTCCGCAACTATCGCTCGCTGACCGAAAAGTGGCTGAGACGGACGGAGCGGACTGAACTGAACTGACGGAACGGATGCTGTGTGCTGTTCTACATTTGATTACATTGTTTCCGAATTTTGGCGGAAGCGACTGAGCTGAGCGGACTGAACTAAACGGATCCAGTGTGCGACAAGCCTAAGAAGAATATCTAGAGGAATGTGCAATGCAGGAATAACCGAAGCCTTGTAAGAATAGCAAAGATGTAAGATTTATACGCAACTAGGAAGAAGTGACGATTAAGATGCGGAAAACTGCCTTGGCTGTAGCTAATCCGTTAAGGATTAAATGAATATAAGAGTGCGCGACACTGCACAAGACACTTCTGGCGTCTTTAATCTTCAGATATCATTGATTAGACTTTCTTTTATCCCCGAGTCGTAGGCAAACTCGATTAAGGGGATTATCATATACCTCGTACTTTATTTATTCACCTACCCTCATCTATTCTTCTTACAAGTTGTGTTACTAGTTCATACTTCCCTACGACCCCGTTACCTATTAGATTCGTCTCTGATGCACTACCCTGCAAACTAAAGTCACGATCCTCAAGTGAGTAAATATGTCCTCTTTTATTCTCACCACATTGTTATAAATTTTCGAATCAGACATTTGAAATGCTATTTATTTATTATTCTTCCTTATGGAGTAGAACCATGGATTCTAACAAAAGTAACAAATAAAAGACTAAAAAGTCTTTAAATTTGTTCATACAGACGTACGCTGAACTTACAAAATACAGAAGGAAATGTTTTTTTCACATTTTGGAAAGACAAAAATATAATCGGAATTTTAATACAGAATAGGTTGGACTCGTTATTTGTAAGATAGCCAGGAAAACGCCGAACGTCGCGGTTGCAAAATTTAGGATAATAGTTCGCGAGAAAGACAGAATCACTTTTCAAAGATGCTGAAAATAAAGTGCATCAGCTCATAACCTTACCTGTCAGCCATATTTCTTACCCATTTTACATTATTAACCGATCCCTCATCCTATCTATTCTTCCATATTGATTGATAGGCTTGAGAAAGGTTTTCACGTTCGCGTCTGTACTCTCACTCTAGTCTCCTTCAACACTTTCCCACCGATAACCATCTACGCGGGAAGATATTCGGTTGGTGACGGGAGTGTCAGTATATATAATCATCGCTATAAGCCACGACGCATATAACTAACATTAATATACGACGAGATATCGGTACTTAAGCATTGTATCCTAGGCATTACGTCAAATTAATTTTAGTCACCCTTTCTTTAACGTAACACTTATCTTCCTTCATAAATATTAATATAAGCTGATCCCTAATGATGGAATAATGGCCGAAACAGCGTAATACTTCCCCGGATAAAGTACCTAAAGTGTAATCACAGCGTGTAATTGCAAGGTAATTGCGCCAGCTTTAGAGTGTAGCAGGCCGGCAGTAAATCTTGCCAAAGTGGGCTGATTTAAAAAGATTAGCTGGCAAACCAATTACTGCAAATATTGAGTTTACATTTAAACCGACGTGATGTGACTTAGTTTTGTGTACGTCTTAGTTCACTCAGACTCTAAAGGAATTTGGTTATTCCATTCCTTCTATTAGTTCACCCTCTCCATTATATATATATATATATATATATATATATATATATATATATATATATATATATATATATAATTAATAAATTTAGAATATTTCAAAAACAATAATACTTTTAATACATTTATTATTTAAAGCTTTCGCCAATAAAACAGTACCAGCATCTTCAGGAATAATAATTATGTAAGTTAGATAATTTATTTTTCCTGAAGATGCTGGTACTGTCTTATCGGCGAAAAGCTTTAAATAATAAATGTATTAAAAGTATCCTTGTTTTGAAATATTTTTAATTTATTAACTATATTACAAGAGAACATATCACCATATTATATATATATATATATATATATATATATATAATTCAAATTTTCAATCGCTAATAAAATTCTTTTATCCAACCACAGGAGTTCAAATACATTTTTTTAACTTGTAGTGGATGACACTTGTTTTTAATACAGTTTATTGAAATATTATTTTAACTTAATAAATAACTTTAGTTTCGTAAGGGAGAAAAACTTTTCACAAAAGGGGCATGGGTATACAATATAGTTATTTCGTTCCATTTGACTTGAAATAAGTGACATATTTCAAGGTCATTATGAAAATAATGACATATTTCACAAAGCAGCTGATTTTATGTTATAGGTTATGAGTTAGAACAGTTGTTTTACCGAATAGGTTATGTTATTTCGTTTATATTAATTAAAATTATTTAATAAAAGTTACTAAAATAATTTTTTTACGCAAGTAGGAATTGACTTTAAAATCTGTTGTATATATTACTTATTTAATTAATAACACTTTTAATTATTTAGTGTGTGTAGGTGTTTAGCGTTTCCTAGCGTCGTATTGTTGTGATGCCTTTCGTATTAACAATATCATCTGATTCTTTAAAAGTATGTATGTATATGTGTGTATATATATATATATATATATATATATATATATATATATATATATACATTCATACATACATACATACATACATACATACATACATACATACATACATACATACATACATACATGCATGCATACATACATACATACATATATACATACATACATACATACATGGTCTACTTACATACATGCATCCTTCCTCTTCTCGCTTCCCTCTCCCTCTATCTTACCATCTCTTTACCGTTCTTTACCGTTAATTCTCTAGTTATTTAACTGTTTATTTAAGAAAACTACCACATTCTTTGACATTATGAACCTGGTTTAACCTAACCATTCGTTCACTCTAATAAATGATACATTCCGACATTTAGCAATTCCACTGTTTTGAATCTAGTGGAAGGTAAATAATTTGAGTCGTTAACCTTTTAGAAATTTTCGTCTTAAGCAGAAAAAAGGATTTTTATGTATCTAGTTATAAACGGTCTTTTATTTCGCCATAAAACCAATTAAATATTACATTCGATTAGACATTATACCATACTCTGCCCATTATTTTGTTATACTTTATAAGTAGTATAGTCTAATGCTTTTCCCACATTGTTGCTTTAATTTTTCTTATTTATGTGCGCTAGTTCATATTTTCCCTTGTACTGTTAGGACACATTTTTATTACATATAGAAAATGAAAACTTCCAAATTTATTTTGTAAAGAAACTATGCTCAGCCTTAAAATATTTAAAAACAAAAAAAGGAAATTAAAATGTCAAATCTGACGCGTAAACATCCTTTTCATGGCACTGGGGTAGATATTATATTATTACGTAACAGTAGCGACAAAACCACATATCGCACTTCCTGGATTCGTTAATTAACATGGGACGTGACGTACTTTTCTTTGTGCAGAGAAAACAACTCTCCGCATATCAAGTGTGTTGGATAAAAAAACATGCAAAACAGTTTGTTTCGCGCCTTTGTTGTACGTTTAAAATGATTCATGTTGAGATTCGAATTAAAGAACTCCATTTGTTGATTGACATTCATTTGCGCTATTACTGAAATTTATTTTGGTCTTTGTTACGATTGTTACATTTTTAACGATATTTATATTTCGAATCACAAACCAGACAAACCTGTTGTGTCAATGTGCGTATGTATTAACTTATTCATATGTGTTGTTTGTCCACCCGAATGTTAAAATCTTGTTTTCTTTCAGTGGCCAAAATAGAAAGCAAAATACACTAATTTTAAATGTTTTCAGGAACATTATTATTTTAATAGAGTTAAACATAAACATAAAAGGTATTTTAAGGTCAGAAGGTGGTTGGAATTTTAATGTCCAACGTTGCCATTTCGTAGTACTCTTTCTCTTCCCTGCTCACATCGCTCTCAATATACGAAGTGGAAAAAGAAAGTTAGCATTGGAGTAATGCACTATTAAATATATCAATCTTGTTAGCATATAGATCTTAGTGTTTAGTCTGACCGGTGGCCTTGATGTGTACAGTGTATTAATTGTTATAGAGACGTTGCGCCACTTTCCGTCCCGCAGTACCCTCTTGCATGGCTTCCTCTCCTACGCATTACACCGGTCAGGATATACCTGACGACTCATACCAACAGCTTCTTCTACCTCGGGTGCAAAATGCCTCTCTAATTATAACCGCACTGTAAGATTTCTAGTTAAGAAAACATTTGCTAACTTATTCTTTTTTTTGTTCATCTTTTTTATCTCTAAAATATGTAGTTTTGTTGGGTAAATTTGTTAGAGCCTCCAGCTGAAGTAAATCAGTAATGTCATTTACAGCTACAGGTTTCGTCACGGATTGTCGACATCTTCGGGGTGGTGGCGTCAATAAAACGTTTAAATGCTTTCATATTAATGTTAAACAATTCCATAGAATTAATTATTAGAACTTGAGTTATAACATATATAGTATATGATCCAGTTTCATTTATTTTTATGTTTGTTTTAACAGTGTGTTCTGAGTGAAAGATACATGCGAAATTTGATTTGTCCATGATGTCCTAAAATAACTATTTTGTAATATTTTGGTAAAGTGGTCAGTAATTATGTATTTTGAACTACTGATTTATTTTAATTTAATTCGATTTAGGCCTATACTAGATCTGTTTAAATATTAGATTTTAAACGTGCGTATAATTAAATCCAAATATGATATATACTATTATATGTTCTAAGTAATATATTGCTTCAATAATTTATATTAGTTTCTCTAAATGGTAAAAGCTGTTTTTCATTTTAAAATGATTATGAAATAATACACTCTAAAACTGCTTTTTGATCAAACAAATTATTTTATGAATAAATTAATTTTCCATACACGTAATAAAAATACGCGCGCGCGTGTGTGTGTGTGTGTGTGTATGGGTGTGTGTGTGTGTGTGTGTGTGTGTGTGTGTGTGTGTGTGTGTGTGTGTGTGTGCGTGCGTGCGTGCGTGCGTGCGTGCGTGCGTGCGTGCGTGCGTGCGTGTGGATGTAAGAGTGTGTTTTATTTTTATTGTTTCACTTTTATGTGTTAGTTTATCTATATCAAGATAACATATGGCGTTTATATTAATTTTTTCAATTATTATTAATTATTATAATTCAATTCGCACTTCTTGTTCAAATTTTCAATCGTTAGTAAAAAGATTATTATTCAACCTCTCAAGTTAAAATACATTTTAATAATACAACTTGGCGGACGTTCCCCTTACCTTTCTAATTACCTTGTCACTTTATTTTAATTGTATTTTTTTATTTTTATCTCACTTAACATCATCTCCATTTTTGCCAGCTCTTCTTCTTTCCTTTCCCCGGTAAAACCAGTTACCTAGTCCGTAAGAAAGTAAATAATCTATCTCCCGGAGTCGTATTTTATTACAACACCTTTATGGCAAGAAATAGATCTCTCAATTTAGAAAAGCATCATTGACTACCTAACTAGTGTAGTTAAGATTAAATTTTATATTTATATTTCAAATTAATTTTTTTTATTACATTTGGATTATTAGAAACTGTTAAAACTTTAAGTTATAACATATATGTTCCAGTTTCATTTATTTTTATGTTTCTTTTGACAGTGTGTTCTAAGTGGAAGTTATGTTGCGTACATGTGATCTGAGTGTAGCGTTATATCATTGACGTCATAAGACAAGCTTAAGCAAGGGTTAAAATTGCCCATGATTACCTAAAATAACTATTTTGTAAAATTTCATAAAGTGGTCAGTAATTATGTATTTTGAACTACTGATTTATTTTAATTTTGGTTAATTTAATTCGATATATACTAATTCTTTTTAAATATTAGATTTTAAACGTGCGGATAATTAAATGCAAATATGATATATACTATTATATCTTCTAAGTAATATATTTCTTAAAATAATTTATTTAGGTTTATCTAAATCGAAAAACATGTTTTTCATTTCAAGGTAATTATGAAATAATACACTTCTAAAACTGCTTTTTTATCAAACAAATTATTTTATGAGTAAATTAATTTTCCATATAACGTAAATAAAAATCATTATGAAGAACAAGGGTCATCATATAAGTGAACAGTCCTGTTCCATATCTATAAGGAACCATGAAAAATATAACACTCACTGTACCGACTCAATATCCTGTATAGGATTACTTGGTACACGTACAGGCCCACAGTGGGCCATATTTGCAAACTGTTTCTATAACGATTTGAAACTACTTTGAGTACATTTTAATGGTACATTCAACCGATTAGATGTGGTAAGCGCCGTCGTTTGATTTTGTCTGACACGATGGGAAATTCTTTAAAATTTATTGACCTGTAGGCTACAGCTGCAGGCAGTTAAAATTGCGTTATTGATATTCTGTCGGTATTGAATCTGTCGGAGCTATGTTACCTTATTTTCAGGGTAGTGCGTGCGTGCGTGCGCGTGTGTGTGTGTGTGTGCGTGTGTGTGTGTGTGTGTGTGTGTGTGTGCGTATGTGTGACTGTGTGTGGGGGGGTCAGTGTGTGTATGTTTTGTATGTGTGTGTGTGTGTGTGGGGGGGGGGGGGGGTCAGTGTGTGTATGTTTTGTATGTGTGTGTGTGTGTGTGTGTGTGTGTGTGTGTGTGTGTGTGTGTGTGTGTGTGTGTGTGTGTGTGTGTGTGTGTGTGTGTGTGTGTGTGTGTGTGTGTGTGTGTGTGTGTGTGTGTGTGTGTGTGTGTGTGTGTGTGTGTGTGTGTGTGTGTGTGTGTGTGTGTGTGTGTGTGTGTGTGTGTGTGTGTGTGTGTGTGTGTGTGTGTGTGTGTGTGTGTGTGTGTGTGTGTGTGTGTGTGTGTGTGTGTGTGTGTGTGTGTGTGTGTGTGTGTGTGTGTGTGTGTGTGAGTGTGTGTGTGTGTGTGTGTGTGTGTGTGTGTGTGTGTGTGTGTGTGTGTGTGTGTGTGTGCGTGTGCGTGCGTGCGTCGTATTTTACTACAACACCTGCATTCCAAGAGATAGATCTCACAATTTAGAAAAGCATCTTTAACTACCTAAAACGAGTATAATCAAGATTTAATTTTATATTTATAATTTAAATTAATTACTTATTACTTTAGATTATTAGGAAACGAAATCATTTATTTTTTTTAAAGACGTAATTAAAACTTAGTAAAAACCTGGTCGGACTACGATGGCGTTTTCTAATTCCTTTGAACCTACTGCTATTGTTTTCTTGGTACTGGTAAATCATTTTAAATTAGTTTCTGGTCGCTTCTTATAGATCTTGAAACTTGCTGTTTGGATTCCGGCACCTCCCAATCTACACTTCACAAAACTAATATCTATCTTATACCATTTTTAAGATGTTTAAATTCTCACTATGTTAAACACTTCCGCCTCAGTCGGCGTTCTTGGAGAGTCCCAAACGACGCTACCTTCCTCGCTTATAACATTACGCCTCCTCTTTTACTTCATTACTCACCAATAATATTTATGTTACTATGACAAGGACTAGTTGTTTGTGATCAGTTTTCTGGGATTTACACTTATAGAATTTTTACACTACCGATGTTTTTGTTAAGTTGATTCGTTACATTTTCTATTCTTCCTCAGCAACCTTCATTTTTATATTGGTTCAAATTAATTTTTTCCATTTTAGCGTCCTGGTCTTTCCTCACGCTTCTGTCAGCCATCTTACCAAATTTTTACAAGCATCTATCGCGTATGAACATTTTTAAATATGTCTTCCACGGCCTTGCTGTGATACTATGTCTACTACAAACTTGAGACCTCGTGAACAAAGCTAGCTAGCTTGCCTAAAGTACGTTATTTAATAACATTTCAACTTATTTTACCGAACTATGAATTTGTGTTTGGTTTAACTTTATTTGAATATTATTTTTATTATTTATTAAAATTTCTTTAGCTATTTTAAATACGAAATATTTTTCGTATTTTTTTAACATGGGCTATCTTGGCAATTACCATGTTTCTTCCAACGGTCATTTTGGCTGCTGTTTTAACGCATAGGCTACGTTACTTTATTACTTTATTTAGTTTTTGTAAATATTAAATAAAAAGTAACTGAAAAAGATTTTCTTTGTTAACCTTAGCAGGAACCGACTCTAAAACATTTTTGTTTATTTTACTTGTTTTGTTTTTAAATTTCTAGTTCTTGCCAGATCAACATTCTTAAACACTTCTGTAAATCTTCAATATATTTTACATTTATTACATTTTGTGTTGTTTGTATGCAATGTTTAAATGCTTCTTCAGTTTTGTCTATGTATAATTTATTACATTTTGTGTTGTTTGTATGCAATGTTTAAATGCTTCTTCAGTTTTGTCTATGTATAATTTATTACATTTTGTGTTGTTTGTATGCAATGTTTAAATGCTTCTTCAGTTTTGTCTATGTATAATTTATTACATTTAATGTTGTTTGTATGCAATGTTTAAATGCTTCTTCAGTTTTGTCTATGTATAATTTATTACATTTTATAAATATAATTACTAATTTGAAGATATAATTGTTTCAAACCCGTTTGGGGTTTAAATCAATAAAAAATTTTAAACAAGCAACAGATATGCTAATTTACGTAACTCAGTTATAATTGATTCATATTTTTAAAGATGTATTTTTGTTAATTCCTAAACGGAATTTCAATGTTGAATGAACGAAAGTAAACTTTTACATGTCTTTTTTCTTCGACATTCTCTTCTAATGTTCGCATTCCCTGAATCCCTCAGACATCCATTCCTAGTTAGCACTTCAATCTCATATTCTACAGTTTTTCTCAAGTCCTCTATTATCTTTTTCCTTAGTTTTTTGTTTTATCCTGCCTCATTTTATACCCATTTGTAATATTACCAAATCCTTCATTATATGATTCTATTTTCTATTATAAGTATTCAAAATCACGGTTGTTGTTTCTCATTAACGCCAAAATTCATAATCTTATTTTCAAAATCTCTTGAATATTACAAAAGGATATTTGTCTTTAAAAATAACAAACTGGGTAATAGTAACTCAATCGGTGAAGATACTAAATGCTATCTAAAGTAAATGCCACTTTCCTCGATTCGATTTCTTCCTGTCGCCTTGTTTTCAGAATCTGCTTAAGATATGAACTTATATAAATCTCCATGATTTAGAAAGTCTAATGCCAAATGCAGAAAGTTTTAATACAACCCCTCCCCCGTGTTGGCAGTAATTAATTACAAACTGTATTAATTGATTTGTTAGGGCAAGTAGTGTACACGTGAGCTGTCTGAGGGCTTAGCTCACAAACATCAGGAACACACGGCCTAGATTAATTCATTGCCCAGGACACTAATTAAGTTTGAAGCACGAACAAACGCCTTCTAATTGCTACTTCAGCAGACCGTCGTACGTATTTACCACTTTCCGTACAATGAAGGCGTTCTCCTTATTGCGCTGCTCATTGTGTGCGGAATGCAAAGAATATAACAGAAAAATATGTTTATTTAACTGTGTTTAGCCACACACTATCCAGATCCTTACTAACTGAAAATGACCCTTATCTCCAACCTTTTACAAGCTGTAACAAAAATTTTATATTTTATCTCCACATACAAAAACAAGTTATATAAACAAAAAATGTTTAAAGTCAATCCCTACTTAAATCAACAAACGAACAATTTTATTGTAGATACTTTTGAAGTAATAATTACAATTAATATAAATAAAGTAGCATAGTCTATGCGTTAAAACACCTGTTCTATCACATAACCTGTAACACAAAATCAGCTGTTTTATGAAATCATATGTTATCACTTATTTTAAGCCACATGGGAAGAAATAACTATATTGCACAACTTGCTCCTTTAGCAAAATGTTTTTCCCCCATATAAAACTTAAGCTATTTAACTAATGAATTAATATTTTTTTGAACTCTCAACACCAAGTATCATCCACTACAAGGTTAAAAAAATGTATTTGATCTTGAGTGAATGATCAAAAATTATTTTGATTAACGACTGAAAATTTGAAAAGATATGTGTAGGAAGGGTGTAGACTAATAGTAAGAACTGAATCAAAATTTTTACATACAGACTCTTTATTCAGACTGTACATACAAAACCAATTTATTTATTCGACTGTTAAGGTGATCAACCAAAATCACTATCATCGCCTGAGAAGAATAGAAGATAATTGGTGATATAGGTGGAATTAAACTATGTGTATAGAGCCCCTTGGTAGAGGATATATTGTCGATATAATGACGTCACGTATGCATGGTCGGTTACTTGAATTAGGGGTTGACATAATCTTTGTAAGGGTTAGAGATAGTAGGTCACCTATTATATATTTTTAAAGAAAGAGTAAGAAAGTGTATAGGTGTAAATGGAAATACGTAAGACCAAGACTAGAACTTATTCATGCTCTCGTACTGAAACTAGGGGAAAAACGGCACGAATATCTCCTGGTTGTAGATGATAACTTTCAGGCAAGATATCTGATCTGAATTAGACCTATTCTCTAGTATCTGGTCAGTGAGCTTAAAGCCCCCCCATACACGGGCGAGCTTGTTCACGAGCATGTTGGCGTTGCTCACAGACTATCGAACATGCTCGATGCCGCCGCACAGTACTCTTGCTTTTATTGGCGCTGTGACAGTCTAGTTGTGTCAGTGTGTGCGAAATGGATGCTAACGCTGTGGCCGGTCAATGGCCGAGGAATCGTCCCTTAGCACCACCTACAAACTCCCTTTTAAATTAAAAAAGATACGAATATTGCTTACATTAACACAATCTACTAAAATATGTTTTATTGTGAAGATACCACCGCAGTATTGGCATATTGGTGGATCTTCACGACGCATCAAATATCCATGAGTTGCAAAAGAGTGGCCAACGCGAAGGCGTGTAACCACCACTTCCTCCCTACGTTTTGAACGAATTGAAGACCTCCATGGACGGACGGTATCTTTAATTTCCCTCAGCTTATTCTGAATCACGGTATGCCATTCGTCATTCCAAGCAACGAGCAATAAATGTTTCGCGAAACACACATAATCAGATGCCATAACTAGTTGAGTAATAGGCACCAAACTTGTAGCTTTCTTCGCCGCTTCATCCGCTTTTGTGTTTCCAAGTATTCCGCAATGTCCAGGAACCCAACAGAAAGTTACCCCCCACCCCTCAATTGAAGCCTGTGTACAGCACACAAAATGTCCCCAACTAAAGGGTTGTTAGAGAAAACATCCTGAAGAGCCTGAAGAGCACTTTTGGAATCCGAACACAAAAGATAATGCGAAGATCGAGATTGAATGACGGTCAAAGCTTTAAAAATAGACCACAACAGGAGTATCGTGTTTTATATAACTGGATAATGAGAAATCGAAGTGCGGCGTTTTTATTATCCATGGAGGTAGATAGCACATTTGTCGTTCAAACATAGTTGGAAGTTGCAACTCAAGGTCATCCAATATTCTTAAAGTTCGTACGCCAAATGGAACGGTCGAACGTTGACGTGTATTGTACACTTCATTTAGCGTATTGTGAAAGACTATTTCAAATGCCGGGTGGTTGGGTTTGCTTCGAAGAACAGAAACGTAAGATATTTGTAGCATCTGACGTCGTCTAGAGAGGGCAGGTTCCCCAGCTTCGACAAGAAGACTAGGGATTGGGCTAGTTCTAAATGTACCAGTAGCCAGTCTAAATCCAGAGTGGTGGATGGTATCAAGAGTTTTCAGAACTGTAGGTCGTGCAGATGAGTAGACTTGACAACCATAATCTATGCGCGATCTAACGACTGCGCGATAAAACCGAAGCATAGTAGTTCTGTCTGCTCCCCAATTCGTACCACTAAAGACTCTTAACATATCCAATTTCTTGCTGCATTTCACCCTCAAATCACGAACATGTGGACTCCATGAGAGTCTTTTATCAAATAAAAGACACAAAAATCTAACACTATCCGTGGTTTGAAGCTGAATCCCATCAAGATAAAGGATCGGCTCCTGGAGTTGCCTACGACGACTAAATGCTACACATTGGGTCTTCGAAGCAGAGAATTTGAAACCTGTAGTTTTTGCCCATTCTTCTAATCTGTATATTGCTAACTGCAAAGATCTTTCCGCAGTTGCCATACTACGAGCAGGCACATATATACAAAAGTCATCAACAAAAAGGGAACAGTGTACCGGAGATCGTATATTGCTGGTGATACTATTTATTGCAACGGCAAATAGCGTGACGCTCAGCACGCTGCCCTGCGGTACACCATTCTCCTGTGTATAGCTGTTTGAATACGCGCCTCCAAGTCGAACGCAAAAAGATCTATTAGAAAGAAAGTTAGCAATGAATGCTAGGATATTCCCTTGTATACCCCATGATTTTAGAGTGTTCAGAATTCCTCTTTTCCATGCCATATCATATGCCTTTTCAAGGTCAAAGATAACCGCAACGAGTGTTTGACGCAAGAGAAAGGCATCTTGAATAGCGGATTCTATCAAAACCAATTGGTCAACTGATGATCGTCCTAGTCTGAAACCACATTGTTCGTTGCTAAGAAAGTTGTTGGTTTCTAGGTACCAGACAAGACGGCGGTTGACCATCTTCTCCAGTAGTTTGCACAAGACGCTTGTAAGTGATATAGGCCTGTAACTACTGGGGTTGGTTTTGTCCTTACCTGGCTTTAAAAGAGGAATTACAGTCGATTCTAACCATGCATCGGGGAAAGAGCGCTCCTCGAATAAACGATTGTATACTCAAAGAAGGACAAGTTTCGCCGATGATGGTAGATGTTTTAGCATGGAGTACACAATGGAATCAGGACCTGGTGCAGAATCCTTTGTTGACGCAAGAGCTGACACCAATTTCCCTATAGAGAAAGGGGTGTTTAAAGTAGAGTCCTCAGACAACCCAACAGTAAACGGTATTGCTTCTTCCTTCAGTTTATACATCTGGAACAATCTGTTATAGGCTGTAGTAGCAGAAAAGTTAGAAAAAGATGTACCATGTACATTAGCAATGTCATCACTGTTTGTGATTAATCTCCCATCTGGTTGCTTCAGCGCAATGGCTGGCAACGGAATGGAAGTACCACAAAATGATCTTAGTTCCCTCCACACTGTGGAGGACGGAGTTGTTCGTCTAATTGTGCTAATGTACTGTTCCCAAGAGTTCTTTCTACTCAGCCTAAATATCCTCCGTGCTTTCGCACGGAGTATTTTATATTCCTGAAGGTTTCCATTTGTTGGGTGTCGTTTAAATTTCCTAAGAGCTCTTCATCGTAAACGGAGGATTTCTGTGCATTCATCGTTCCACCACGGCACAGGCGGTCGGCGTGGATGCGCAGAGGTTTTCGGAATGGTCTTTTCAGCGGCATTTAAAATTGCTTTCGTAAACTTTTCTATATTTTCACCAATGGGTGTCAGATAATCCATGTCAAGTGATACAAGGTAATTCGAGTAGGAGTCCCAGTTGGCTTTTCGCAAAATTCAACTGGAGTTTCGAGCATAACAGGGTTGGGAGTCACATAAACTGATCTTAATAGGCACATGGTCGCTTCCATACAAATCATTGAGTACCGACCATGTGCATCTAGTAGCTAATTGAGGGCTGCAAATCGATAGGTCAACAGCTGTCCATCCACCAGTAGATGCTGCTAAATGAGTAGGAGAACCGTCATTTAGCAGACATAAGAATAGTTCCGTTCTTAGACTCTCAACAAGATCACCTCGAGAGTTCCTAGTCGAAGATCCCCAAGACAAATGGTGGGCATTAAAATCCCCTACCAATAAGAACGGAGTTGTTAACTGGCTTATCAAATTCACTAAATCACTGTGATGCAGGTTTTCTTGTGGTGGCAAGTAGACACAACACACAGTCATTTTATACGGGACAGCTGTTTGAACGGCTACTGATTGTAAAGGAGTTATTAAGTTTAGAGAAACAGCATCGATACAGTCACGGTTAGGATGGCTACGCCACCTCTAGCTCGACCTTCTGTAACGAAGTCCGATCTAAAAACTGAATACTCCCTTAAATGGAAATTATGCAATTCGTGGAGATGTGTCTCCTGTAGACATACAAACATTGGATACACATCTCGCACGAGTACTTTAAGTTCTTCTATGTGACTCCTAACACCGTTGACGTTCCATTATATCACTGACTTGTTAATTGCAGACATTTATTAACTAAGCAATGGATTGATCTGACACCCATTGGTGCTTTCTCCTTTCTTGTTTGGGACGTTTTTAGACGTCCCAGGCTTACATTTTTCAGATTCCACATTCACCCGTTCAGGGATGGAATCTGAGGAAGATTTGGGTTTAGGAGGAGTGGTTTTCACATTCCCTCCTTTGTTAGCTTTTTTCCTAATACCCGGTAACGACGGTTGCGATGTGGTCTGGCATAACACTGGTCTACGTGGTTTGTTTTTTTCCAAAATCTTCTGCACAGAAGCTTTATTAGCCGTTGACAATGATTTTTGCACAGAAACACAAGGCTCACTTAATGATTTATTTCGTGCTCCAATCCCCCCAGTGGAAGGGATTGGTACAAGAGGTAAATCACTATCCGTCACTGCAGGTTGTACTAAATTCAAAGTAGGACCGTTCGTGACTATGGACAAAAGGCGAGAAACTTGTTCAGTTAGAACTTCAATTTTTTTCGACAGCTCGGCACAGTTGTTACAGGACGATTTGGAAGCGGTCAGAGTAGCGACATAAGTCTTACTGTCTGCCTTTGGCTGAGTAGATCTATACATTTTTTTGGCGTCTGAAAACGACAGCCTGTCTTTCGCCATGATGCCTAGGATAGCTTTCTCTTCCTTAAAAGTAGGGCAGTTGTAGGATCGCGCTGGGTGGTCACCACCACAGTTGGCGCATTTCGGAGAATTAACACATTCCTTATCATCATGGCCTTCAACGCTACATATACCGCATACGTTCTGCTTCGAACAGGTAGAGCTGATATGCCCAAATCGCTGGCACTTGAAGCAGCGCCTAGGGTTAGCCACGTATGGTCTCACTGAGATCCTTTGGTAACCTGCATGCAAGTATTCGGGTATTTCCGGCTTTCCAAAGGTTACGACAAAAGACGCTGTTGCTACTTTTTCTCCTTTGTCCATTTTCATTATAGGGATAACGTCCGTAACTAACTGAGAAGACATTTCGGACTTAATTTCATCGATTGGAAGGTGCATTAACCCTTTTAGGATCAAGGGGGGCCTGTCAGGCCCATGGTTTTTAATTTTATCGTTTTTGTATAGAAAACGTTTTCGGAAAATTTATATAAAATTAATTATTGTCAATCTGTAACTGAAGAATCGGTTTCTAGACTTGTTACATTTTTTTACAAAAATTCCTGTCCATAAGAATAAAAAAAGTCCGTTTGGGCCTCTGAGGCCCCCCCTTAGTCCTCAACGTAACCATATAAACAATTTTTCATATGTCAACTTTTTTTTGATTATTATGAAAACAAACCATATTTAACATCAATAGTGTATTAATATAATAAGTTAAACGACTGAGGAAATTTGTGTAAGATTGGTAGCACTGGTTGACCTTGGTATTTCCCTCTTTTTGCCGCTTGGTATTTCAGTCTGCCAGTGTGTTTGTGTTTGCCAGCATTGTTGAGGTTGTGTCTGTGTTATTATTTACACCGAAATATGAGTAACTTATATGATCATAACAGTGAAATAGACAGAATATTTGATGAGGGGATGGAGTTTAGTTCATGGTCGTGGAAGATGCTTCATTTGTGTCTGTGCAGCGAGGTCAAAGAAAGTAAAATATGATAAGTTAGGGAAGTCAAAGTCTGTTTGTAATCATTACAATAAACATATATGTGGAAATCATAGCAAGAACACTGTCACCTGTGAGAAATGCCAAGCGGGTGGAGCCGACTCTGATTAAATATTTGGTTTAAGGAACATTTTTATTGACTAAATAACATTTTAAGGTTTTCATTATTTAATCAATATTTTTTATTATATTTCATCAAATATTCATGTAATAGTTTAGTCAATAATATAAATATAAAATAAATAATGCAAAGTGATGTTTTTTATAAGTTCAAGATACATATATATATTTAATAAAATGAACGTTTTCGTTTTGTGGGCCTACCAGGCCCCCCCCCTTGGTCCTTGAAGTAACGACCTCACCCTTGGTCCTACAAGGGTTAAATCCCTACATGTGATGACCCCCTTTGAGTAATTCAAGGATCTGTGGGGAGCCACAGATACCATGACCTGGTCATTTTTGATAGAGAACGGGTTTGTCTGTCGGTGGAAGTCGCAACTAAAAGTGTTCCGTTTCGAAGTTTCTTAATAGAGGCTATTGGGCCTCCAGCACAAGCAGTAATCAGGAAAGGAGAAACTTTGGAAAGATCTTTCCCTTCTTCGGCACTAGAAACAACTAGATACTTTGCTGATGTCTGCGACGTTGCCACCATCAACTTTTGACTCAAGTCCTTGATAATATGATCGTCAGGAGAATCCCGGCGTGTTCTCTTCAAACTAGTCATATTTGACGGGGTTTTTGAATCCATAAATTTTTTAAGTCAGCCATCGTGTCAAGCGTTACGGGCGAGAACATAGGAACGGGTACACCCTTGGATCACATTAAGATCATTTCCAACCCTCAGAACTCTAAGGCCTATAGCTTTTCTCCTTAGCTCGACTGGATGGGCATCAGTCGAGAACTCGTAATACTGTGCACAGGCTCCGACACCCATGCACCGCGGACACTCCCTGACCAAGGACCGAAGCGGCTGGTAGACCAGAAACCGCGCTTACGTCTTCGGCAGAGCAAGCTCACATCAGCGTCCCAGACCAGAGTTTGTCAAGCTCTGGACTTTTCAGCACTCCCAACGCGCAACGGTTCTGACCAGTCAAAATTCCCTAAGAGAAGATGTAAGTGTTGAAATGTGTATAGATTGTGTTGGTGTGTGTATGTGTATGCTTTGTGAGTGGTGTAGTGTTAGGCTAGGGTACCGCGAGGGACGCCAAATCCCTCGTAGGTGCGGCTAGTCCGCACCCCCCTGCGGGTAAAAGTAATCGATTACGCTGCCTTGATTGAAGAAAGATATAGAGAGGATTAGACGGAATGGTTAGGTCTAAGGAAAGGGTGTAATGACTCCTGGCTCTGTGATTGGAAGATATAGTGTGAGCAGGGTTGCTTACTAAAAGGCAATAAGCGAGTTGGCAATTTGATGTTCCCCAAAATATGTTTTGTAGATTTTGCTTAAGAAATAACAGGACAGTAAAACTAAAATCTAATATTCCACTAAAACTTTCTTCCTCCTTAAATCGATATTGTTTGTTATAAAATATTAAATAAATTGTGATTAATAATGTTTTTTTACTTGCTATGTTTTGTTACCTTATTATATTTTGTATGCTAATCTTTCTGGTTGTAAGAAATTTACGTCTACTCTCCACTACAATTTATGTGTATATGTTTTGAGAAAAATATTATAAGTAGAAGTGAAGTCAGTTCAGCACAGCCACCCCTAACTCGGCCGCTACGTAACCTAGGACTATAAGGGTAGTTTTGGATGATGCTCAAGGTCATCCCGGCCCTGACCCTAGACCAAGGGGTGGTTTCGACCACGTTCAGGGGGGTAGGGGGTAGTTTTTCGAAAAAAAAAAATCGGCCGCTACGTAACCTAGGACTATAGGGGTAGTTTCGGATGATGCAGGAGGTCATTGCGCACCTGATCCCAGCCTTAGGGGTGGTTTCGACCGCGTCTAGAGGGGTTGGGGGAGGTTTTTCGAAAAAATTTATTTCTAACCCACTAACCTAAGCTAGCCAAATTTGATCAAACCTAACCTAACCTACGTATAGGGGGTGACCTCGGCTACGTTCAGGACCATCTCCGGGGGTAGCTCCGGGGGTGGAATAGGGGTGGGGGGTAGTTGACCGCAGGGTATGATGACAGTGCACGGTGGTCTTCCTAAGCAGACAGCGCAGTCCCCTATACGATAGCCGCCTCCTTCAATCTGCTCTCCCGAACTTCTCTGTTTCAACACACGTACAAAGTGGATAATCTATATTATTGTACACGAATAGTATAAATACAGGTATCGCTACAAAATGTAACACTTACGACCGTGTATGGAGGGTCTCGCTCGACCATTACTGCCTTCGCTTCAGCGACAGCCACTCTTCTTCTGTCCTCTTCAACTAGCTTGTCCAGCTCGCCAATCATAATCCTCCATACGCCGACTGCGTAGAAGCTATCCTCACACGTGTCTTTACGCAACGCCGCCTCTAGGTCCGATACAAGCCGTCTTAGCATATGTAGTGCATCGGTCGTTACGCTACGAGCTGCAGCTGCACGTGCATACTCCACAACAGTCTAGAAAAGGATTAAATAGAAATTAAAAAATCTTGTATAAGCCTATACTACTACTATCACTGTTCAATAAAACTTACCGCATATTGAGGAGGATATCGTATCCTGCGTCCTAAACAAAGTAAACAGTCAATACGGGCGTGCTCGACCCCTCGTATGTGCTTCAGTTCCTCCTCTAATACGCTTGAATAGAAAATTCGATTTCCGACCCTGATGATAGCGTGATTTATTGGTCCAGCCTATGAAATACAATTTATTAGTAATGAAAAATACAAAGATAACAGTAATAACGCAATAGGAATACAATAATCACCAGTGTTGGATGGTTGGTAGACTCGGGTCCTTTGGCCGGAGTGTTTGTCCCCTGAAAGAAACATATCATTATTAGATATGAAAATGAGCCTCTGATAATAGTCTAAATTGTATATAATTACCTGCGATGTGGTACCAGAGGTACTCGGCTCGGCCTCCATCGAATTGCGGCTATAGTACGATGTCCCAGGGCTATGTCGGTTACCTAAATCGTCCCAAATACCCGTTTCATCATGGCCTGAATCGTCGATGTTTGTTGGCTGGAAAACCAATGGAAAAATTGGAATAACGAAAAATAGAAAGTATTTAGAAAAAAGAACACACTAATTCATACTCACCTCTGACTGAATACTTTTATCGGTCATCGTTAATCTTAACACACTTAATTGCAAAAACGCCGAAGACTGGTGCTCTCTGTATGAAATTCCCGGCATATATACCTACTTCACCCCTCCCCGCGTAATTGCTCATCACAAGCCGAAAAACGGTATATAATTACCTCTATGACCGACGGTAATAGAGTAACGTTTCATTGCAGGTGTAGATCATACTCACAGAGCTCAACAATGCTTCTTTAAAACCTATACATTAATACTGTTATGACCGCTATATCAACATAACCGCAGCAAATGACGTCAAAAAAATGTCGGTCAAGATGGCATCCGAACCATTGGTAAGTCATCTGTATAGGATTAACTGTTGCTTGCCATAACACTAGTCCATCTGCAGGGGAAGTCGACCAAAGGGCGGGTGTGTACAAATCTGAACGAGTTCAACATGTCTCCGTGGTAACCCCCATCAACCTTGACGTAATCAACCCCTAACCAACAATATAAGTACGGACAGCACAGACCCAAGTCCTCAGACAACACCATGGTAGGTGTCTACTACTGGACAGATACTCTCACAATCGAGAAGAAAGCCTTCCCCAAACTATCACCGTATCGTCGTAGATTACGATCGTTTCGTACTTGGAAAGGAGTGTCAAACGATACTGTCAACCCCGAGCGTCTCAGCGAAGCGGGATTCTTTTACACCGGCCCAGAAGATCAAACATTGTGCTTTACATGCGCCGGAGGCCTTAAAGATTGGTCAGCGAATGATGATCCGTTACAGGAACATGCAAAGTGGTTTCCTAAATGTAAATACATAGTGGGTATATGTGCTAAACAGGCACAGATGGGGGAAGACATCTGTACAACAGACGATGAAGACTACTCGGACGACGATGACGGTGTAAACAATCGGGATGGTCGTACGCTGTGCAAGATTTGCTGTATCGAAGAAATACAGGTTGCCCTTCTACCCTGCGGACATGTGTTTGCCTGTCTGGGGTGTGCATTGAACCTTCAAGAGTGTAGCATATGCAGAGTGCGGACATCCGCTACGATAAGAGTATATCTATCGTAGCTAAGCCTAATATAAATAATACTACTATGTGATCAATAAAATGATTTTGTTTAAACGTGTTTGTACTTATTGAAACTCCTAAAACAAACTATATAGGTAGAGGTCAACATAGGATAAGGTAATAAGTACTAGTGTTTTGATAATAGAAAGGTATAATTACAATATGATTTGAACAATAAACAAAATTAAACATTCAGTGTTAAATCTAGTTACAGCTGCATTATACACATTACAATCAGTTTGACAGGTCGCAACCCGCATGAGACACATTACTAGATATCTAGTAAACACGGCCTCTAGACAAGTTTAACACTAGCTTAGACATATCTCTGTAAAAATTCCAATCATCCGGCATAATTTAGGCTAAATATAACTTCGCAAAAACATGTAAACTCATGTCCTAGGTCTAATGCTAAATCTAACAGAAATGTAAATTGTCGTTAAAGTGCGTTAAAATCTGATTAGGGCAAAACACGGGCCCTTCTCCAGGATGGTTTTAACCTAAGTCCAAGGTGGTTTTACCTAAGGCCTACCTCAAAGGTAGCTTTACCTAGGGCCTACCTGAAAGGTAGCTTTACCTAAGTTAGTATGCTGTAAATGATACAACATACCTAGACAGGCCTTGACGGTTTCTGCATAGATATTTTGGTAAGCGTTGGTAGCTATGTCTAAGACCTAGGGCTTTTGCCTGTGCCTTCACTAACCATAGGCCCGTTTGACCTCGGTGTAGATGTTGGTTGATTAGCGTAGGTTTTTCAACGTTGATTAGCTGATCTAGCCTTCACTAACCATAGCCTATTTGGACCCGGTGTAAATGTTGTTCGTTTGAACTTCGCGTATGTTGGTTGGTTAAACGTAGCGTAAGGCAGTGGTTTGGTTATTTGATCTAGCCTACACTGGCCATCACGGTATCAACACAGCCACCATCTCCACCCTGGATGACGTCATATTCGATCCGGATACTGTGTGTTAGCCTTAGTCGAGCAATTCATCGGATATGTGTTAGCCCTAGTCAGGCTAAGCATAGGTTACTATGTGTTATCCATTAGCTAAGCTACGCATCGGATACTGTGCGTGTGTGTTAACCATAGTCAAACTAACCACTAGTTATTCACTAGCCTAGCTATGCTTTGGATACCATGTGTTAACCATTAGTCAATCTATGGTTCGGATACTATGTGTTTACCCTAGTCAGACTATGCATCGGGTACTATGTGTTAATCATTAGCCCGGCTATGCAACAGGTACTATTTAATAACCATTAGCCAGACTATGCAATGATTATTATGTGTTAGTTTGTAATCAACCTACTCATGTGATAATCATAGTCAAGCTATGCTTTGGATAAACCATACTCAAGCTATGCATTGGGTACTACATGATGAACATTAGCCTGGCTATGCACTGGAGATTATGTGTTGGGGCCTACTATGTGTTAATGATTAGCCAAGCTAGTGTTTCTTTCCAGCTGACTTTTGAAATGACATGTGTGACTAAATCTAGACCATACATAATTGATATGCCAATTTTGGGGAGTTTATGCTTATTTAGCTAGGCTATGCACCGGATATGTGTTGGGGCCTACTATGTGTTGACGATTAGCCAGGCTATGTATCAGGTATTATGTGGTAATTTGTGGGCAGCTTGTAGGATAGTGTGTGTGATAACCATTAGCTAAACTATGCACTGGATATAATGTGTTATACTTTGTAGGCCCTTGTCGGCTTACACACATGTTTGTTTAACACATTATGTAGGCCTAACATAGTATGATAGCGTGCATGTTGGCTTAGCATAGTATTTATTTGGTTTACACGCATATTTATTTAACACACTATATAGGGTAATTACGTATGCAGGCCTAACACAGTATATAAGCCTATGTAGGATAGCATCCATGTTGGTTAGCATAGTATTTATGTGGGTTTACACGCATATCTGTTTAGCACAGTATGTAGGCTTAGCATATTATTTATGTAGGTTTACAAGCATATTTGTTTAACACACTATATAAGCTATCATTCATCCTGGCTTAACATATTATATAGGTAACGGGGATTATATATGGGTAACGGGGATATTTGCCTAATACGGGCTGTATATAGGTTAACCTGCATATTGGTTTAACAGCGTATATATATGGCTATTTAGAGTATATTGCATGCTGGTTTAACATAGTATATATGCCTATATTGGTTAGCATTGTATGTATATAGGTTGCGTAACTTTTTTAAATTATATTGTAATATTTGTTGACCGTCATGGGCGTGATAGGTTATGCATTGTTAGCTATACCATATAGTACTTCCCGTATTATACGGTTGCCAAGTTCTACCTGATAGACGAGGTGTAAATAGCTCAGGTCATATAGGCTTTGGCCAGTGGTTTACCGACATAGTAGGCCCATGTAAGTCGGCCTAGCATAGTATGTATGCAGGTTTACACGCATATTTGTTTAACACATTATGTGTCCTATCACGTGTGTTGGCTTAACAAGCCTATGTATGATAGCTTGCATGATGGCTTAGCACCGTTTTATAACATATACATGTATTTATATACATATATTTATATACATGTATTTATTCTCGTTTTGTGATAGGCCTCATTATTAGTGTTTCTCCATATATACCTTTATATCTAGATACATTTACAGCTATAGGAGATGTCCAGTGAGGCTATTTGATTATTTACACTGATTTCTGATTATGTATATGTAGGCCTTGGTATGACGACAGTACACAGTAAATTGATACATTAATCAATACATAGACACGAGCCTAGATTCACAACGACTCAGCCTTGCGGGTTTTAAGCTTGCTATAGCGGTCGCCGGCAGCCGTTGCGGTTTTTAGATAATGCGTTATCGCTGCAAGTCTGTACATGTCTAACACACGGTCAAGCGTATTCCCTGAAACGACAGGGCTTTATTGCTTTGTTTATTATTTTGTAGCATAGACAAATTTTGAGTTTGGCAATCATAACCCTTTGCCCCTCTAGTTAGGGTTGGCCTAATACCTGCATAGAGTCGCTCGAACGCGGATACGTCATAAATCTTTACGTGGGCTTGATAGGTTATGCATTGGTAGATGTACCCTATAGTACCTCCCATATTAGACGGTTGCCAGGATCAACCTGATAGAGGAGGTGAAAATAGCTCAGGTCATAAGGGTTTGGCCTGTGGTTTACAAACATAGTAGGCCCATGTATGTTGGCCTAGCATAGTATGTATGTAGGCTTACATATTTGTTTAACACATTATGTGGGCTATCATATATATTGGTTTAACGCTGTATATAAGCCTTCGCGCCTTACAGTGACCGTTTGCGTGGACCTACAGGGCCCCTGTGTTGTGATTGGTCGGTCATTTTTGGCAATCAACCCCCCACTTGCTCTAGTGTGAATTTGCCTCAGGCCTTTCTCCAGGGTGTCTCTAGCTAGGGCCCGGCTTCGGGGTAGCTTTACCTAAGGTCGAGTTCCCGGATTACTTTACCTAGGGCATAGCTTAGGATTGGCTTTACCTAAGTCCTGGGTGGCTTTACCTGTGGCCTTGCTCCGTATTGACTCTACCTAAGTCCTGGGTGGCTTTACCGAGGGGTCGGCCTCGTGATGGCTTTACCTAGGACTTGGTGGAGGTACTTGTCTTAGTCGATAGGCCGTAATTGATATAGCAATCATCTTGGCCCGGCTCTTGAGTAGCTTTACTTAAAGGCTGACTGCTTTAACTAAGGCCCGGCTCCTGGGTGTCTCTAGGTATGGCCTGATTCCGGGGTTACTTTACCTAGGTTGGCTTTACCTTGCTCCGTGTTAGCTTTACCTAGGACATAGCTGCTGGGTGGCTGGGCTTGGATTGGCTTTAACCGAGGCCGTGCTCCGTGTTAGCTTTACCCGCTCTTAGGCGGTGTTACCTCAAG
This sequence comes from Prosapia bicincta, assembly GCA_036971475.1. Lineage (NCBI taxonomy): Eukaryota > Metazoa > Arthropoda > Insecta > Hemiptera > Cercopidae > Prosapia > Prosapia bicincta. The sequence goes on along the minus strand of JBAIZL010000005.1, from coordinate 235,861,449 downwards.
CGCGGGTTCGGTGGAGACTTTTACCTAGGTCACCGATCATTTTTGGCAATCTGATTACAGGTGAAACCACCCCCACAGTCGTCCATAATGGACTCTAGACATATCCCGTACGGTCATTTGATCCAACCGATCGATTTTCGGCAATTTCATATTTTTTGTAAAAACTACCCCTAGGTGAAACAGCCCCGTAGCTGTCCAAAAAGGACTCTACACGTATCCCATACTGTCTCTTGCTCCAACCGATCGATTTTTGGCAATTTCATATTTTTTGTAAAAACTACCCCTACGTGAAACTACCCCTACCGACGCGATAATGCACTCTAGACTCACCCTATCGGTCAAGAAACGTTTTTCCAAAATGTTTTCGAAAACTACCCCCCACCCCTATTCCACCCCCGGAGCTACCCCCGGAGATGGTCCTGAACGTAGCCGAGGTCACCCCCTATACGTAGGTTAGGTTAGGTTTGATCGAATTTGGCTAGCTTAGGTTAGTGGGTTAGAAATAAATTTTTTCGAAAAACCTCCCCCAACCCCTCTAGGCGCGGTCGAAACCACCCCTAAGGCTGGGATCAGGTGCGCAATGACCTCCTGCATCATCCGAAACTACCCCTATAGTCCTAGGTTACGTAGCGGCCGATTTTTTTTTTTTTTCGAAAAACTACCCCCTACCCCCCTGAACGTGGTCGAAACCACCCCTTGGTCTAGGGTCAGGGCCGGGATGACCTTGAGCATCATCCAAAACTACCCTTATAGTCCTAGGTTACGTAGCGGCCGAGTTAGGGGTGGCTGTGCTGAACTGACTTCACTTCTACTATTATACATACTGTTTTTTCATGTTTCTATTAATACTTAAAACTTTAATAAGATTATAAGAGGGTTGCATATACCTCTCTCGTTCACCTTCTTTCTTTCTTTATCTCACTGGAGAGCTGTAAACCACTTTAAAGCACACTCCTTAAAGGGTGCATGGAACGTACGCTTTTCTAAACGCATTTCCACTTCCATAGCTTAAATATTCTAAAATAATGTAACATGTCTTTTTCAACAATAACACTCCTATGCCCATGTCAACTGTAAAAATAATTTCCATTATGACCCTGCATTGCGTCCCATCCAAGTACTTGGTGAGTTTCGAACCCCGAACGTAACTGAAATTTACGATAATTGGTTATATTGCAGTACCATATTGGGTTTATAAATACAGTAAACTCCCGATTATCCGTGGGCGGATTAACCGGTTTGCGGATTATCCGGTGTCTGCTATTGTTTTACAAATATCCAATTTTTATTCCAATCAGATTCATGTGTTTAAATTTCCAAACGGTGAATTACGACGTAAATACATATAAGGCTTAATAGAAGTTGAGATGAAGGGAATAGATATGTAAATATGTACGTACTAATTTTTACATTGAAAGGGAAGCATCCCGACGCGGGCGAGCGAAATAAAAGGGGCGAGCAGACTACTGTATATAAGAGACAATGACAAAATGCTTGGACGCCCGAAAACCTAATGTGTATAATAAGATTGTAAACAAATGTCAGCTAATCTCGGCTATAAATAGTCTAGGACGTGACATATGCATTATCCATGTCTGTCATATACATTATCGATCTTTATGGCTTTGTGACACAAGTAGACACTGTGCGACAAAATGGACAAAACTGAGATCGCACATTAAAGCTAAATCAATGCTCACAAAAAAACAACGAAAGTGACAGATTTTTTTGTTAAAAAGTGAAAGTATTATGTGTAAAGGAAATTACATATGTACATACACACTTACTTTTGACATATAGTTATGTACGTATTGTAAATAGTTAGACATATAAATGTACATGTTATAATCCGTCAACGAACGAATACATCGACATTTTAAATTATTTTCTGTATTTATTTTGTCCTCTGAAGATTATTTATGAATTGCATTAACCGGGGTCATTATTTGTGTAACTTATGGTGTAATAATCGATCGTTTTGCGTATTCTTTGTTCATAGCGGATTATCCGGGGAATTCGTTATCCGGCGTTGCTGGGCCACCCTATTCCACGGATAATCGGGAGTTTACTGTAGCTGTGATCATAAAGCGCAAGTCTAATTTAGATTTCTTGTGACAAGGTTCTGTCCCATATGTGCGTACCACGCACCTGCTTTTCAATGCGTGTAACTTATAACTTTATAACGTAAACCGTAACCTCCTGCATCCCTACATAAGTTTCAGGTCAAGGATAAAACAAAGAGAAAAAGACAGCCAGAGGGTGTGGTGTCAGTGTGTGAGGGCGCGCTCGCTTGTCTATTCTAATAACTAAACATGTGGCATTATTTTAATATTTATGTACGCCATTCAACTGTGTAGTTTGTGTGTAAGATGAAAATGTGTCACGTAATGTGGGAAGTCGACAAGTAGTACATTACAAATGACATTGAATGCAACGCAAAATCTTTAATCCTGCATAAAAGGATATCGACAATGCCATTAAATTCGCATCTATTGAAAACCTTGCGATATATTGCATTAGGAACTATCCTTAGTTTGCACCAGATAGCGCAACATTAATTCTGCTGCAAGAAAGAAGAGACAAAATAAATCGTATAATTGCACCATTGGCAGATATTCAATGTTTTAATTTGCCATATATCTAAGTATGTTGCCAGTGGTATGAGGAGGTAGTATTTAGTTAGTTTAGAGCTTAGCTAGTGAGAACTATTCACAACGGTAAAAAAAACTAAATCGTTAACTCAGAATCTCAAAAAAATTTGTTTTTAATAAAACAAACACACTAGTACACTACACATAGCCAAGCACTGAGGAAGGCGACATCGTTGCCGAAACTAGTCTGTTATGAACTAGTGTGTTTGTTTTATTAAAAACTAATTTTTTGTGAGATTTTGAGTTAATTATTTTGAATTGTTTAACGATATGAGGAGATAAATTGAAATATTTATAAGTAATAGATGTACGGGCAGTAAACTAAATAAAATAGGGGCACAGATTACACTTGGAGATGATACAGACTGGAAAAGATGCAACGGAAGAGAAACGGAGACGTAAAGAGTATCATTAAACAAAAACATGGGGACTGTGCGATAGACCTGAATACTTCATTTGTATGTAGTTAATACAGATTTTAATAGAAAGCATTTAATAATACAAATATGTATTTAATAGAAAACCTTTATTAGATGTTGAACAATTTACTAATAAAACTTGTACTTAACGAACTTAGTTGATATCTGTTGTTAAAATATGACAAACGTGCATGAGGAAGTGTTCATTCAAGAAACTGGAACAAAATATATAACTCACTATCACTATAACAAATAATTAATACTATATTTAATATAATAAGATTTATTAAATATAAATTATTATTACTATTTATTAGGAATATACTGTGGTTGAATTTAATAATAAATACACAAAAACCTCTTAACCACAAACTTTCTTTAATTTACCCTAATGTACATTTCAGTTACAAAGTAACCATCCTCAGAGGGATAACATACAAAGACAGTCTTTGTATGTTATCCCTCTGAGGATGGTTACTTTGTAACTGAAATGTACATTAGGGTAAATTAAAGAAAGTTTGTGGTTAAGATGTTTTTGTGTATTTATTAATAAATTATTATATTTACTTACTAATAAAAACCCTTAAACAATAACACTAACTTATTAATGTACAATACATTAACGCACTCCATGATTGTACAGCGGTTCTAGAGCATACACTTTAACATATAATCTGGTGTTGTATGAAATCTTATTATATCGTTTAATTTAAGCTAAAAGAGATGTATGTAGAATATACATACACTCTGTATACGACGTATCAGAGAGTAACCATTTTGGCGTGACTACAATCAAAGGATTGTATGCGTACAATTTTTCTGTTCAGGAGTTACAAAAGAGGTATTCGCTTTGAAGCCTTAAGTAGGAGAGACAAATTAAAATTCTTCGGAAATGTGCGAAGACCCAGTTATAAAAGTTGATAATTGATTTAAACCGTATCAGAAGAAGAAATGGGAGGGGTAACGACAGTGACAAGAAAGAGTTCAGACGACATGGAATGGAATAATATA
>JBAIZL010000005.1:235479868-235852368 GCA_036971475.1 Prosapia bicincta | reverse complement strand
ATTGGACAGTTTTCAAAATTAAAATGAATTAAATTTCAGGACTATGTTAGCGATTCTATTTGTACTTCTTTTTAAGCTTTAGCAAGATTAATTTTCCTGTGAGAAGGGTGGGTCATGGTTTCCCCGAGGCTCAAATTTTCCCCAAATCAGGTTTTTGGCAATATCTATATATGAAGAACATTTTAGAACGCAAGCTTTTACGGACTAGCTTGGCTAGAATGAATTTTTACTCACCGTATGTATACGACTCATGTTTATATTTTCTGTCCCAATCTGTCTCTCTTCGAAAATTTTTCAACAACCCTTAGTTTGAAGTAAACTTCAATGTGTACTTTATAAATGTTACAATTAATAATAAACTAAGATGGCAATAAAAGAATAATGTTATAAATATTGTTATGAATATATCAAATATAATGTTATAATAATAATCTATAATGTTATATAAAATTCAACCATTATGCACATTTCGATGACCAGGGGATCATCATCAAATCGTGTAACTAAAGTAAAGGTAAAAATCAAACTACAATTAATTTCATCGCATAAGGGATTAATTTTATATAATTTTATAAATGAGTTATTTTATTATATTACAGCGAAACGTACCCCGTATTTCAAATACACAAAATTTTCACATTAGAATAAAGTTAATGATGTAAATAGCATGGGTTTGGGCTTTAGCAAGTTGGACCTCACAATAGGTTCTGAGTCTTTGTTCACTATCTTATGATAATTCTTAACTAACCAGATTTCCTAGTCATATAAGGTACTGTGTGTTTTATAATATTATTTAATAGGATTCATTCATTTTAAAGTAATTAAAATTAAAAATATATATCATGTTAAAAATTTAAATCCTTAATAAAATACTCTTTAATCCCACACTCAAGTTCAAATACGTTTTATAAAACTTGTATTGGATGACATTTGATTTTAATACAGTTTTTCAAATACTATTCATTAATTAAATTTAATTAATTAATTTTTGTTTTATATGGGGGGGAAACTTTTCACAAATGAGGTAAGGTATCCAATAGAGTTATTTCGTCACAATCAGTAAAATATAAGTGATAACATATGGTTTCATGAAACAGCTGATTTCATGTTATAGGTGATGAGGAAGAACAGCTGTTTTAACTCATAGCCTATGTTGCTTAATTTATATTAATTGTAATTATTTAATAATAAACGAGTCAAAAAAATTTCTTTGTTGACCTGAGCATAAATCGACATTAAAAATTTGTGTTTATATGACTTGGTTTTACTACGCGTAGCACATTCTTTACATATGTATTACTTATTGTGAAGTTATTAATATAATTAATAATCCATACAGTTAAGTTAAGCAATATTTAGAGGGAAACTTTTATCTGTTAAAGCTATTCTGTTTTTATAATGCAATTCCCTTCGCACACTCTGACTCAAGTAGAACATTGAGAAACCTATGTAAGCTCTGAGGAACGCAGTAATAGCCGTTCCATGTCATTGGACTGGCCGTAAAAGTATCAAAGCCCTATGGCCTAATACAAAACTCCGAATCGAACAGTAATCGTGTTCACCTCAGATCACCTCCCGCCATATTGGCCGCAAGGGAAACTGCCCCAAATAACGACTTAGGAACGAAACTCTGATGACCGTTTCTATCCGCCCGTAAACGTCACTATCTCCAAACCTTAGATCCTTGTAAATGGGAATATAAACCTTGCTGCACAAAATTCGCGAACCTTTCTTTCCGCGCATTAACTTCTATTGACACTAAACACATTTAAAATATGTTCAACTAATTACAGACAAATGTTCCTATAATATAATTTAATATCTATATTTTTGCTTGAATTAAAAATAAAAAATGTTGCTGTTTTTTGGACTTTTAATATTTAAAAAATAATAATAAATTGAGATTGATGATACAGAAATACAATTTAAAAGCCACTTCAAGTGAAGTGCAATGTTAAAGTTTAGAATTCTTTAAATAAGTAAATTAGAAGTACATCAAATTTTAACTGGTCTAGAATCTAGTGAACATTTTAAAATGACTTGAATTTAATAAAATCGATCATATAAATAATAAGTATTGTAACGTTATTTTGTATTACCGCCTAAATAGTCTATTTCTATAGGATAATTCTAAATGTCGCCGCGAGATAGCGACAGCTAACCGATAGTGAAACAGATCTCCTGATTCTCCATGGAAAGAGCTTATGAGCTTGGTACATGGGCAATCAATCCCGTTTCCTTCACTCGCGGTAGGGATACTAACCGCATGCGCATGTGAGAAGGAGGTAGCTCGCTAGAGGTTGGCTGCCACGAGGGCTGGGCGGATTTAGGGGCTCAGACCCGAGTAAAAAAAAAAAGAAAAAAAAGCTGTGGCAAAGTTTGATATTTCCGGTATAGTTTTAAAACGAAATAAAAGAGTCGTTGAGAGAGACTGAGACTAGCGAGTCGAGGGAGAACACATCTTCTTGGGTACCAACGGACTGCATCCGAGGCATGCTAGCTTCCCGAGAGTACCATTGAGAGGTAACACTTAGTCATTGTATCGACTCGTAACAGGTAAATGATTTATTTAATGTTCCTTTTTATATTTTTTAGTAATTTATATGTTTGTTCGAACGCACTGATCACGGCCCGTAGAGGAATCATTGTCATTCATTTAATTGAGCTATAGTGTTAATTAAAATTAATATCGATGATTTCCCGTTTATTAAATCTTCCGACGGCAGTGACATTACAGTATACATATAATAAATAGGTTTTCCTATGAGTATACAGTAAAAGCCCGATAATGGAATATTTGCCTCGTGATTGGATTTACTCTTACTCTATTGTACAAAAATCATGAAACACGGATGGTAATATTGAATGCAAACATATTAATGCGTGGAACAAACTGTTTCACTGGAAAACTATTTAACAGATGTTAGGCTTCTTGATTTTGCATTAGTTATCAGGAGCAAAACTTATATTTCACAGATTGTTAACAAACTGTCATTCATTATGGGCCAATTCTTTCCAATGTGTCTAAAACTCTCTCTTGAGTTTATAGTTTTGTCTCCTCTGTAAAGATTTTCAGAACAAAAAAATCTTAATATAAAGCGCCTTTTTTACAATTTTCTTGAAACTTCCTATTATGTTTAACGTCCACTGATATAAAGCTTATTCAAATTATTCACATTTCTTAACGTTTTACCAAAAGTGCAGACATTATTGCCATATAAAAATCATATTTTTCTTATAGGAACAAAACAAAGAATACTGTATGTTATTACAGGTTGTACGGCGGACTTCAACTAGAGTTGTTTTTTTTTTTTTACTGCCATGCTAAAAAAAAGATGATGCTGTTTTTATTTTTGTTTGTATTATTACACGTTATATCGTCTTGTGTATAAACTACTTTTATGTTTGTTAACGTTTTTGTTTTGTACTGTATGACACATTTCTTCTTCATTGGTAGTATGGTGTTAGGTAAGAACAGCTGTTAGGAGTAATGACGTTTTGTACTGTATGACACATTTCTTCTTCATTGGTAGTATGGTGTTAGGTAAGAACAGCTTTTAGTAGTAATGACGTTTTGTACTGTATGACACATTTCTTCTTCATTGGTAGTATGGTGTTAGGTAAGAACAGCTGTTATGAGTAATGACGTTTTGTACTGTATGACACATTTCTTCTTCATTGGTAGTATGGTGTTAGGTAAGAACAGCTGTTAGGAGTAATGACGTTTTGTACTGTATGACACATTTCTTCTCCATTGGTAGTATGGTATTAGGTAAGAACAGCTTTTAGTAGTAATGACGTTTTGTACTGTATGACACATTTCTTCTTCATTGGTAGTATGGTGTTAGGTAAGAACAGCTGTTATGAGTAATGACGTTTTGTACTGTATGACACATTTCTTCTTCATTGGTAGTATGGTGTTAGGTAAGAACAGCTGTTAGGAGTAATGACGTTTTGTACTGTTTGACACATTTCTTCTTCGTTGGTAGTATGGTGTTAGGTAAGAACAGCTTTTAGTAGTAATGACGTTTTGTACTGTATGACACATTTCTTCTTCATTGGTAGTATGGTGTTAGGTAAGAACAGCTGTTAGGAGTAATGACGTTTTGTACTGTATGACACATTTCTTCTTCATTGGTAGTATGGTGTTAGGTAAGAACAGCTGTTAGGAGTAATGACGTTTTGTACTGTATGACACATTTCTTCTTCATTGGTAGTATGGTGTTAGGTAAGAACAGCTTTTAGGAGTAATGACGTTTTCTACTGTATGACACATTTCTTCTTCATTGGTAGTATGGTGTTAGGTAAGAACAGCTGTTAGGAGTAATGACGTTTTGTACTGTATGACACATTTCTTCTCCATTGGTAGTATGGTGTTAGGTCAGAACAGCTGTTAGGAGTAATGACGTTTTGTACTGTATGACACATTTCTTCTTCATTGGTAAAATGTTGTTAGGTAAGAACAGCTGTTAGGAGTAATGACGTTTTGTACTGTATGACACATTTCTTCTTCATTGGTAGTATGGTGTTAGGTAAGAACAGCTGTTATGAGTAATGACGTTTTGTACTGTATGACACATTTCTTCTTCATTGGTAGTATGGTGTTAGGTAAGAACAGCTGTTAGAAGTAATGACGTTTTGTACTGTATGACACATTTCTTCTTCATTGGTAGTATGGTGTTAGGTAAGAACAGCTGTTAGGAGTAATGACGTTTTGTACTGTATGACACATTTCTTCTTCATTGGTAGTATGGTGTTAGGTAAGAACAGCTGTTATGAGTTTTGACGTTTTGTACTGTATGACACATTTCTTCTTCATTGGTAGTATGGTGTTAGGTAAGAACAGCTGTTAGGAGTAATGACGTTTTGTACTGTATGACACATTTCTTCTTCATTGGTAGTATGGTGTTAGGTAAGAACAGCTGTTAGGAGTAATGACGTTTTGTACTGTATGACACATTTCTTCTTCATTGGTAGTATGGTGTTAGGTAAGAACAGCTGTTAGGAGTAATGACGTTTTGTACTGTATGACACATTTCTTCTTCATTGGTAGTATGGTGTTAGGTAAGAACAGCTGTTATGAGTAATGACGTTTTGTACTGTATGACACATTTCTTCTTCATTGGTAGTATGGTGTTAGGTAAGAACAGCTGTTAGAAGTAATGACGTTTTGTACTGTATGACACATTTCTTCTTCATTGGTAGTATGGTGTTAGGTAAGAACAGCTGTTAGGAGTAATGACGTTTTGTACTGTATGACACATTTCTTCTGCATTGGTAGTATGGTGTTAGGTAAGAACAGCTGTTAGAAGTAATGACGTTTTGTACTGTATGACACATTTCTTCTTCATTGGTAGTATGGTGTTAGGTAAGAACAGCTGTTAGGAGTAATGACGTTTTGTACTGTATGACACATTTCTTCTTCATTGGTAGTATGGTGTTAGGTAAGAACAGCTGTTATGAGTAATGACGATTTGTACTGTATGACACATTTCTTCTCCATTGGTAGTATGGTGTTAGGTAAGAACAGCTGTTAGGAGTAATGACGTTTTGTACTGTATGACACATTTCTTCTTCATTGGTAATATGGTGTTAGGTCAGAACAGCTGTTAGAAGTAATGACGTTTTGTACTGTATGACACATTTCTTCTTCATTGGTAGTATGGTGTTAGGTAAGAACAGCTGTTATGAGTAATGACGTTTTGTACTGTATGACACAATTCTTCTTCATTGGTAGTATGGTGTTAGGTAAGAACAGCTGTTAGGAGTAATGACGTTTTGTACTGTATGACACATTTCTTCTTCATTGGTAGTATGGTGTTAGGTAAGAACAGCTGTTAGGAGTAATGACGTTTTGTACTGTATGACACATTTCTTCTTCATTGGTAGTATGGTGTTAGGTAAGAACAGCTGTTAGGAGTAATGATGTTTTTAAACGTTAAAGAATACAGAAACTTGGCTTCTGCGTAACTCAAACCATTACTGGCATGCTAAACAAAAACGGAAATATATACTTCTTTTCAGTTTTTTATGGGGTTAAAAACCCCACTTCCGTATGTGTATGGAAATAGGCTACATGGAAATTCAAAATAAAATTGCTAGCACCCTCTAGCTTTAGTGTTAGTTATAAACTGCTTGCCAGTATCTTAACGCCTATGTAGTATAGAATGATTGTGAATATTGGTATTTATTTATATATAGTAGAACGTCACTAATGTTCGTATAACAAAAATTAACACCATTTTGTCCCAATTCCCATCCAAAGAAAAGTCAGTTCGAGAATTTCGAATACAGGGACAACTATCCTGCAAAACCCGGATGGAGAAGGATGTCGCGGACGCTGGTGGACAGTACACTAAGAATAAATAACGCGGCGAAATGATAAGTGATTAACAAGAAACTACTCGAACTCTTCCGTCGATGAGGCACAGGACTTCCATATTAATCTGGAGCTACTTAAATCTTGATGATCTAGGGAGTTCAAAGACTTAAAGGCAGAGACCTGGACAGGAGGAGCGTATGAGTACGCGGCGCTGGAGGAACATCAGTTGCAACAATCTGCGGCAGTACTAAGTCCTTGGCTTAGCGGTCGATGGCTTGGCCCTAGTTTATAGTTACATATTAGTTGTACCATTATAATTCTAATAAGTCTAGGAAACCTGTCTCAAGTTTACAGATAGTTAGAACTATACCGAGTTGTGCCTCAGAGTCTAACCATATATGTTCTTCGATCGTACATTGTCAGGTAAATAAAAGACTACATTTAAATTGTAAACTAGCTCGTTATATAATGAAAACTAATAGTAAACATAAAAAAGACAAAAATACAAATTCTATGTATTTATCTTTTATAAAATTTTGTTTTCAAATTAAAGTCTAAATTTCTGTAAATTCGTAAAATATTGAAATTTCCAAAAGAAAATGATACTACTGTATATCGTTACATTTTTACAGGGGTTCAATGAATTTGAAAGCAACTTGGAATAACTAATCTTATACAGTTGTGCATCATAAAGCAAGGGTGGGGCCGTGCCCGATACAATATGAATTTAAATGGCATTGTGAGGGAAAGTAATTTTTTCCTCGCAAATTTACACTATCAAATTTTCTTCCAATCTGATTCTGTCATTTTAGTATTAAAGAAGGCTTCACAAAAACAGTGTCCCAAAACTACTAAAATTATTCATCCTAAAATATATATTGGGATATTTTTTCTTTAACTAATGTTTACTGAAGTAAAGTTCACACTATAATAAATAAATATAACTTTTAAAAAAACCCTGTACTTTATTACACAGAAATATTTCTTGTGTCATATATCAGGGTCCTATCGTTAATTTCATTACTAAATTTTTCTAAACCAAAAAGGTGTAATATTAAACGAACTTTAACTGAAATTTGTAAAACTTATTGCTATGCCTTCCCACTATTCTACTTTAAATATATGAGGTAAAGTTCCTCTAGACAGAATTTGAAGTTTCTATTTTCCCTTTGTTTTACTTTATATAGGTAACGTGATCGGTAGGCTACTATGGTTGGTATTAAAATTCAAGACCACGCCAGAGAATTAAAAAAAACAAGATTTTAAAATTACTCAACTCAACTGATTATAATTAACTTATTTATAATTCAAACTATATGAAATGATACAATTTTGTAAATCAATTTCAACAAAATTAGGACCAATATCCTTTGTGTAAGATTAGAGATATTTCCAGAGTATGTGAATTATGTTGGAAGCTCCGTAGCCCCCCCCCCTCTCTCTCTCTCTCTCTCTCTCTCTCAAGACAAAAATTTAATGTTTTCGTAAAATTGTCAGCTTCAACACTAAGTATATATCAACATTTAATAACGGCTCTGAATTTTTTAAAAAATTGAAATTTACTCACTTCCTTGCTTAGAGCAGAGGGCATAATAAAATACATTCACATCCTATCTATATATCAATACAATGATCCTGTAATTGTACTGTTTATCTTCTGAAAAACTAAGGATTTCAACTTAAAAATAACTTTAGAAACCACTAGATAGAAATTTAAAAAAAAATTTAATTATACTTAAAAAAAGGAAATTTCATGTTGACAGCATATTGTTGTGTAATTTGTTGATTGAGTTGCTTTCCAAGAGAATAACTTTACAGGGTGCACAAAATAACAATTAAGGAAAAAATAGTAAAAGTATGAAATTACTAATAATAAGTTTCTAATAAATGTTGTCCCTAAAAATAATAATTCTTAATATTTTCGTTTTATGAGTGAACCTATGACGTCATCACTTGCAGCTGTTATTTTGAGTTATTAGTTCGTTTTATAGTCGTTTGGTTTGTATATTTTTATTTTGCGTGTTTTCTCTTTTGGACTGAAACTTCTGAAAATCTAACGCCGTTGTATAGCATTGAACTCTAGACCCTTGTATCTCAGAATTCCAAAGCTACATTGTGATACTACAACTTGCAACGTCCAAATTGACCATTGCAAAAACCTTGGTAAATGGAGAGAATAGCTATTTAGGCCAAAGTGTCTAGATTTGTAGAAAATTTAAATAAATATTGTAAAATAGAACAAGGTGGATGAAAGTAGGGTAGATTAGGCCTAAATTTAATAACTTAATTTTTAATTTTAAAATATGTTAAAAAATCTAAATTAAAATAATATTCATAACCTATAAAATCCACGCTGTTAAAGTATAAAGCTATATTTACATAATCGCGAGAATCAAGGAGTTTATAAAACAAACAAATAAAAATTAAGATGAATAATATAGATAAATAAAAACTGTTATTTTCCGATTAGCTTTTTATTTTATTTTATATAAAGTAAGTTTCACAATGTGTCCAATTATAGTCTTTAAGTCAGAGGTGTCTCTAAAAAAATCAATAACCCAGATTAAAGCCTAAAAGGGCTTATAGGAGGCTAATTGGATCTTGTTACAAACTCAGGAGTTGGTTCATCTGAGAGGTTTATTGCTAGAGCTACAGGTATCCGACCAGAGTTCGAATTCAAGGGATAAACCACTACTTTCCTGAGGACAAGGATTGTTTTAACATCATAATAAAATGCAGGAAGGAGATGAGCTGGTCGAATGGATGATAGTAGAAGAAAAGGTTTGTGAGGTAATAGGGTGGAGAAGGTGGTCCGTAGGAAACTACATGGCGAGAGTAGGAGCTAAATATAACCTAAAAAGCTATACTTACTCTTGTCTATCTCCTTCACCGCCAGGGTTTCGTTAAACCCTCCATCGTTGAAGTTATACAACTTGTAGTACTCTCGCAGTTTCCCCTTTCCTGCGCCGTGAAACAAACATACCAATATTTTATATTTCAACAGTTATTTAGATTTGAAGTGGTTATAAATAATGCTGATAAAGAGCATTTAAAAAACTTCTTTAAGGGCAGACATAAACATAGTCTGAAAAGATTTATATACAGTGTATATATAAAACAAGAATCTTACTTGGTATTTATGCGAGTTAACTATCAAAGATTGATAGTATCTCCATATCGAGCATCACTGACCGGGGGTTGTAGTAGACTGCCAGGTGTGTGGAATTTCCGTTGTCACGTGGTGTACCTTATTGTTCTATTTTTGGATTCACTGCACTGTAGGAGTCTTTTAAAGATTGTCTTGGGGTTAATATTGTCTATTAGGTTGAATAATTTATCGTTGTTTGATTTTATTTGTATTTGTTCGTTTATGATACTATCAACCTAATAGACAAAACTAACCCCAAGACAAATTTAAAAGAATCCCGCAGTGCAGTGAATCCGAAAATAGAACAATAATTGTACACCACGTGACAACGGAAATTCCACAAATTGGCAGTCTACTACAACCCCCCCCCCAGTCAGTTGATGCTCGACAATGTAGATACTATCAATCTTTGAAAGTTAACTCGCATAAATATATACATAAATATACATATAGTGAAAGTGATAAGTGAATACAAGAAAACAGTGTTGCAAAGTTAAATATATATATATATATATATATATATATATATATATATATATATATATATACAGTAAACTCCCGATTATCCGTTGGATAGGGTGACGCCGGATAACGAAATCCCCGGATAATCCAGAACAAAGGATACGCAAAACGATCGATAATCGATTATTATACCATAAGTTACACAAATAATGACCCCGGTTAATGCAATTCACAAATAATCTTCAGAGGACAAAATAAATACAGAAAATAATTTAAAATGTCGATGTATTTGACGGGTTATAACATGTACATTTATATGTCTAACTATTTACAATACATACGTACATAAGTATATGTCAAATGTAAGTATGTATGTATATATGTAATTTCCTTTACACAGAATACTTTCACTTTTTAACAAAAAACTGTCACTTTCGTCTGTTTTTTTATGAGCATTGATTTAGCTTTAATGTGCGATCTACGTTTCTTGAGAACAATTTTGTCGCAAAGTGTCTACTTGTGTCACAAAGCCATAAAGATCGATAATGTATATGACAGACATGGATAATGCATATGTCACGTCCTAGACTATTTATAGTCGAGATTAGCTGACATTTGTTTACAATCTAATGATAGGCCTACACATTAGGTTTTCAGGCGTCCAAGCATTTTGTCATTGTCTCTTATATACAGTAGTCTGCTCGCCCCTTTTATTTCGCTGGCCCTCGTCGGGATGCTTCCCTTTCAATGTAAAAATCAGTAAGTAAATATATACATATTTATTCCCTTCATCTTAACTTCTATTAGGCCTTGTATGTATTTATGTCGTAATTCACCGTTTGGAAATTTAAACACATGAATCTGATTGGAATAATTTTTTTTTTTTTTTTTTTTTTTTTTTTTTTTTTTTCCTGGCGAAAAACCAATTGTGGTTATCATCGCCAAACAAAATCTAACACAGAACGCAATGTTTTAAATAAAATCAAATAAATTAATAAATAAACAAATAAATAAATACAACAAAAATTACAAAACAAAATAAAACACCAACAATAAAAAACAAAAAACAACAATATAACAATGAAAAAATTCTTAAAAACTAAATAACAAAATAACAACAAAGAACAATATAACAGTAAATAAATAATATGTAAAACAATAATAGGTAACAATGTACCAATAAATAAATCTCAATAACAATAACAAGGACAGAAAATAAATTTAATTAAAATAAGTAAAAGAAACACAGAGAATTATATGTATAAATAAAATTAAAAAAATATATATATTTATGTATTAAATTTTAAAAAATATTTTCAAGTGGTGCAAGAAAGCGATGACTCGGTCAATGGCCGCGGCATCGTCCCTTAGCACCACCTTCAAACTCCCTTTTAAATTAAAAAGGGCACGAATATTGCTTACATTAACACAATCTACTAAAATATGTTTTATTGTGAAGATATCACCGCAGTATTGGCATATAGGTGGATCTTCACGACGCATCAAATATCCATGAGTTGCAAAAGAGTGGCCAACACGAAGGCGTGTAACCACCACTTCCTCCTTACGTTTTGAACGAATTGAAGACCTCCATGGACGGACGGTATCTTTAATTTCCCTCAGCTTATTCTGAATCACGGTATGCCACTCGTCATTCCAAGCAGCGAGCAATAAATGTTTCGCGAAACACACATAATCAGATGCCATAACCAGTTGAGTAAGAGGCACCAAACTTGTAGCTTTCTTCGCCGCTTCATCCGCTTTTGTGTTTCCAAGTATTCCGCAATGTCCAGGAACATAACAGAAAGTTACCCCCACACCCCTCAATTGAAGCCTGTGTACAGCACACAAAATGTCCCCAACTAAAGGGTTGTTAGAGAAAACATCCTGAAGAGCCTGAAGAGCACTTTTGGAATCAGAACACAAAAGATAATGCGAGGATCGAGATTGAATGACGTCCAAAGCTTTAAAAATAGCAAATAGTTCTGCCGTAAAAACACTGCAAGCTGAGGGCAATCCGTACGTGTAGGTACATCCAGATGCATAAAACGCACACCCAACGTCATTGTCCAGTTTAGATCCATCAGTGAAAATAATTTCACTGTGTTGGTGAGATTTATAAATGGATAAAAATTCCTGGTGGTAGACCACAACAGGAGTATCGTGTTTTATATAACTGGATAATGAGAAATCGAAGTGCGGCGTTTTTATTATCCATGGAGGTAGATAGCACATTTGTCGTTCAAACATAGTTGGAAGTTGCAACTCAAGGTCATCCAATATTCTTAAAGTTCGTACGCCAAATGGAACGGTCGAACGTTGACGTGTATTGTACACTTCATTTAGCGTATTGTGAAAGACTATTTCAAATGCCGGGTGGTTGGGTTTGCTTCGAAGAACAGAAACGTAAGATATTTGTAGCATCTGACGTCGTCTAGAGAGGGCAGGTTCCCCAGCTTCGACAAGAAGACTAGGGATTGGGCTAATTCTAAATGCACCAGTAGCCAGTCTAAGTCCAGAGTGGTGGATGGTATCAAGAGTTTTCAGAACAGTAGGTCGTGCAGATGAGTAAACTTGACAACCATAATCTATGCGCGATCTAACGACTGCGCGATAAAACCGAAGCATACTAGTTCTGTCTGCTCCCCAATTCGTACCACTAAGGACTCTTAACATATCCAATTTCTTGCTGCATCTCACCTTCAAATCACGAACATGTGGGATCCATGAGAGTCTTCTATCAAATAAAAGACCCAAAAATCGAACACTATCCGTGGTTTGAAGCTGAATCCCATCAAGATAAAGAATCGGCACCTGGTGCTGCCTACGACGACTAAATGCTACACATTGGGTCTTCGAAGTAGAGAATTTGAAACCTGTAGTTTTTGACCATTCCTCTAATCTGTACATTGCTAACTGCAAAGATCTTTCCGCTGTTGCCATACACTGAGCAGGCACATATATACAAAAATCATCCACAAAAAGGGAACAGTGTATCGGAGATCGTATATTGCTGGTGATACTATTTATTGCAACGGCAAATAGCGTGACGCTAAGCACGCTGCCCTGCGGTACACCATTCTCCTGTGTATAGCTGTTTGAATACGTGCCTCCAAGTCGAACGCGGAAAGATCTGTTTGAAAGAAAGTTAGCGATGAATGCTAGGATATTCCCTTGTATACCCCATGATTTTAAAGTGTTCAGAATTCCTCTTTTCCATGCCATATCGTATGCCTTCTCAAGGTCGAAGAAAACAGCAACGAGCGTTTGACGCAAGAGAAAGGCATCTTGAATAGCGGATTCTAACAAGACCAATTGGTCAACCGATGATCGCCCTTGTCTGAAACCATACTGCTCGTTGCAAATGAAATTGTTGGTTTCTAGGTACCAGACAAGACGGCGGTTGACCATCTTCTCCAGTAGTTTGCACAAGACGCTTGTTAGAGCTATATGCCTGTAACTACTGGGATTGGTTTTGTCTTTACCTGGTTTTAAGATAGGAATTACTGTCGCTTCTAACCATGCATCGGGGAAAGACTGCTCCTCGAATAGCCGATTGTATATTCGAAGGAGGAAAAGTTTCGCCGATGATGGTAAATGTTTTAGCATGGAGTACACAATAGAATCAGGACCTGGTGCAGAATCCTTCGTTGACGCAAGAGCTGACTCCAATTCCCCTATAGAGAAAGGAGTGTTTAAAGAAGAGTCCCCAGACGACCCAACAGTAAACGGTATTGCTTCTTCCTTCAGTTTATAAATCTGGAATAATCTATTATAGGCTGTAGTAGCAGAAAAGTTAGAAAATGATTTACCAAGTACATTAGCAATATCATCACGGTTTGAGATTATTCTTCCATCCGGTTGCTTCAGCGCAATGGCTGGCAACGGAGTGGAAGTACCACAAACTGATCTTAGTTTCCTCCACACTGTGGAAGACGGAGTTGTTCGTCTAATTGTGCTAATGTACTGTTCCCAAGAGTTCTTTCTACTCAGCCTAAATATCCTCCGTGCTTTCGCACGGAGTATTTTATATTCCTGAAGGTTTCCATTCGTTGGGTGTCGTTTAAATTTCCTAAGAGCTCTTCGTCGTAAACGGAGGATTTCTGTGCATTCATCGTTTCACCACGGCACAGGCGGTCGGCGTGGATGCGTAGAGGTTTTCGGAATGGTCTTTTCAGCGGCATTTAAAATTGCTTTCGTAATATTTTCTATATTTTCATCAATGGGTGTCAAATAATCCATGTCAAGTGATACAAGGTAATTCGAGTATGAGTCCCAGTTGGCTTTTCGCAAAATCCAACTGGGATTTCGAGCATAACAGGGTTGGGAGTCACATAAACTGATCTTAATAGGCACATGGTCGCTTCCATACAAATCATTGAGTACCGACCATGTGCATCTAGTAGCTAATTGAGGGCTGCAAATAGATAGGTCAACAGCTGTCCATCCACCAGTAGATGCTGCTAAATGGGTGGACGAACCATCATTTAGCAGACATAAGTCCAGTTCCGTTCTCACACTCTCAACAAGGTCACCTCGAGAGTTCCTAATCGGAGATCCCCAAGACGAATGGTGGGCATTAAAATCCCCTACCAATAAGAACGGAGTTGGTAACTGGCTTATTAAATTCACTAAATCACTGTGATGCAGGTTTTCTTGTGGTGGCAAGTAGACACAACACAGTGATTTTATACGGGACAGCTGTTTGAACGGCTACTGCTTGTAAAGGAGTTATTAAGTTTAGAGAAACAGCATCGATACAGTCACGGGCTAGGATGGCTACGCCACCTCTAGCTCGATCTTCTGTAACGAAGTCCGATCTAAAAACTGAATACTCCCTTAAATGGAAATTATGCGATGCGTGGATATGTGTCTCCTGTAGACATACAAACATTGGGTACACATCTCGCACGAGTACTTTAAGTTCTTCTATGTGACTCCTAACACCGTTGACGTTCCATTGTATCACTGACTTCCTAAGCAAAGACATTTATTAGCTTAGCAAAGGGTTTATTTGACACCCATTGGTGCTCTCTCCTTTCTTTCCTGGGACGTTTTTAGACGTCTCAGGTATACATTTCTCAGATTCCATATCCACCCGTTCAGGGATGGAATCTGAGGAAGTTTTGGGTTTAGGAGGGGTAGTTTTTACATTCCCTCCTTTGTTAGCATTTTTCTTAATACCCGGTAACGACGGAGGCGATGTGGTCTGACGTAACACTGGTTTACGTGGTTTTGATTTTTCCAACGTCTTCTGCACAGAAGGTTTATTACCCGTTGATAATATCTTCTGCACAGAAACACAAGGCTCGCTTAGTGATTTATTTCGTGCTCCAATCCCCCCAGTGGAAGAGACAGGTACACGAGGCAAAACACTATCCGTTGCTGCAGGTAGTACCAAATTCAAAGACGGACCATTTGTGACTAAGCACAAAAGGCGAGACACTTGTTCGGTTAGAGCTTCGATCTTCTTGGACAGCTCAGCACAGTTGGTACAAGACGATTTTGAAGCGGTCAGGGTAGCGGCATAAGTCTTACTGTCTGTCTTTGGCTGAGTGGATCGATAGAGTTTTTTGGCCTCTGGAAACGACAGCTTGCCATGATGCCTAGGATAGCTTTCTCTTCCTTGAACGTGGGACAGTTGTAGGATCGCGCTGGGTGGTCACCACCACAGTTGGCGCATTTCGGAGAATTAACACAATCCTTATCATCATGGCCTTCAACGCTACATATACCGCATACGTTCTGCTTCGAACACGTAGAGCTAATATGCCCAAATCGCTGGCACTTGAAGCAGCGCCTAGGGTTAGCCACGTATGGTCTCACTGAGAGCCTTTGGTAACCTGCATGTAAGTTTCGGGTATTTCCGGTTTTCCAAATGTGACGATAAAAGAAGCTGTTGCTACTTTTTCTCCTTTGTCCATTTTCATGATAGGGACAACGTCCGTAACTGACTGAGAAGACAGTTCGGACTTAATTTCATCAACCGGAAGGTACATTAAATCCCTACATGTGATGACCCCCTTTGAGTAATTCAAGGATCTGTGGGGAGCCACAGATACCATGACCTGGTCAAAGAAGGAGGTCATTTTTGATAGAGAACGAGTTTGTCTGTCGGTGGAAGTCGCAACTAACAGTGTTCCGTTTCTTAGTTTCTTAATAGAGGCTACTGGGCCTCCAGCACAAGCAGTAATAGCCTTGTTAATAAGGAAGGGAGAAACTTTGGAAAGATCTTTCCCTTCTTCGGCACTAGAAACAACTAAATACTTTGCTGATGGCAATGCCTGCGACGTTGCCACCATCAACTTTTTACTCAAATCCTTTTGAATATGATCGTCAGGAGAATCCTGGCGTGTTCTCTTTAAACTAGTCATATTTGACGGGGTTTTTTAATCTATACATTTTTTAAGCTAGCCATCGTGTCAAGCGTTACGGGCGAGATTATAGGAACGGGTACACCCTTGGATCACAATAAGATCATTTCCAATCCTCAGAACTCTGAGGCCTATAGCTTTTCTCCTTAGCTCGACTGGATGGGCATCAGTCGAGAACTCATAATACTGTGCACAGGCTCCGACACCCATGCACCGCGGACACTCCCTGACCAAGGACCGAAGCGGCTGGTAGACCAGAAACCGCGCTTACGTCTTCGGCAGAGCAAGCTCATATCAGCATCCCAGACCAGAGTTTGTCACGCTCTGGACTTTTCAGCACTCCCAACGCGTAACGGTTCTGACCAGTCAAAATTCCCTAAGCGAAGATGTAAGTGTTGAAATGTGTATAGATTGTGTTGGTGTGTGTATGTGTGTGTGTATGTTTTTGTGAGTGGTGTAGTGTTAGGCTAGGGTACCGTGAGGGACGCCAAATCCCTCGTAGGTGCGGCTAGTCCGCACCCCCCTGCGGGAGATTGGAATAAAAAAAAAAAAAAAAAAAAAAAAATTTTTTTGGATATTTGTAAAACAATGGCAGACCCCGGATAATCCGCAAACCGGTTAATCCGCCCACGGATAATCGGGAGTTTACTGTATGTATATATATATTTAGGTTTCTTATCTACGATGGTATAATGTATAATCATACAAAACCTCTTCTTACACTTAAAATATTGTTTTGGATTTAGTTTCAGTTGTCAGTGAAGGCTCTACGTGTTATGTGTTGTTTTTTCTCGTGAAGCAGCTGTAAAGACCCCAATCTTGCCCTGAAGTCTTTTAATTATGTTGCTTGTTTTATATAAGAATAACAATAAATATATTAAAAACTATTTGCACGACATACATACTCTGCTAAAGTCGAGCGTATTA
Source organism: Prosapia bicincta (assembly GCA_036971475.1). Lineage (NCBI taxonomy): Eukaryota > Metazoa > Arthropoda > Insecta > Hemiptera > Cercopidae > Prosapia > Prosapia bicincta. The sequence continues at coordinate 235,835,135 of JBAIZL010000005.1, read as the reverse complement.
ATCCAATGCGTATCAAATAATGGCCAACATCATTAAAATCAAAAATATATTTACAGGTTTGCAATATTGTTAAGAATTGTATGGTGATTTTTAATGACTATCTATTCTAGAGAGAAACTAAATGTGACGATTTAAGGAAAAATAAATGTAAGCTTATGGCGTCATTCCTGTAACAATCTTTAGGTGTAATCTTTCTGTTGTGTGTTGTATTTAGTTTTGTGTATTCTCTACTTTGTTTTGTAACCTCTGTCACAATCTTTCTGTGCATGGGTTGATAAAACTAATTCTAGTTTCACTGATTTAACTAATATAATAACCAATAATGATGACTGTCATTTTTGTTTAAATTCGCTGATTGTATGGTGTGCTTTTATTTACCTTTTACAGTTAAAAATATCCTGAGCTCTAAACTTGCCCTTCAAACCTAAACTTTAGCTGTGTAAATCTATTTGTTGTGATGATTTTATTTATTTAAACAGATATTTGAAATGTTTGAAATATCAATCATTCTAAAATTGTTGTTACTGTACTTGGGTGTGGATATTTTTTTTACGTTTTCAATAAAGAAATCGAAAACTGAACGTTTTGAAAATTAAATTTACAAGGATATTGGTTCGTGATAACAACGAGAAAAGGTCCCATCAGACGTGGAAATAAAACAATTATTCATACCTAAAAATCCTAAAGGGATTGCACAGGTGACTCCGAATGTAAAACAGTAGTTAAATATTCATTTGTGAATGACAAACATAAAAACAACTGGAAGGGTTTACTACTAGTTCTGGTAGGTGTATTAGGATTCGTTTTGAAAATGTAGGATTACGATACATAAAATAAATCTAGCTGTTACATTACTGTAGAAATAAATCTAGTCGTTAAAACACTTTAGAAATGAATCTAGTTGCTATGATACTGTAGAAATGATAATGAAATCAATCAAGCTGTTAAAATACTGCAGCAATAAATCTAGTTGGTACAATACTGTAGAAATAAATGTAGTTGCTACTATACCGTAGAAGTTCGTATGAAGTAAATCTAGTTGCTACGATGCTGTAGAAATAATTGTAGTTGCTACAATACTGTAGAAATTCGTATGAGGTAAATCTAGTTGCTACGATGCTGTAGAAATAATTGTAGTTGCTACTATACTGTAGATGTTCGTATGAAGTAAATCTAGTTGATACGATGCTGTAGAAATAACTGGAGTTGCTACAATACTGTATAAATTCGTATGAAGTAAATCTAGTTGCTACGATGCTATAAAAATGAATATAGTTGCTACAATACTGTAGAAATTCGTTTGAAGTAAATCTAGTTGCTACGAAGCTGTAGAAATAAATGTAGTTGCTACAATACTGTATAAATTCGTATGAGGTAAATCTAGTTGCTACGATGCTGTAGAAATAATTGTAGTTGCTACTATACTGTAGATGTTCGTATGAAGTAAATCTAGTTGATACGATGCTGTAGAAATAACTGGAGTTGCTACAATACTGTAGATGTTCGTATGAAGTAAATCTAGTTGATACGATGCTGTAGAAATAACTGGAGTTGCTACAATACTGTATAAATTCGTTTGAAGTAAATCTAGTTGCTACGATGCTGTAGAAATAATTGTAGTTGCTACAATACTGTAGAAATTCGTATGAGGTAAATCTAGTTGCTACGATGCTGTAGAAATAATTGTAGTTGCTACTATACTGTAGATGTTCGTATGAGGTAAATCTAGTTGCTACGATGCTGTAGAAATAATTGTAGTTGCTACTATACTGTATAAATTCGTTTGAAGTAAATCTAGTTGCTACGATGCTGTAGAAATAATTGTAGTTGCTACAATACTGTAGAAATTCGTATGAGGTAAATCTAGTTGCTACGATGCTGTAGAAATAATTGTAGTTGCTACTATACTGTAGATGTTCGTATGAAGTAAATCTAGTTGATACGATGCTGTAGAAATAACTGGAGTTGCTACAATACTGTATAAATTCGTATGAAGTAAATCTAGTTGCTACGATGCTATAAAAATGAATATAGTTGCTACAATACTGTAGAAATTCGTTTGAAGTAAATCTAGTTGCTACGAAGATGTAGAAATAAATGTAGTTGCTACAATACTGTATAAATTCGTATGAAGTAAATCTAGTTGCTACGATGCTGTAGAAATAAATGTCTTTCTTTCTTTCTTTATCCAACGCCTGCCCTTGGTAACTCGACCATTTTGCATCGTGCAGACCAGTAGAGCTTGGAGAGTCTGGTTTTTGGGTCGCTATTGTATGCTTCGAGCTGTGGGCAGCCAGGAAGGTGGTCTCCATCCATCTTTCCTGTTTGACACAAGGGGCACCGATCCGTGTCCGCCAGCCCAATGCGATGAAGGTGCGCCTGAAGGTAGTCGTGTCCCGTGGTTAGACGGAACAGCGCAACACTGATAGGTCGAGGCAGGTTTTTTGGAATGGGGTTGGTGCAAAGTTCTTGCCATCTCTTTCCAACAGCCAGGTTTTCTTGTGTAGAAATAAATGTAATTGCTACGATACTGTAGAAATTCGTATGAAGTAAATCTAGTTGCTACGATGCTATAGAAATAAATGTAGTTGCTACTATACTGTACAAATTCGTATGAAGTAAATATAGCTGCTACGATGATGTAGAAATAAATGTAGTTGATACTATAGTGTACAAATTCGTATGAAATGAATCTAGTTGCTACGATGCTGGAGAAGTAAATGTAGTTGCTACTATACTGGAGAAATTCGTTTGAAGTAAATCTAGTTGGTAAAACACTATAGAAATGCGTAGGCTATTAAATAAATCTAGTTGGTAAAACACTATAGAAATGCGTAGGCTATTAAATAAATCTAGTTGGTAAAACACTATAGAAATGCGTAGGCTATTAAATAAATCTAGTTGGTAAAACACTATAGAAATGCGTAGGCTATTAAATAAATCTAGTTGGTAAAACACTATAGAAATGCGTAGGCTATTAAATAAATCTAGTTGGTAAAACACTATAGAAATGCGTAGGCTATTAAATAAATCTAGTTGGTAAAACACTATAGAAATGCGTAGGCTATTAAATAAATCTAATTGGTAAAACACTATAGAAATGCGTAGGCTATTAAATAAATCTAGTTGGTAAAACACTATAGAAATGCGTAGGCTATTAAATAAATCTAGTTGGTAAAACACTATAGAAATGCGTAGGCTATTAAATAAATCTAGTTGGTAAAACACTATAGAAATGCGTAGGCTATTAAATAAATCTAGTTGGTAAAACACTATAAAAATGCGTAGGCTATTAAATAAATCTAGTTGGTAAAAAACTATAGAAATGCGTAGGCTATTAAATAAATCTAGTTGGTAAAACACTATAGAAATGCGTAGGCTATTAAATAAATCTAGTTGGTAAAACACTATAGAAATGCGTAGGCTATTAAATAAATCTAATTGGTAAAACACTATAGAAATGCGTAGGCTATTAAATAAATCTAGTTGGTAAAACACTATAGAAATGCGTAGGCTATTAAATAAATCTAATTGGTAAAACACTATAGAAATGCGTAGGCTATTAAATAAATCTAGTTGGTAAAACACTACAGAAATGCGTAGGCTATTAAATAAATCTAGTTGGTAAAACACTATAGAAATGCGTAGGCTATTAAATAAATCTAGTTGGTAAAACACTATAGAAATGCGTAAGCTATTAAATAAATCTAATTCGTGCAATACTGTTGACGTTGTGGCTGTAATAAATTCTAAATAAAAACTTTGTACTCTAAAAGATACAGGGCTATTTATAAAAAAGTTTTCTTTCTCTTGAGCGCAAGTAGTACTTCTTTATTATATATTCATTTTGTGACAACAAAAAAACTAGCGTCGTCCAGAAGGTAAGAAGTGAACATGTTGGGGCTTTTTACAGTGATAAATATTTTAAAAGGGCGAAGTGGAACATTCTTTGGATATTTGACAAGATGAAAAAGTAAACAGAGAAGAATGTGGGCCGCATAGAGTCAAAGAAGTGGACAACCATTTGTCTAAGGTGTAGGAAGCGCCATGTGATTTGCCCTTTCAATGCAACACGATACTTTTCAAGCTACACACAACCAACTTTGTTAGTGTCATTCCCCCTTCATCCCCAAGGTTCCGAAACAAATTTGAAACATTGCTTAAACAGGGCGAGCTTAGATACAAATTGTTTTTCCTTATTGTATAGTCGAACCCAAAATATATCTATTAAATTTTTTTTTTTATTTAAAATTATTTATATTAATTCTAATCCATTGTTCAACTCGAATTTTGCAATCTAATACAATCGTAACGCGCTCTGTTGGCGTCAAAGTATGGATTGTTTAATGATGTTGCAATGCCATCTTGAATGTTACATTTAAATCCATTATAGGCTAGGTATTCAGAGTGACGTACATAGCGCCTAGATTTTTTGGAACAACTTATATGGTCCTACGTCTTCTTTCAATGGTTCTTTCATTTTCAAAGTACAATATTTCAATTTGGAATTCATAGTAATTGTACTCATATATTATTAAAATAAAAAATTATTTATAAAGTTATTTCTGCTGCTATCATGTATATAGCTCAATATATAACTCCACACTTCTTAAATGATGTTTATTTTGAATTTAAACTTATATTATTAGTAATTATTATTATATTTGTAAAGTTTCTTCATCAAAACAAGAGATTTAATTTCTCCAAACATATCGTTTTCACTTTTTTCGTTTTTCAGGGTACAATTTCTTTACCTTAATCTGCACTACTTTACTTTAATTCATCTATTACTACATATCTTTACTCTCTTGCCCTTTCGATGAATTCTTCAATCATGACTTCCTTATGTAGGAAAATATATGCTAACATGTTACCAAGAATTTCTACATTCCTAAACGAAATCCATTGTTATTACCCACTATTTCTACTCTTCATTATTTTCAAAAGACGTCTTCACTTATTAGTGTGGCCTTTGTTTTCTCTATGTTTGTCTTCATCTTACAGATATTTCTAAAGCATTTGTGACATGTTACCAAGAATTTCCTCATCGCTAAACGAAATCCAGTGTTACTAACCTCTCATCCTACTTCCTCATTGTTTTCAAAAGACGTCTTCACTTAGTAGTGTGGCCTTTTATTTTCTCTATGTTTGTCTTCATCTTACACATATTTTTAAAGCTTCTCTACCATGTTACCAAGAATTTCCTCATCGCTAAACGAAATCCAGTGTTATTAACCTCTCATCCTACTTCTTCATTGTTTTCAAAAGACGTCTTCACTTAGTAGTGTGGCCTTTTATTTTCTCTATGTTTGTCTTCATCTTACACATATTTTTAAAGCTTCTCTACCATGTTACCAAGAATTTCCTCATCGCTAAACGAAATCCAGTGTTATTAACCTCTCATCCTACTTCTTCATTGTTTTCAAAAGACGTCTTCACTTAGTAGTGTGGCCTTTTATTTTCTCTATGTTTGTCTTCATCTTGCACATATTTCTAAAGTATCTGTGACATGTTACCAAGAATTTCCTCATCGCTAAACGAAATCCAGTGTTATTAACCTCTCATCCTACTTCTTCATTGTTTTCAAAAGACGTCTTCACTTAGTAGTGTGGCCTTTTATTTTCTCTATGTTTGTCTTCATCTTGCACATATTTCTAAAGTATCTGTGACATGTTACCCAGACTTTCCTCATCGCTAAACGAAATCCAGTGTTATTAACCTTCCATCCTACTTCTTCATTGTTTTCAAAAGACGTCTTCACTTATTAGTGTGGCCTTTTATTTTCTCTATGTTTGTCTTCATCTTGCACATATTTCTAAAGTATCTGTGACATGTTACCCAGACTTTCCTCATCGCTAAACGAAATCCAGTGTTACTAACCTCTCATCCTACTTCTTCATTGTTTTCAAAAGACGTCTTCACTTAGTAGTGTGACCTTCGTTTCCTCTATGTTTATCTTCAACTTACACATATTTTTAAAGCTTCTCTAACATGTTACCAAGAATTCCCTTATTCCTAAACGAAATCCAGTGTTATTAACCTCTCATCCTACTTCTTCATTGTTTTCAAAAGACGTCTTCACTTATTAGTGTGGCCTTTGTTTTCTCTATGTTTGTCTTCATCTTACAGATATTTCTAAAGCATTTGTGACATGTTACCAAGAATTTCCTCATCGCTAAACGAAATCCAGTGTTACTAACCTCTCATCCTACTTCCTCATTGTTTTCAAAAGACGTCTTCACTTAGTAGTGTGGCCTTTTATTTTCTCTATGTTTGTCTTCATCTTACACATATTTTTAAAGCTTCTCTACCATGTTACCAAGAATTTCCTCATCGCTAAACGAAATCCAGTGTTATTAACCTCTCATCCTACTTCTTCATTGTTTTCAAAAGACGTCTTCACTTAGTAGTGTGGCCTTTTATTTTCTCTATGTTTGTCTTCATCTTACACATATTTTTAAAGCTTCTCTACCATGTTACCAAGAATTTCCTCATCGCTAAACGAAATCCAGTGTTATTAACCTCTCATCCTACTTCTTCATTGTTTTCAAAAGACGTCTTCACTTAGTAGTGTGGCCTTTTATTTTCTCTATGTTTGTCTTCATCTTGCACATATTTCTAAAGTATCTGTGACATGTTACCAAGAATTTCCTCATCGCTAAACGAAATCCAGTGTTATTAACCTCTCATCCTACTTCTTCATTGTTTTCAAAAGACGTCTTCACTTAGTAGTGTGGCCTTTTATTTTCTCTATGTTTGTCTTCATCTTGCACATATTTCTAAAGTATCTGTGACATGTTACCCAGACTTTCCTCATCGCTAAACGAAATCCAGTGTTATTAACCTTCCATCCTACTTCTTCATTGTTTTCAAAAGACGTCTTCACTTATTAGTGTGGCCTTTTATTTTCTCTATGTTTGTCTTCATCTTGCACATATTTCTAAAGTATCTGTGACATGTTACCCAGACTTTCCTCATCGCTAAACGAAATCCAGTGTTATTAACCTTCCATCCTACCTCTTCATTGTTTTCAAAAGACGTCTTCACTTAGTAGTGTGGCCTTTTATTTTCTCTATGTTTTTCTTCATCTTGCACATATTTCTAAAGTATCTGTGACATGTTACCCAGACTTTCCTCATCGCTAAACGAAATCCAGTGTTACTAACCTCTCATCCTACTTCTTCATTGTTTTCAAAAGACGTCTTCACTTAGTAGTGTGACCTTCGTTTCCTCTATGTTTATCTTCAACTTACACATATTTTTAAAGCTTCTCTAACATGTTACCAAGAATTCCCTTATTCCTAAACGAAATCCAGTGTTATTAACCTCTCATCCTACTTCTTCATTGTTTTCAAAAGACGTCTTCACTTATTAGTGTGGCCTTTGTTTTCTCTATGTTTGTCTTCATCTTACAGATATTTCTAAAGCATTTGTGACATGTTACCAAGAATTTCCTCATCGCTAAACGAAATCCAGTGTTACTAACCTCTCATCCTACTTCTTCATTGTTTTCAAAAGATGTCTTCACTTAGTAGTGTGACCTTCGTTTCCTCTATGTTTATCTTCAACTTACACATATTTTTAAAGCTTCTCTAACATGTTACCAAGAATTCCCTTATTCCTAAACGAAATCCAGTGTTATTAACCTCTCATCCTACTTCTTCATTGTTTTCAAAAGACGTCTTCACTTATTAGTGTGGCCTTTGTTTTCTCTATGTTTGTCTTCATCTTACAGATATTTCTAAAGCATTTGTGACATGTTACCAAGAATTTCCTCATCGCTAAACGAAATCCAGTGTTACTAACCTCTCATCCTACTTCTTCATTGTTTTCAAAAGACGTCTTCACTTATTAGTGTGGCCTTTGTTTTCTCTATGTTTGTCTTCATCTTACAGATATTTCTAAAGCATTTGTGACATGTTACCAAGAATTTCCTCATCGCTAAACGAAATCCAGTGTTACTAACCTCTCATCCTACTTCTTCATTGTTTTCAAAAGACGTCTTCACTTAGTAGTGTGGCCTTTTATTTTCTCTATGTTTGTCTTCATCTTGCACATATTTCTAAAGTATCTGTGACATGTTACCCAGACTTTCCTCATCGCTAAACGAAATCCAGTGTTATTAACCTTCCATCCTACTTCTTCATTGTTTTCAAAAGACGTCTTCACTTATTAGTGTGGCCTTTTATTTTCTCTATGTTTGTCTTCATCTTGCACATATTTCTAAAGTATCTGTGACATGTTACCCAGACTTTCCTCATCGCTAAACGAAATCCAGTGTTACTAACCTCTCATCCTACTTCTTCATTGTTTTCAAAAGACGTCTTCACTTAGTAGTGTGACCTTCGTTTCCTCTATGTTTATCTTCAACTTACACATATTTTTAAAGCTTCTCTAACATGTTAACCAAGAATTTCCTCATCCCTAAACGAAATCCAGTGTTATTAACCTCTCATCCTACTTCTTCATTATTTTTAAAAGACGATTTCATAAACCTTCCGTCTAAACATCGATTCATCAAGAAGTAATGACATTAATATCCCTTCTCCTCATTTAATTAATTCTCTCTCGTTTGCTTCTATCCTGATTCACATAATTTATTAAAAATTAATATTGCTTAGGGTTTCCTCTTTATGTTTTAGTAGTTTTCGGTCTCTGTAGGTTCACGAATATGCCATAATATGTGTTGTTAATGTTATAATGTTTTGCTTTCAACATTGATGGTTTGGTTAGTGTAATATTTGCAATTTTTAATATCTAAGTTCCACCCAAGCTGTTTGTAAAATAGTTGGAGATAACATGAAAATGAAATCACTATTTTCAGTTGTAGTGGCGGGAAATTTAACGGAAGAGGAGGTGGAACAGGGCAATGCCGTTGAACAGACTAAAGAAGACCCCCCACAGAGAGATGAAGTGCACACAACGCCAACAAGAGACCAGCATCGGAAGACAGGTAAATTAGGTTGTTAAAATTTAATAATTTTGTATTTCCATTCTTGTAATGTCTTAGAACAGGGTTTTGGGGGTTTTATAATACTAAATGTAATTATATATATATATATATATATATATATATATATATATATATATATATATATATATTTATATATAGGTCTTTTTTTTTATTATATATAATAAAAAAAGGTCTTTTTTTGTCATTTTTAGTAATTCCTGAGGATGTTGGTAATGTCAACCAACGAAAAGCTTTGAGTGTATTATTCAATAAATTAATTCCTGTAATTAGTGTATATTATTTAATCTTGAAAATAATTTTAACAGGAAAACCTATTTGATATTTATATATATATATATATATATATATATATATATATATATATATATATATATATATATATATAATTGTTACTGTACAACTTAGTAATACTCTAATGTAAGTAAGGCTGGGGCCTTTACTAATTTTCTAAAATAATGTTTGTTTTTGAATCATATACACTATATTTAAAAACCATACTTGAAAACTATATATGAAAAATAATCATATATTTTGTTTATATTTTCTAACTACTAGTCGAAATAAGCATTTCTTTCTGAATTTTAACTTCGTCTCAAAATAATATTAGTTATGAAAATAACAATTATAAAAGCCTCCTGTTAAAATAGTTAATTTCCGGTTTACAACAGATGTGATTGACATTGTTAGAATTAATTTCAATTACCCCAAATGGGAATTGTTTTAATTTATTACCATAAAAATGGAGGTAAAGCCAAATATTAACGGATCACTGCATATTAACTGGATGGTCAATTGGGTAATACATAGAAAATGAAATATAAAATAATCGGATTTTGTTTTCTTTTATGTTATGATAAATCTTACAAACTATTCGTTGCATTATGAATAGAGATTATATTTCATTAAAGTTATTTGTTTATTTTATATCATTAGTAACACAATTTCTAATTCTCAAACTGTTTTTGACATAAAATAAAAGAATGTATTCCATTTATATTATTGGTCTTCTTAGTGGTTGGTATTATTTATTTGTTAAAATTTTATTTTCAGTAATTTTCACTATAGTTCGTAGTAAAATGTTTCATTTTGAAAATTGATATTGTAAATGAAAGTCACTATCTACAAATTTAAAATTATTTTAAACTAATATTCCTTCAAAACTTTGCTTGTCCAGTACTTACCACCGCTTGTTCGGTAGTTAATGTTAGTCACTAACTTTGAAGTTAAGTTTCTAATTTTTTAGAAGCCAAATAATTTTTTTTTACAAAATGATGAATTAAATTTGTAAAATTATTGTTAAATGATAATGATGATTTTATAATAAATATGAAAACATGTAAATTAAAATATGTGTAATTTTTTTAGCAAAGAAAATTTTGTTTTTTTCTAATAAAAACTGATTACTTAAACTTACCTTCAACATACTTATGTTTTCTTCACACAAAAAATAAATATTTGCTATTTTCTGTGTTTATTAATGATGAAAAATAGTTGTGTAGCTGCAAAGTCTTGAATGCTAACAAAATAAACTGTTTCAGGGTTTTCACCTAACAAGGAACCAGAATCCCGACAGTTTATAGGCCTCGTAATAGGAATGCTGTCAGCTGTGATACTTCTTCTGATGGCAGCTATTGCATTCATTGTTATTAGAAATCGCAAATTGAAAACTGCAGCTGCCCATGCTGGACTCGCAGGTCCCTTTGGTCCTGAAAAGAGTGTGACGATTAATATGAAAGTAAGTAACAATTCTGTCTTAATATATTTAATTACGAAAATTGAGAATAAAAGAAATTTATGTAAAAGAAACATATTTTATTAAACTAATAATTTGAAATACAAAATGATGTACTTAAAAAGTTATCTCTATTATTAGCTAGTCAGAAATATTTACATGCTAATTACTTTTAAATTAACCATGTATTCAGCTTATAGGTTCTTATTCAGTAGTTCTTCTATGAATATATATTACAAGAAATTTCTGCATTCCCTAAAACAACGTCTAGTAAATGTCTATATTCGCTAGTTGATGTCAGAATTCCATTAAAGGACTTGAAATTTACTAAAAGAGAACCATCAATGTTAGAAAATAAAAATGTTCTAATAAATTCTGACATTACTTACAAAGCTTATATCTTATCACTCAAGCACTCAAGTTATTTTAGTTTATTCAATTACTATTATTAGTTCACACTCTCTTTATATACATACATATATATGTATGAAGTTATTATTACTTGTAAATATGTTTTTCGACCACTAAGTGCAATAATTTTACCTTATGTGGTGAGGCACCTTTCGGTCACTTGACCATTGTCGAATCACTGAATTAATTTTTTATCTTTCTTAAAATTATTGCACTTAGTGGTGGAAAAAATTATTTACAAGTAATAATAATAACTTCATAAAGTCAGTGCAACGGAAAAATAATGGACAACGTGAAATATAAATAAATATATATATACATCTTTTTAAAATTATCAGTCTTTAATAAAATACTTTTTATTCATACCCTCAAGTTCAAATACATTTTTTTAAACTGTGAAAGCTGGGATTCTCAACCTGTGGTATGCGAAAAGATTTCAGGTGGTACCCGTCATAAGACCCCCCCTCCCACCAACCGGCCATTAACTATCCTCTTCTCTGCCATCCTTCACCTATTGTTCCATTCCACTAACTCCACAATCGTCAGTTTGATCTAGCAGTGTGAGTGTTTTCATCAATGACAACGCAAAAACAGTGGTGATTAGAAAGAGAGATATAACGTTTCCATGTCTTTAAGCATTACTAACTATTCTGTGTGATTTTGTTTTACTTCTATAATAAACTATGAAGCAGTTTGTGGTGAACTGTGGGACTTCAGAGGATAGTGTTGAGAAACCTAAACCGCAGGCCAACCGTAAATACAACAATATCTATTACAATTCGGTTTTATTGCAAATTCCGGCACAGAAAACAGTGTGAAATCCATTTCTTTCTGTATTGTTTGTTTTGAAACGCTTTCAAACCAAAGTATGAAGTCTTCTCTGCTGATGTGTTACCAAAACACAAAGCACTCGGTTGGTGAGTGATTTGGTTGGTGAGCCGACTGAATTTTTTAAAAATAAAATCTATTATTTTCAAGAAAGAAAATAAATATACAGTATGACATGCTTTGTAAATACTGATTCTAACTTAGTAAAGGCATCCTACTTTGCTAGTTATAGGATTGGAAAAGATGGAAAGCCTCAGACAATAGGTGTGACCTACTTATTGTTGGCTGCTGTGGGTATGGTCCAAACTGTGTTAAGAGGAAAAGCGGCCAAAGAAATTAAATGGTAACATTGTCAAACAACACAGTGATATGGCAAATACCAAAATGTCTTCCAGTATTGAAGAACAATGTTTAAAACTTCAAGAATACACATATTTTGCACTTCAAGTAGATGAAAGCACCAACATAACAAAAATGGTACAGCTACTTGTATTTGTAGGATTTCATTATCATGAAGAAGTTTGAATTTAACACTACAGCGGAACTAATTTTTAGCATAATTAATGATTATGTGCTCAAAATAGACATTCCTTGGTCAAAATGTATTGGTTTTTGCACAGATAGAGTAATAGCTATGTCAGGAAAACTGACAGAACTGGCAGTAAAAATAAAAAAAGTTGCTCCTGAATGCCGAAGTACGTATTGTGTAATTCACCAGGAACATTACCTCCTGAAAGCATACCGGAAAAATCTGACCTCCGCTTTATCAGATCCTGTGAAAGGTATTCACTTTATGAAGTCTAGGGCTCTTAATTAAAGAATATTTTCCGTAAAGAGTGATGATATGGGTGGAACTCTTCTCTGCATACAGAAGTGAAATGGTTATCTCATGGGAAAGCTTTTTCTCTTCGAACTGTGGTCAGAAGTTTTGATGCTTGTAACTGAAAAAATAGTGAGATAAAAAACTTGTTCTGTGATGAAGAATGGTTGTCAAGATTAGCATATCTAGCTAGAATTTTTGATGGACTCAACATGGTGAATATGAGTCTTCAGGGTGCAAATACAACACCCTTCACAGCCAATGACAAAATATACTCTTTCAAGAAAACGTTAGTCCTTTTATGTTCACAAATAAAGCAGAAGAATGTCTCAACATTTACTACACTGTCATCAATTTTGGAAGAAAATGATATTCCTCCAAGCCAGATCTGTTTGTTGATATAATTCTGCACCTGGAAGCTCTTCAAGAAAGAAATATTTCTTCAAAGATTAAACCAAAATGTACTGGATCAGAAATACGTTTGGAGGAAACTCACCAAATGAGTTGAAACTGCAGTATGAATTAATCCATCTAACAGAAGACAGTTCCATCATAGATGTTTTTAAAAAGAAACAATTAATAGACTTTTGGATTGGGTGTAAATTTAAGTATCCGATGCTCTTCCGGAAAGCTATGCGGTTTTTGATGCCATTTGTCACTAGTTACTTGTGTGAGAGTGGTTTTTTTTAACTGTTGTATATAAAGAATAAATATAGAAACAAACTTACAAGAGTTGAAGAGGACTTTCAAATAAAATTAAGTCCTGCAATTGTTTCTTTACTCACAGTCAAACAGCAAAAACCTTCACATTAACCAATATTCACATTGACCTTTGTTGATTTTGTGTATTTGTATATATTTTTGGCTGTTTGTACAATTCGTATGTTTTTTGTATGATTACTAGTATTAAATAAAACTGTAATGCACATAATTGATTTTTCTTTTATTGCCTTCATGTTATTGAAAAGTAATAAAATTGAATGAATAATTAAATATAAAGTTTTATTATTTATTTAATAAAAGAAAATAAGTAATGGACATGTTTCTGATAGAAAATGTGTTGTAATAATTAGGACCTACAATGTTTAGATCCTAATCTAGACCTAGGTCTTTCCTCCAATTTAAAATGGGTGATGGTGGTATGTCAAAACCTTCAAAAACTTTCAGGTGGCATGCATTTGCTAGAACATTGGTAACCCCTGTTGTAGAGGATGACACTTATTAATACAGTTTTTGCAAATATTAATTCGTTATTTAAATTTAATGAATTAATTTTAGTTTTATATGAAAGAAAAACTTTTCATAAAATGTACAAGGTATGCGATATAGTTATTTCGACTCATTTGGTTTAAAATAAGTGATAACATATAGTTTCATAGAACAGCTGATTTTATGTCATAGGTTATAAGGTAGATCAGCTGTTTTAATGCATAGGAAGTACTACTTTATTTATATTAATTGCAATTATTTAATAACAAGTAAATTAAATTTGTTCTTTGTTGACCTAAGTAGAAACTTACTTTAAAAATTCTTTGTTTATATTACTTGTATTTTGTGTGTCTCTCAAGTGTACAGCATATAGAAATAAGAGAGTCTAAAGACATTTGTATATCTTACCTACCAAGGCTCTATCATTGTTACTATTTATCAAACATTTGAAAAAAATATGTGTATACAATTTTCTTTATTTATCTCCAATAAATTTTTTTACCACAAAACATAAATACTGGTTAAAAATTATACAAATTTTACTGCAAACATAATCATAATTTAAAAACATAATTCCGTAAGAAAGAAACCTTGGTGTCTACATTACTATACTTAGATTGAAATCTATAAAGATTTGACTATAATAAGATAAAACCCAAACTTTCGAAACATAAAATGTAGTACAAATAATTCAAACAAGAATTTTGTTTATCATCAACTTTATTTTCCAACATTGACAGCATCCTTTTAGTAAATGTTTGATTAACTCTACAATGTATGATTGACCTCAACTAAAACATGTTACAATATATACATTATCCTCACATAATGTACATACATCACATTTACAAGAACATTCATGAAATGGTTTTATATATATATATATATACATACACACACCAATACAGAGTTTTGGACTAGATAGGAGACTAATAGACTTACCTTGGTAATAGGCTAAGCAACATTGAAAGCTAATTAGATTGATATTTCCTTGTGTAAAATCACTATTATCTAGAAATCAATCGCCATTAATCTACTCTAATATATTCTATGATCTGGATTTAGAATTCATAGTCATCTTAAAATAATCTACCACTTTCTCCACGTGAGAAAGCTAACATTTATATTTAGTTACTATAACCAAAAATTAATTTCTCTGGTCAGATTTTTATAATACAAGTATATTCTCCTACCTCTACATATTGTATCAGCAAAGAAGTCTTGCCTAACGGCAATGGATTTGGTATAATAAAGTAACAAAAATATGATAAATCAAAATTTTATAAAATTTTTTTAAATAAATTTCATTTCAATATCCTAAACAGGATGAAACCAAACTGCTGCGTTTATAAAACCCTATGTTTTATGACAGTCATCATGATTATTAGTGTGTGTGTTTCTTGTACTTATATTAGTTTTTAGATTGTTTTAATTCTAAATATACAACTATCAAATGCAAACATTATTATATTACATCTTCAATTTCAGCTCCTAGTTTACACTAAAACATTTGATCATGTATTACTAAGTATACATTCAGTTACGGTTAACTCAACGTTATGGTCTGAGTTTATACTAAAACATTTGAACATGTATTACTAAGTATACATTCAGTTACGGTTAACTCACCGTTATGGTCTGAGTTTACACTAAAACATTTGATCATGTATTACTAAGTACACACTCAGTTATGGTTCACTCACAGTTAAAGTCTGAGTTTACACTAAAACATTTGATCATGTATTACTAAGTATACACTCAGTTACGGTTAACTCACAGGTACGGTCTGAGTTGACACTAAAACATTTGAACATGTATTACTAAGTACACACTAAGTTATGGTTCACTCACAGTTAAGGTCTGAGTTGACACTAAAACATTTCAACATGTATTACTAAGTACACACTCAGTTATGGTTCACTCACAGTTAAGGTCTGAGTTGACACTAAAACATTTGAACATGTATTACTAAGTACACACTCAGTTATGGTTCACTCACAGTTAAGGTCTGAGTTGACACTAAAACATTTGAACATGTATTACTAAGTACACACTCAGTTATGGTTAACTCAATGTTATGGTCTGAGTTGACACTAAAACATTAGAACATGTATTACTAAGTACACACTCAGTTATGGTTAACTCACTGTTAAGGTCTGAGTTGACACTAAAATATTAGAACATGTATTACTAAGTACACACTCAGTTACGGTTAACTCAATGTTATGGTCTGAGTTGACACTAAAACATTAGAACATGTATTACTAAGTACACACTCAGTTATGGTTAACTCACTGTTAAGGTCTGAGTTGACACTAAAACATTTGAACATGTATTACTAAGTACACACTCAGTTATGGTTCACTCACAGTTAAGATCTGAGTTTACACTAAAACATTTGATCATGTATTACTAAGTATACACTCAGTTACGGTTAACTCACAGGTACGGTCTGAGTTGACACTAAAACATTTGAACATGTATTACTAAGTACACACTAAGTTATGGTTCACTCACAGTTAAGGTCTGAGTTGACACTAAAACATTTGAACATGTATTACTAAGTACACACTCAGTTATGGTTCACTCACAGTTAAGGTCTGAGTTGACACTAAAACATTTGAACATGTATTACTAAGTACACACTCAGTTATGGTTCACTCACAGTTAAGGTCTGAGTTGACACTAAAACATTTGAACATGTATTACTAAGTACACACTCAGTTATGGTTAACTCAATGTTATGGTCTGAGTTGACACTAAAACATTAGAACATGTATTACTAAGTACACACTCAGTTATGGTTAACTCACTGTTAAGGTCTGAGTTGACACTAAAACATTTGAACATGTATTACTAAGTACACACTCAGTTATGGTTCACTCACAGTTAAGGTCTGAGTTGACACTAAAACATTTGAACATGTATTACTAAGTACACACTCAGTTATGGTTCACTCACAGTTAAGGTCTGAGTTGACACTAAAACATTTGAACATGTATTACTAAGTACACACTCAGTTATGGTTAACTCACTGTTAAGGTCTGAGTTGACACTAAAACATTTGAACATGTATTACTAAGTACACACTCAGTTATGGTTCACTCACAGTTTAGGTCTGAGTTGACACTAAAACATTTGAACATGTATTACTAAGTACACACTCAGTTATGGTTAACTCACTGTTAAGGTCTGAGTTGACACTAAAACATTTGAACATGTATTACTAAGTACACACTCAGTTATGGTTCACTCACAGTTAAGGTCTGAGTTGACACTAAAACATTTGAACATGTATTACTAAGTACACACTCAGTTATGGTTCACTCACAGTTAAGGTCTGAGTTGACACTAAAACATTAGAACATGTATTACTAAGTATACACTCAGTTACGGTTAACTCAATGTTATGGTCTGAGTTGACACTAAAACATTAGAACATGTATTACTAAGTACACACTCAGTTATGGTTCACTCACAGTTAAGGTCTGAGTTGACACTAAAACATTTGAACATGTATTACTAAGTACACACTCAGTTATGGTTCACTCACAGTTAAGGTCTGAGTTGACACTAAAACATTTGAACATGTATTACTAAGTACACACTCAGTTATGGTTCACTCACAGTTAAGGTCTGAGTTGACACTAAAACATTAGAACATGTATTACTAAGTACACACTCAGTTATGGTTCACTCACAGTTAAGGTCTGAGTTGACACTAAAACATTAGAACATGTATTACTAAGTATACACTCAGTTATGGTTAACTCACTGTTAAGGTCTGAGTTGACACTAAAACATTCAACATGTATTACTAAGTATACACTCAGTTACGGTTAACTCAATCTTATGGTCTGAGTTGACACTAAAACATTAGAACATGTATTACTAAGTACACACTCAGTTACGGTTAACTCAATGTTATGGTCTGAGTTGACACTAAAACATTAGAACATGTATTACTAAGTACACACTCAGTTATGGTTCACTCACAGTTATGGTCTGAGTTGACACTAAAACATTAGAACATGTATTACTAAGTATACACTCAGTTACGGTTAACTCAATCTTATGGTCTGAGTTGACACTAAAACATTAGAACATGTATTACTAAGTACACACTCAGTTACGGTTAACTCAATGTTATGGTCTGAGTTGACACTAAAACATTAGAACATGTATTACTAAGTACACACTCAGTTATGGTTCACTCACAGTTAAGGTCTGAGTTGACACTAAAACATTTGAACATGTATTACTAAGTACACACTCAGTTATGGTTCACTCACAGTTAAGGTCTGAGTTGACACTAAAACATTAGAACATGTATTACAAAGTACACACTCAGTTATGGTTAACTCAATCTTATGGTCTGAGTTGACACTAAAACATTAGAACATGTATTACTAAGTACACACTCAGTTACGGTTAACTCAATGTTATAGTCTGAGTTGACACTAAAACATTAGAACATGTATTACTAAGTACACACTCAGTTACGGTTAACTCAATGTTATGGTCTGAGTTTATACTAAAACATTAGAACATGTATTACTAAGTATACACTCAGTTACGGTTAACTCACAGGTACGGTCTGAGTTGACACTAAAACATTTGAACATGTATTACTAAGTACACACTCAGTTATGGTTCACTCACAGTTAAGGTCTGAGTTGACACTAAAACATTAGAACATGTATTACTAAGTATACACTCAGTTATGGTTAACTCAATGTTATGGTCTGAGTTGACACTAAAACATTTGAACATGTATTACTAAGTACACACTCAGTTATGGTTCACTCACAGTTAAGGTCTGAGTTGACACTAAAACATTAGAACATGTATTACTAAGTACACACTCAGTTATGGTTCACTCACAGTTAAGGTCTGAGTTGACACTAAAACATTAGAACATGTATTACTAAATATACACTCAGTTATGATTCACTCACAGTTAAGGTCTGAGTTGACACTAAAACATTAGAACATGTATTACTAAGTACACACTCAGTTATGGTTCACTCACAGTTAAGGTCTGAGTTGACACTAAAACATTTGAACATGTATTACTAAGTACACACTCAGTTATGTTTCACTCACAGTTAAGGTCTGAGTTGACACTAAAACATTAGAACATGTATTACTAAGTATACACTCAGTTATGGTTAACTCACTGTTAAGGTCTGAGTTGACACTAAAACATTAGAACATGTATTACTAAGTATACACTCAGTTATGGTTAACTCAATGTTATGGTCTGAGTTGACACTAAAACATTTGAACATGTATTACTAAGTACACACTCAGTTATGGTTCACTCACAGTTAAGGTCTGAGTTGACACTAAAACATTAGAACATGTATTACTAAGTACACACTCAGTTACGGTTAACTCAATGTTATGGTCTGAGTTTATACTAAAACATTAGAACATGTATTACTAAGTATACACTCAGTTACGGTTAACTCACAGGTACGGTCTGAGTTGACACTAAAACATTAGAACATGTATTACTAAGTACACACTCAGTTATGGTTCACTCACAGTTAAGGTCTGAGTTGACACTAAAACATTTGAACATGTATTACTAAGTATACACTCAGGTATGGTTCACTCACAGTTAAGGTCTGAGTTGACACTAAAACATTTGAACATGTATTACTAAGTACACACTCAGTTATGGTTCACTCACAGTTAAGGTCTGAGTTGACACTAAAACATTAGAACATGTATTACTAAGTACACACTCAGTTATGGTTCACTCACAGTTAAGGTCTGAGTTGACACTAAAACATTAGAACATGTATTACTAAGTATACACTCAATTATGGTTAATTCACTGTTAAGGTCTGAGTTGACACTAAAACATTAGAACATGTATTACTAAGTATACACTCAGTTACGGTTAACTCAATCTTATGGTCTGAGTTGACACTAAAACATTAGAACATGTATTACTAAGTACACACTCAGTTACGGTTAACTCAATGTTATGGTCTGAGTTGACACTAAAACATTAGAACATGTATTACTAAGTACACACTCAGTTATGGTTCACTCACAGTTATGGTCTGAGTTGACACTAAAACATTAGAACATGTATTACTAAGTATACACTCAGTTACGGTTAACTCAATCTTATGGTCTGAGTTGACACTAAAACATTAGAACATGTATTACTAAGTACACACTCAGTTACGGTTAACTCAATGTTATGGTCTGAGTTGACACTAAAACATTAGAACATGTATTACTAAGTACACACTCAGTTATGGTTCACTCACAGTTAAGGTCTGAGTTGACACTAAAACATTTGAACATGTATTACTAAGTACACACTCAGTTATGGTTCACTCACAGTTAAGGTCTGAGTTGACACTAAAACATTAGAACATGTATTACAAAGTACACACTCAGTTACGGTTAACTCAATCTTATGGTCTGAGTTGACACTAAAACATTAGAACATGTATTACTAAGTACACACTCAGTTACGGTTAACTCAATGTTATGGTCTGAGTTGACACTAAAACATTAGAACATGTATTACTAAGTACACACTCAGTTACGGTTAACTCAATGTTATGGTCTGAGTTTATACTAAAACATTAGAACATGTATTACTAAGTATACACTCAGTTATGGTTAACTCACAGGTACGGTCTGAGTTGACACTAAAACATTTGAACATGTATTACTAAGTACACACTCAGTTATGGTTCACTCACAGTTAAGGTCTGAGTTGACACTAAAACATTAGAACATGTATTACTAAGTATACACTCAGTTATGGTTAACTCAATGTTATGGTCTGAGTTGACACTAAAACATTTGAACATGTATTACTAAGTACACACTCAGTTATGGTTCACTCACAGTTAAGGTCTGATTTGACACTAAAACATTAGAACATGTATTACTAAGTACACACTCAGTTATGGTTCACTCACAGTTAAGGTCTGAGTTGACACTAAAACATTAGAACATGTATTACTAAGTATACACTCAGTTATGATTCACTCACAGTTAAGGTCTGAGTTGACACTAAAACATTAGAACATGTATTACTAAGTACACACTCAGTTATGGTTCACTCACAGTTAAGGTCTGAGTTGACACTAAAACATTTGAACATGTATTACTAAGTACACACTCAGTTATGTTTCACTCACAGTTAAGGTCTGAGTTGACACTAAAACATTAGAACATGTATTACTAAGTATACACTCAGTTATGGTTAACTCACTGTTAAGGTCTGAGTTGACACTAAAACATTAGAACATGTATTACTAAGTATACACTCAGTTATGGTTAACTCAATGTTATGGTCTGAGTTGACACTAAAACATTTGAACATGTATTACTAAGTACACACTCAGTTATGGTTCACTCACAGTTAAGGTCTGAGTTGACACTAAAACATTTGAACATGTATTACTAAGTACACACTTAGTTATGGTTCACTCACAGTTAAGGTCTGAGTTGACACTAAAACATTAGAACATGTATTACTAAGTACACACTCAGTTATGGTTCACTCACAGTTAAGGTCTGAGTTGACACTAAAACATTTGAACATGTATTACTAAGTACACACTCAGTTATGGTTCACTCACAGTTAAGGTCTGAGTTGACACTAAAACATTAGAACATGTATTACTAAGTATACACTCAGTTATGGTTAACTCAATGTTATGGTCTGAGTTGACACTAAAACATTTGAACATGTATTACTAAGTACACACTCAGTTATGGTTCACTCACAGTTAAGGTCTGAGTTGACACTAAAACATTTGAACATGTATTACTAAGTACACACTCAGTTATGGTTCACTCACAGTTAAGGTCTGAGTTGACACTAAAACATTAGAACATGTATTACTAAGTACACACTCAGTTATGGTTCACTCACAGTTAAGGTCTGAGTTGACACTAAAACATTTGAACATGTATTACTAAGTACACACTCAGTTATGGTTCACTCACAGTTAAGGTCTGAGTTGACACTAAAACATTAGAACATGTATTACTAAGTATACACTCAGTTATGGTTAACTCACTGTTAAGGTCTGAGTTGACACTAAAACATTAGAACATGTATTACTAAGTATACACTCAGTTATGGTTAACTCAATGTTATGGTCTGAGTTGACACTAAAGCATTTGAACATGTATTACTAAGTACACACTCAGTTATGGTTCACTCACAGTTAAGGTCTGAGTTGACACTAAAACATTTGAACATGTATTACTAAGTACACACTCAGTTATGGTTCACTCACAGTTAAGGTCTGAGTTGACACTAAAACATTTGAACATATATTACTAAGTACACACTCAGTTATGGTTCACTCACAGTTAAGGTCTGAGTTGACACTAAAACATTAGAACATGTATTACTAAGTACACACTCAGTTACGGTTAACTCAATGTTATGGTATGAGTTGACACTAAAACATTAGAACATGTATTACTAAGTACACACTCAGTTATGGTTCACTCACAGTTAAGGTCTGAGTTGACACTAAAACATTAGAACATGTATTACTAAGTACACACTCAGTTACGGTTAACTCAATGTTATGGTCTGAGTTGACACTAAAGCATTAGAACATGTATTACTAAGTACACACTCAGTTATGGTTAACTCACTGTTAAGGTCTGAGTTGACACTAAAACATTAGAACATGTATTACTAAGTACACACTCAGTTATGGTTCACTCACAGTTAAGGTCTGAGTTGACACTAAAACATTAGAACATGTATTACTAAGTACACACTCAGTTATGGTTCACTCACAGTTAAGGTCTGAGTTGACACTAAAACATTAGAACATGTATTACTAAGTACACACTCAGTTATGGTTCACTCACAGTTAAGGTCTGAGTTGACACTAAAACATTAGAACATGTATTACTAAGTACACACTCAGTTATGGTTAACTCAATGTTATGGTCTGAGTTGACACTAAAACATTAGAACATGTATTACTAAGTACACACTCAGTTATGGTTAACTCACTGTTAAAGTCTGAGTTGACACTAAAACATTAGAACATGTATTACTAAGTACACACTCAGTTATGGTTAACTCACTGTTAAGGTCTGAGTTGACACTAAAACATTAGAACATGTATTACTAAGTACACACTCAGTTATGGTTAACTCAATGTTATGGTCTGAGTTGACACTAAAACATTAGAACATGTATTACTAAGTACACACTCAGTTATGGTTAACTCACTGTTAAGGTCTGAGTTGACACTAAAATATTAGAACATGTATTACTAAGTACACACTCAGTTACGGTTAACTCAATGTTATGGTCTGAGTTGACACTAAAACATTAGAACATGTATTACTAAGTACACACTCAGTTATGGTTAACTCACTGTTAAGGTCTGAGTTGACACTAAAACATTAGAACATGTATTACTAAGTACACACTCAGTTACGGTTAACTCAATGTTATGGTCTGAGTTGACACTAAAACATTAGAACATGTATTACTAAGTACACACTCAGTTATGGTTAACTCACTGTTAAGGTCTGAGTTGACACTAAAACATTAGAACATGTATTACTAAGTACACACTCAGTTATGGTTAACTCACTGTTAAGGTCTGAGTTGACACTAAAACATTAGAACATGTATTACTAAGTACACACTCAGTTATGGTTAACTCAATGTTATGGTCTGAGTTGACACTAAAACATTAGAACATGTATTACTAAGTACACACTCAGTTATGGTTAACTCACTGTTAAGGTCTGAGTTGACACTAAAACATTAGAACATGTATTACTAAGTACACACTCAGTTACGGTTAACTCAATGTTATGGTCTGAGTTGACACTAAAACATTAGAACATGTATTACTAAGTACACACTCAGTTATGGTTAACTCACTGTTAAGGTCTGAGTTGACACTAAAACATTAGAACATGTATTACTAAGTACACACTCAGTTATGGTTAACTCACTGTTAAGGTCTGAGTTGACACTAAAACATTAGAACATGTATTACTAAGTACACACTCAGTTACGGTTAACTCAATGTTATGGTCTGAGTTGACACTAAAACATTTGAACATGTATTACTAAGTACACACTCAGTTATGGTTCACTCACAGTTAAGGTCTGAGTTGACACTAAAACATTTGAACATGTATTACTAAGTACACACTCAGTTACGGTTAACTCACAGTTAAGGTCTGAGTTGACACTAAAACATTTGAACATGTATTACTAAGTACACACTCAGTTATGGTTAACTCACTGTTAAGGTCTGAGTTGACTCTAAAACATTTGAACATGTATTACTAGGCATACACTCAGATATGGTTAACTCACTGTTATGGTCTGAGTGGACATACCTTTACCGAAATTGCAATCCACATTAAAAAGATAGTAAGTGGGAAGAATATCAGTAATTTATATGGTCAGGCATAAAACATTTTAACTTTGGTTTATTTACCAACTATTTTTACCTCTTTACAATATAATATATAACATAAATTAATGTTTTTAAAATCTAGACATGATAACATTTCATTTTAAAGATTTATTTTTTATTAATTCAAGGATATGAACATATATCACCATTCACGATTGCAGATTCAATCTATGTGGAATGCAACATTGACTGCTTTCATTTAGTAAATGATGTAATTACTCTACAATATATGATTGTCCTCGACTAAAACATGTTACATTGTGTACATAATGTTCAATAAATATTAATACATGAAATGTAACACACACACACAAACTCAAATATAATATCTTCTGATAGTACATACACATAATAAATATGGGTATATATTTAATAAATATTAAGAGATTGATAACCTCGTTTTGTAAATGCTCTATATTTCTGTAAACTGATTTAAAGAATTTTTATTAATACAATCAGATTTGGAGCGGTTTGTTAGTTTTTTAACATTTTTAAAGAATATTATAATTATAATTATATTATAATTAATTAATTGTCACTCTAAAAACTATGTGACTTTGAAAATGAATATTCCACTAAAATATCACTTAGTTTACTGTATGAAGATGACCATTTTGGAACATGTTTCCAATTATAAACTCAAGAATCTGATCCCCACAAACAATGTGAGTGCCATCATACAAAATGAGTGTATGTAATAACATACAAAGTGAGAAATATGAGTTATTTCTAACTTTTTTGTACATGTGTATAAACAAAAAAGTATACTCGTATATATATTTTTTTTTTAATGCTTAGGTGTATGTTAATAGTTTTTTTACTCTAATGTCTTTTAAAAATATAAACATAAATTTAGTTTAATGAATAACATAAATAATTGATAGCAATATTAATAATAACCTAATAGTTTTGTAATTGATGCTTTATTATAATTGTCTTGTGCTACTCATTAAACTCAATTTATGCTTATTATTTGGTCAAGTACATACAAGGTGAAACAAAAGCGTATTAGGATATTCTAAGTAAATGCTAAATATGCTTTTTCTTTTTTCAGTGCTAAATTTTTATTTACCAATTTTCTTGTTTTTTGTAAACTTTATAAATTCTCTGGATATAACAAACAGTTTCTTTTTTATTATGAAAAGGAAAGAAATAAAATTGCCATTTAATGCTTTTTATAAAATGTGTGTTTTGAAAATGTAAAGGCTACAGTACTAAAAATATTTTTATGAATTGTGGTTTGAGTCTTAATACGTTAGTCTTAGAATATTTTTATTATTTTTTTCTTCTTTTATTTTTTTTCTTTTGAAAATGAATTGTCAATTCCTTTTTTAAATAATGACAATAAGCAAAATAACTTCTCAATGCCTAACTTATTTTTAATAACATTATGTTTCAGAAATGAGTTCCATTAATCAAATGTTACCAATAAAAAGGTTAATGTATATCTTTTATGTGTATACTTTGTAAATATACTCCATCATGCCTGGTGATATAAATATCAATGTTTTTTAAACAAGTAAAAAAAATTAATGTCAATTCCTAATAGGTCAACAAAGAAAAATTTTATTTTTGATACTTTTTATTAAATAATTACAACTAAACCTTTACTTCTAGTATATATATATATATATATTTATTTATTTTTTTTTATTATTTTTTTTTCAAATTTTCAATCATTAATAAAACACTTTATTTGTCCTCTCAAGTTCAAATACACTTTTATAAACTTGTAGTGGGTGACACTTGATGTTAATATCATTTCTTTTCAAATATCAATTCTTTTTTTTATTTAATTATTGCATAGTGTTGAGATATGAAATAATACTTGAAAAGACTGAATTAACATCAGGTGTCATCCACTACAAGTTTTAAAAAAAATGTACTTTAATGGATGATTAAAAAGTATTTTATTAACAATTGAAAATTTGAACAAGATATTTATAGGGGGAGTGTGAACTAATAGAAGGAATTGAAAAAAAGCTTAGTGAGAAGACATTTTTATTTAAAATTTGCCATAATTCACTTCATTATTGGTCTGAGCAAGTACTTCAGACAGAGGATGCAATATTTCTACAACAGAATGAATTTATAATCATCAACATTACTTCTAGATAGATTTGTTTCTTTTTCACAACTGTTCAATACATTTGTGGTGCTTCTATCCCTAGATTTAACAAAATAAAACTCAATTTGAGAAATGCAATGCTTTTTACATGCAAAAGATATATTTTGAATTAAATTTACGTAGTTTCTGAAGGGAAATCCATTTAGTAAATTGCAATAAAGTTAATGTAGATGTTATCGAATCTAATGTCCCACAGAAATAAATATATTTAATGGGAAAACTTCAAGTGTTGTAATAATTTAAATGAGTTCTATCTATTAAAAATAATTTAATAGATACAACTTACTTTTAATAGATAATAGTTACAACTTTATAAGAATATTATTTCTATATATAAAATCAATTATTAGACGTGATTGTGTAGTACAATTTTAGGATTACGTTTAATTGTAACATCAAATTTGAGAGGAGAAATATATCGTTCTTACAAATAAAACTAATTTAAAAATTAATTTCTGACTGAAAGGCTATTTTTTTTTTGTAACTTATTTGGTTTATGTGTGTGTATATATATTCTTGATATTTTACGTTATCCATTGTTTTTCCGTTGCACTGACTTTATGAAGTTAATATATTACTTACAATAGTAATATATATATATATATATATATATATATATATATATATATATATATATATATATATATATATATATTATATATATATATATATATATATATATATATATATATATATATATATTTATATTAAAAACATTTTGAAATGTTTTTAATTTATTAACTATATTACAAGAAAACATATCACCATATTTAATATATTATACAGAGGTGTTGTGAATATGTGTTCTACAGAGGTTAGTTCTATTAGGAATTCATCTTTAACAAAAGATTTAAATTTATATCAGAAACGTAAAATTCAATTAATGAAAACTAATTGTAATATATTTTTTAACAAACAATGTATTATTAATAATATTGTTCCTAAATATGCACGAATTAATATTAAAAATAAAAGTAATGTAGCACAAAAAACATGTAAACAGGTAGAAATTTTATGGATTAGAAATGAAATCAAATATTTATATAAGAAGCAAAATGAAATAACTATTGAAATTTTTAAATTACATTTAAAACTAGCATTTTTTATGGATAAAACAAAATGGGAAGAAAAATTTAATAAAATTAATAGCCTTTTGTTTAAATATAGACAAAGAAAAATGAGCACTCTAACCAAAAAACTAGATATATTAAAAATGAACAAAGATAAAAGTACTGAAGTAATCATACAACATCATAGGTTTCACCCCAATTTTGTTAATTTAACAAATACAATATTCAGCCAAAATGAAATTAAGATTTTAGAAAATAATAATAAAATCAACCTTAAAAAAGATATGAAAAGAAATATCGATACAATAATAATAGATACTGAACTGGCGATCAATAAATTAAAAATAGAGGAACAAGAGAATATGCGAATTAAAACATCACATGAAATAATAAAGTTAATTAAAAATAACAAAACTAATCATACACACATAAAACAATATTCCCAGATTAATCAAATTAAACAATATGTTTAAAATATGTATATATATATATATATATATATATATATATATATATATATATATATATATATATATATACAGCAGAGCCCCAGTTTACTGAAATTAAAGGGGGGAGGCTGATTCCATAATAAATTTTGTAGTTAACCAATGACTGTTTAAAAATGGCGTACTGCAACGACCAAATTGAACATTGCAAAAATGTTGGTAATTGTAGAGAATAGACATTAAGGCCAAAGCCCCTAGATTTGGAAGAATTTTAAATAAGTAAAACCAAAAATAGGACCAAATAAATGAAAGTAGGGTAAACTAGGCAAAAATTGGATAAATTCTAGTTGTTAAAATATGTTAAAAAACAAAAATTAACCTAAAATTCGTAACCTCAAAATAGGCTCTAAAAATATAAAGGTATAATAGGATAGTTAAAGTTGTGAGAACCAGGTTGTTTATAAAATCTTACAAAAGTTGCACAATAAGAGCTGCAATCAAGAAGACCAGCCAAAATTAGATAATTAATTTAATAAATTTGGAGTAATATCAATAAATTGTTGGAACAAAATTTGAAATTCAAATCAAAACGTATAAAGTATTAGGCGCTTATAAAAGTCGAAACATAATAATTAAAGAAAATATGAAGGGATAGGAGTCGAGACTATGCATAACAAACTGGTTGCTAAAGCAATCAAGTCTCTGATATTAATTTACGCAACAGGGTTTCCCCAGGATGATGAAAATTTTTAAAAAGGAAGCGTGTGTTGAAAGCGTTACTTGTATCAAAACCGTCAATGAGGTAGGACGTGCTTTGTTAAGCTCCAGAAGATATGAGTTCAAAGATATGGTAAAGAGCCTGAAACAGTGCCAGATCTGATACAAGAGTGTTAGGATATTTGAGCTATATGCTCAAATATCAAAATCGACACCACCTCGATCTGTAAAATGTGTAAAGATAAAACGCCTGACTTAGTAAATTTGAAGAAGACGCCGTCCATTGAATAGACTTAAAAAAGTAATGAACACTCAAAAACAGTGAAAAAGTTTTCTAAAATGGTTAACCGAAAAGATATTTACCAAGAATACTGAATGTGAGGAGGTAGTTTGCAAGACAAGACCCAGAAAAGAAGAGGACATCTGCATAAGGTTTTATACACAATATTATTAATTTATTTACACTTTATTTCAATCCATATTAAATCAAAATATTAATAAAAAGAAATAGCTTAAGAGAAATAAACCATTCTTAGGCTAACTATATTAAAATTTAACTTTTCAAAATTGACTCTCTATTCAACTGTTTGCATGAAATGGAGAGAAATTATATAATTGAGTAAAACATGTTCAATATGGCTTTATTTCTTAAACAAATTATATAAATTCTTTATTAGTTATATCATGGAATTCATGATTATAATTGTATTTAAACACTTTTAAATGTTTATAAATTTGCCTATAGTAGTATTTACTTATGTTTGTTGAGGACGGCCATTTCGGGAGATGTGTCCCATTGTCAACTGGGGTTTTAAGTATAGTCTTCCAGTCAGAAGTGTCTCTCAAAGAATCCATAACCCTGACAAAAGCTTAAACTGGCTTATAGATGCCTAATTGGCTTTTATACAAATTCAGGAGTTGGTTCTTCTGAAAGGTTTGTTCCTTCAGCTACAGGTATCCGACCAGAGTTCGATTTAAGGGGATAAACTATTACTTTCCTGAGGACAACGAGTTGTTTAACATCATAAGGAGATGAGTTGGCTGGAGGTAAAAAAAGAGGTAAAGGGAGTTAAGTAAATGATAAGATCCGTAGGAGTACCTAAGGTGTGTTGGGGAAATAAATATCAATATAGAACGATTTCTGTAGTTTTTTTTTTGATTGGATAGTATATGTGTATTTAACACGATGTTTATATTAGTTACAAAATATTAAACTCAAATTTATCTACTACAGATAACAGTTTTAAAAAACCTCTATAATTTTTGTTTGTGTTTTAGTGTCTGTTTCAAATTGTTCTCGAGCTGCGATGTCCCACCATCTTTTTATTTTATTAACAGAACATCAGCAGGTGTTGATTCTTCGCATTGCTCAACAAACTTGAGTGCAACCTAAAATTAATAAATCTAATGTAGTTTCTAAATGTTCTTTACAAAAAATACATACCTTTATTGCATTTTACCTTTTCTTGTGCACTCCACTATACTACATGCTTCGTGTTCACTGACTTTAGTGCTTTACTCATAATTCACTGGTTCGCAACAACAGCTCTTGATAGTGTCATTTGAATATTTGTGTTACGCCTTAATCGAGAGACTGAACTAGTGACATTTCGAGGAAGGAAGCGAACAACGATATCACCACTCTTTCATTAACTAGGATGTGAGGGCGCATTATCAATCCATAAGATAACCTTTTGGAAAAATCTTTTCTTGCTAAAAGCTTATCAACTTTTGGCACCAACTGATAAAAAACCCAATCTTAAAATGGTTCAGAAGACATCCTAAGCATGATTTTGTGCTCTATAAAAAAATGGTAAAGCATTTGGCGCAATATCCTTTATTGCACATTGGTTTTTTTAATCGTAGACAATCATTAGTGCCAGTATATAACTGCCTTGTCATTTGAAGTAAAAAGAACTATTATCACTGAGGGGTTACTGAAACGGGTCAGCGGGGATATGGTTATGTGGTTAGATAGTGGTAACTGTAAATGGTGTCATGGTCAGGCTACTCGCAATCGTGATGAGTCATGCATTGTATACAAATTACTGTAGGTACAATCCCATTTCACTCCATGGTTAACCCAGGTTTTGTTTGACCCAAGTTCGGTTAACCGGGGCTCCACTGTATATATATTTTTCACAATATTTTTCCACAAAAAAATGTATTCATCAATGCATATATATATATATATATATATATATATATATATATATATACATACATATATATATATATATATATATATATATATATATATATATATATATATATATATATATATATATATGTATGTATATAATTTACAACAACATTAATAAAACTATTTGATATTTATGTTTATAACGGTATATCTATATAAACTGTATAAAGATTCTTGTTTAAGTACATATAGTGAGTGAAAGTGATATATATACATATAATATATATGTGTATGTGTGTGTGTGTGTGCGCATGCGTGAGTGTGTGAGTGTGTGTGTGTCATTTGTTGATGATATTGGACATCATGAAATGGCCTTCCACATTAAAGAAATATAGTAAGTGTACTACAGGTAAGTATAACATAGTAATATATGTTCAGGTATAAAACATTTCAACATTGGCTAATTTACCAATTTTACCTCTTTACAATTTAATATATAGGATAAATTATTTTTTTAAACCTAGACAACCAGATAACATTACATTTATAGGAATTTATTTTTCAATAATTCAAAGATATAACCACATATAATCACCAATCACTTTAGCAGATTCACTCTATGTTGAATCCGCAACAATATAAAAAACTTAATAGAATTTAAAGTTTTATTGCAAGTATAATTTTTTTATTTCAACCCACTCCTTTTTTTAACCAAGGAGTTGCAGATGCGTGTCAACGTTAATGCTAATGGCCATGTGTATGGACAGGTATCCATGGAAGAACCGGAGAAGAACGCACTCTATCATGAACCGTTTAATAACCTTAATATGTATGCGATGAGGGTGGACAATCATTTATTACCAAGACACCCTGATTACTCAGGTCAGTGGAAGTTTACTTGTTGGAGTATTTGGTAGCTATTATTTTGTATTGCATTATATTTTGAAATACCCAAATCTTATAGTTTGAAAAAATGTCTTAATATCTTCATTACGGCATGTGTGTATGTGTGCATGCGCGTGCGAGTGTAAGTGGGTGTGTATCCATCACTATTTATTGAAAATTAAATACATAATAATATGAATGTGATATAATAAATTTTAAAATCTGATGATAATTGTATTTCACAATATTAAACTTTTGTTTTATTATTTTCCATTCAATTTTATTAATAATTTGATTACATGAATCAAACCCTTAATAAAACATTTCACTTGAGATAGTGATGTATGATATGGCTTACATCAATTCTTAAATGTTTTGGAGAAGTTCCAAAGATATATGAAACATCTGTAGCCTAAGGCATAGGGTTGAGTGGCTGCTTGCCATTTGATTTGACTTCTTGCCAGAATCTACAAACATTGACTACCTATGTAATCTAAATATTTGTCGCAATCTTTTGTTTGCAAAACATCACAAAGCTTATGTGTATTTACACATTTTATTGAAACAACTTTTAAATATTGATAGAAAGTTGTTCTTGTAATTATTTCTAAGACGGTTTTATTTCTCAAGAAAAATTTTGACATTGTGGTACTTCATAAGTATTACAGTATGTTAGTCTGTATTGAGTAGCTATCAATATCAAAACTTTTGAATTGAGTTGATGTACAACATATATTTTCAGCTACCAACAATCGCTTAGTGGAAGCTAATTTTAATGTTTATTTTAAGCTCTATGTGTTTAAGCTAATTTTAGTAAATTGATTTATCTGTAAAAAGTATTAAATATATTCATTTTTAAATTTTGTCACTTCCAAACATCTACAGTCTTCTACAAATAGCATTTATCCTACGAGAATAATTAATTCAGGTCATTTTCCAATTTTAGAAAATCTCCAAAAATGAATGGCCTGGAAAGTCTATAAGAGTCCACTTTACGTTTGGGAAATTATAATAAACATTTATTTTTTGTAAGATAATCTATGGATATTATTTCAACATCTTTACACTTTCTTCAAATTTAGCTCAACATCTTACAGTACTTTTACTACAATATCATTTTTAATTAATCATAAGTAGTTATTGAGTAACTGAGTGAAAACTATTAACTTATATGCTGAAACCTTTCGAAACAATCATTTCATTGATGAAGCCAACCCGAACTTAAGTAGTAATAGAATCACTTAGTAACTCAATAATTACTTATGATTTATTAAGAACATGATTTCAACTATCAATATTAATTAAAAATTCTTAAAAATGAATCAGTCCTTCAATCATATTAACACCAAATAATATGCAACAGTGGTTACATCATTCACTTATTAGAACTTACAAATAAAATTTATAATCATTATAATTATATTAAACTGAAACTTACAAATTGTATTTATACAACTTTATTGTACTAGTTTATATTGGCCACCCAATAGTTTAATAAGTACAATTGGCCTAATATCAAATGACATATCTGCCGCTATAGGCTTTTCTAAATAAATATAAAATTAAATTGAACTAATTACAAAATGATTTGTTTCTTGAAGCTCTAGTTATAAGCTACCCTTATAAATATTACTATTAAAAAAAAGTTGGGTTCGAGAGTTTTTTTTCAATTTCACATTGTACTTCATGTATCACATATTATGTTATTACAATGACTTTGTTTATATTTTTGTATTGTTTAGTATTGATTTCATTAAGATTCTTCTGAGATAAGAAAATTTTTCAAAATAGTCATAAAATATTGCAGATATTCCAGAAATAATGACACAGGAATATGCGATTCCCCATTCTGCTAATCAGAAACTACAATATGGTCCTACAACTCCAGCTCGCTCTCTACCACCACTTCATAATTTTTTCCCTAAACCACCGCCAGTGCCACCTCCTCCTGAAAAATATTACGCTGCAACTGAAATTATTCAGGTATCTGTGTATCTTGTATTTAAATTATATAAATCACACTTATAACCTCAAAAAATTGAATTGTTTGTCAACAAATTGAACAGTTTGTATACTCAGGCGCGTATCCAAGGGGGGGGGCGATGGGGCGATCGCCCCCCCCCTCAACCCACAAGAACTTTGGGTTAAAACTCGACAATATATTATTAAATTAGGACTTTCTATTAAATTAGACTTTTACTTAGGTTAATTCGTCTTTTATTGTAAATAAAAAATAAAATTTTAATTTTTAATTTGAAAATGTGACGCGTTTTCTCGGCATACCCTCGTAAACATCTAAACGTTTTAATAACAGATAGCGCTAGTGAAGCTTAGTCTGGAACATATGATTTTCAATACGTAATTTTGCAAGCATAATATTCGCAGTTGACTCCGGAATTGTTCATGTTGGAAGAATAACTACTTATATTAATTAATAAACCATTTTTATAATAATAGCTTATTATGAAATTAATAATATTCTCTAGCCATAAACTGGAAACTGGAATAATTATTTATTAAAAAGTCTAATTTGCTACGAATCTTTATCACGTTACCGATTTCTAACGCAAGCGTAGAAAGAACTTTTTCTGTTTACATACACACACACACACATATTATATATATATATATATATATATATATATATATATATATATATATATATATATATATATATATATATATATATATATATATATATATATATAATGCATTGATCGCCCCCACCCAAAGCAAGTCGCTGGATACGCGCCTGATACTACACCTGAGTATGTCTGATTCTTGCAGACCCATATTCTAATGTGATACAAAAATAGCTTGCATTGATATGTCTAATTCTGTACATTTTTGTTTTTAATAATTTATTTATTTCAGAATTTCATAATGTCGTTTAAGTTCATTTCTGTGAAAAACAGTACAATTTTTCCCTGTGAAAACTTGACAACATTTTTGTTAGTTGTCTATTACATCCATATTTATATTAATGTTCTATGCTTTTCAAAAAAATGACTACAGTAAGCTTATTTTCAGATCTTTCATTTTACTAGCTTATCTATTATAGCTTTCATAATTATACTTCTATATACCAAAGTGATTACAAGTCTGAACAATTAGGAGAGGAAATTTATACATTGTGTTTCTATTTTTCTTTTTCTTAATTATTGTTTCAATTTCAAATACTTTTGTAATTCTCCTAAATAGGTTAAGGTATATAAAAGTATAAAGTTCATTCTATGTTACTTTTTTTTAACAATAATTACAAAAGTAGAATGACCCATAGTAAGTTGAGGCCACTAAGAAAATTTTGGCCCAGTATACCAAGCATTAATAGTTTGTGTAACTGTAATGGTAAAAATCTGCAATAGTAATTATTGCATAGCTAAGTGAAAACCATTAACTTACATGCTGAAGTGCCTCAAAATGATTGTCTCATTGGTGAAACCAACCTGCTACTGGTGGTGACCATTCAAGGTTACATGTTTATGATTTATGAGTGTGGAGAGAGTGGGAGTTAAACGGGCTCATTACTATATGTGGAATAGGATGTTAAATTCGAGATAGGTGTGTGATTGTTTAAGATATGTTATTTTTGTGTTGTGTGATGTATGAATATTTCAATTCTTGAATTTTGTAGTCCATTACGTTCGGTGAATCTTATTAATCACTTAAACAATAGTTTATGACTATCCGAACTTTATATTTAGTAAATTTGTTAAAACTTACTGAGACAGAACGTTTTCGATCGTTATGTGCCGACCTTCATCAGTGTCTTCTGCTTGGAGATGTTGGGTCAAGCGGTGACGGTTTTAAAGGTAGGTTTTCGATAGTATCAAAGAGTAAGTGTGATTTGTATTGTGTTTCTTCGTTTAATATGTTTGTATTTTGTGTGTCTGTAAATTTTATATTGTTCTAGTGTGTTGAGATGTGGTCCTTTTTTGTTGATGTGTAGGATTTCTAGACATCAACAAGAAATCCTACACATCAACAAAAAAGAACCACATCTCAACACACTAGAACAATATGAAATTTACAGACACACAAAATACAAACATATTAAACAAACAAACACAATACAAATCACACATACTCTTTGATACTATCGAAAACCTACCTTTAAAACCGTCACCGCTTGACCCAACATCTCCAAGCAGAAGACACTGATGAAGATCGGCACATAGAGATCGAAAACGTTCTGTCTCAGTGTGTTTTAACAAATTTATTAAATATAAAGTTCGAATAGTCATAAACTATTGTTCAAGTGATTAAGAATATTTCAAATTTTTCTATAGTGGTTAATCTTTTAATATGGTTTAATATGTGGAGAATATTGAAATTAGTATGGATGTTTGTGTATGTTTGTTGGGTGTTATTTATCTGTGTTGAAGAGCTGAATTTTGCAATCATGGTTTTATAAATAAATTTAACTCAAACGATGATCAATGTTGAGTTTATTATTTTAATATTATATAAGCAACATTTTGGTTACATTTTAGGTAGCCCTTTTCAAGCTTTCAAATCTACAAACATAAAACAATTATAGTTATAATTTAAACATTAGATTCAAAAATAAATTGCAAGCTCAACATCTTTAAACACAATTTCAAACATACAAGCACTGGATAAAACCCCAGTTATTCAGCACTGGGTCTTATTTGGTGCTTGCATGTTTGAAATTGTGTTTAAAGTTAGTTGTCAAACTTGCAATCTATTGTTAAATCTAATGTTTAAATTATAGTGATTATTGTTTTATGTTTATAAATTTGAAAGCTTAAAAAGGGCCACTTAAAATGTGACTAAACGTTGCTTGTATAATATTAAAATAATAAACTTGGCATTGATCATCCTTTAAAATTAATTTATTGTTAAAATTGTATGCCGTTAGAAACTAAACCCATTTATGGTTTTATGTTGTTTGATTAGGTGGTGTAACATATGACTAAATGCAATGTGTTTGTGTTGTGTGGGGTGAATACATTTGGGAGTGTTTGTGTTTGGTATGATAATATAAGTGGTTGTTGGTTTCTCGTATCAGTGTGTTATGTTTGGTGACTGTAAGGTCATGGAAATTTATTTTATTATTGTCTTCTAATTTGATGGTAAATGTTAGGTTTTGGTATGTAGTATTGATGTACGAGGTCTGTTCAAAAAATACGCGGACTGTTTGAATTTCACGGCTGAAGTTAGTTTCAGGAGAATCCGCTTGGTGTCTCCTTCAAAGTACTGTCCTCCCCAAGGCACACACTTATCCCAACGGTGTTTCCACTTGTTAAAACAGTCCTGATACACTTCTTTTGTAATGGCGTTCAGCTCCTTCATCACATTTGCCTTAATCTCCGAAATCGTTTCAAATCTTCTTCCTTTGAGGGTTTTTTTGAGTTTTGGGAATAAGAAAAAGTCACAAGGAGCAAGGTCAAGTGAGTAGGGGGGGGGGGTGGGAAAGAACAGTGATCGAGTGTTTGGCCAAAAAACCCGGACGTGATTGGGTTTTTGGTCGTCGGTCATCAGGCATGGCACAAATTTCGCAGTGACACGGCGCATCTTCAATTTTTCGGTCAAAATCTCGTAACAAGATCCCAACTGATATCCCACACTCTTCGAAAAGCTCCCTAATATTCAGACGTCGATTTTCGCACACTAGGGTGTTGATTTTGTCAACCTGTGGGTCATCAGTTGACGTTGAAGGACGTCCAGGACGCTCATCGTCATCAATCAGCTGACGGCCACCCTTGAAACGTTCATGGCACTTGAAACATATACTACGCTTCATGGCAACATCGTCATAGGCCGTGTTAAGCATGGCAAATGTTTCTGTTGCAGATTTCCCTAGCTTTACACAAACTTTCACAGCAATTCATTGCTTCTTTAGGCTGTCCATTTTACAATCCGACAAACGAAAAAAACACTCTTTACTAAACTGCGTGTAACTCATCAACAAATGAAGATATCTGCGACTGAAATACCGTGTTTTAATCAGCTGATTTATACGAACCTGGTGACACCAAGCGGATTCTCCTGAAACTAAATTGAGCCGCGAAATTCAAACAGTCCACTTATTTTTTCAACAGATCTCATAATTGTGGACTTGTTTGATTGGCCATTTGTTGCCATTCTATGAAAAATGTCTTCTACATACTATGGTAGTACATATTATTTTTTTCTGTATGGTTGTAGCTCTGAAGAATGTATTGTTGGTTGATGTGAACACATATACAAAACACCCAACACACATACACAAACACCAATACTCATTTAAATACAAATTTAAATATTCTCCACTTATTAAATCATAGTAAAAACTAACCACTACAGACAATTTTGCTTGATTTTCAAGTATATGCTGGCAAAGGAACTTTGTAACAAAATATCCCACTTGATATTAGTTTACATCCTTTAATTTCATTGAGTTACTAAAGGATGTTAGAATTTCAGCTGTGGCTACAGTGCATAGAAATCGATTGCCAGGTTGTGAGATGTCATCTGAAATAGAGATAAAACAGAAAGGTCGTGGCTCAGTGGACTACAGAACTGAATCCGATAGCAATATAATAGTTTAAAAATTGTATGACAACTAAGCAGTTTACCTCATTTCATCATAATTTGGGAAAGAGCCACTTGATACAGTGAAACGATATTCTGTCACTAATGAGTTATTTATTTAAATAAATCGCCCAAAGGTTGTCAAGGAATAGAATACTTTTATGGGCGGTGTTGACTTGAATGGCATGCTAGTGTCATTATACAGAATCAACATTGGAGTGAAAAGG
The DNA here is from genome assembly GCA_036971475.1 of Prosapia bicincta. Lineage (NCBI taxonomy): Eukaryota > Metazoa > Arthropoda > Insecta > Hemiptera > Cercopidae > Prosapia > Prosapia bicincta. The sequence goes on along the minus strand of JBAIZL010000005.1, from coordinate 235,796,545 downwards.
TACTATTTACAGTTGTTTTATCATCTAATTGATGTCACAATTGTAAATTGTTGGTTGGTGTATCATCGCCATTGCAAACAACACATGGAACTCTAGTATAAGAGTTCACTGAATTTCCATTCACAGCTTGCTGAAGGCTGGGAAATCTGTAAAAGAAAAAGAGGATGACCATGAAATTCACCATCTGGAGCTAGAATAAACACCAAATAAAGGAAGCGATTTACTGCAAATCCTACAAGTGACATTCGGTTTGATGAGGTTGGACATTTTCCAGTTCTTATTGAAAACAGACAACGCTGTAAGCTTTGTATAAAAGTTTTTTCATGTAAAATAGTGTTGTGTATTGTGGAAACTATTATTTTAGTGATTTATAAAAACATTTATAATTGTTCAATATATATGTTAATGTATATATTTTTATGTATATGTTATGTTATTTTAAATAAATTATTGTATTCATAAATTAAAGAGAAAATTGGAGTGACGTGCCCAACTATTATCTACATTTTTACAAAACGTAATGACATATTAAAATCTTATGTTCTTGGAGAAACAGTACATTCTACACCTATAATGCCCAATGATACAAAAACGTATCACTTCAGTTTTGGGATAATTTATGGAAAATTTTAGTTCTTTTACTGTTATTATCTTAGTTTGGTTCACAGTGATGTAAAAAAACAAAGTTGAATTTTTTTTTTACTTCATTACTATAGTGAGCTGAAAGTGTCTCATACCCTCTCCACACTCACACCCTCTCCACGCTCATACCCTCTCCACGCTCATACCCTCTCCATGCTCATACCCTCTCCACACCCACACCCTCTCCACACTCACACCCTCTCCACACTCACTCCTTCTCCACACTCATACCCTCTCCACATTCATACTCTCTCCACACTCACTCCCTCTCCACACTCATACCCTCTCCGCACTCACTCCCTCTCCACACTCACTCCCTCTCCGCACTCACTCCCTCTCCGCACTCACTCCCTCTCCGCACTCACTCCCTCTCCGCACTCACACCCTCTCTGCACTCACACCCTCTCCGCACTCACACCCTCTCCACACTCACTCCCTCTCCACACTCATACCCTCTCCACATTCATACTCTCTCCACACTCACTCCCTCTCCACACTCATACCCTCTCCACACTCACTCCCTCTCCACACTCATACCCTCTCCCCACTCATACCCTCTCCACATTCATACTCTCTCCACACTCACTCCCTCTCCACACTCATACCCTCTCCACACTCACTCCCTCTCCGCACTCATACCCTCTCTGCACTCACTCCCTCTCCGCACTCACACCCTCTCCGCACTCACACCCTCTCCGTACTCACACCCTCTCCGCACTCACTCCCTCTCCACACTCACACCCTCTCCACACTCACACCCTCTCCACACTCACACCCTCTCCACACTCACACCCTCTCCACACTCGCACCCTCTCCACACTCACTCCCTCTCCACACTCACACCCTCTCCACACTCACACCCTCTCCACACTCACTCCCTCTCCACACTCATAAATCCTACACCTATAACCTTGAATGAATGCTGCCAGTAGTGGGTTGGCTTTGTCAATGAAACAATTATTTTAAAACTCATCAACAAGTAAGTTAAAAGTTTTCACTCAGTAACTTAGTAAATTGCAATAAATCAATAACTTACACTAATTAATTTCTTATGAATTGTTCAGTGAATTCAAGATGGTTACAGCAACAAACATTAATAGTTTATTATAATGACTATTAATTATGTTTTCAGTTCATTTTTTAGATTTCAAAATAATATTTGCTAACTTAAAAATCCATTCAAGTAATTTTTTTTATAAACTTGCATGGTTATAAAATAAATCTTTGATATTATTTTTCAACATTACCTATAGGTGAGATTGTGTAAGAAAATTATAAAATTTTGAAAAAAATTTTAAACTGAAATGGCTATACATTTGCAGCAGGAAAATGTTTCTTTACAAGAAAAATGTACATACTATTTAATTGTATTTTATGAACAGTGAAACTATTTATCAGTTTCATTAAAAACCTTACAATTTCTCTTATGACAAGAAGATATTTTTAATTTTGAGGTTAAACATAATAGATATATACTTTTATTTCCTGCTCACTGAATTTTCAACTGTATAGAAATACAAGTATATGAAACAAAATTTATAGTCATTTCCTACTTAGGTCAACAATGAAAAATTGTATTTTAATTACTTTTTATTACATAATTACAATTAATATAAATATGTATATGCATATGATGTAATCGCAATATTAAGTAACAAAATAGAAAGCAAAATTATTTAATTTTGTTTTAATTAACTTTTGAAAAGACTGTATTCACATCAAATGTCATCCACTAAAAGTTTAATCAAATGTATTTGAACTTGAGTGGATGAATAAAAAGTATTTTACTAACAATTGAAAATTTGAACAAGACAAATAAATATAAATGGGGGGAGTGAGAACTAGTTGTACGATTTAATTACTATCATACTGTTACTTGCTCATTTTAAATCTATAGTGACTTTAATTTGCATGTTTAACAGAAAGCTCCACCAGTGCCTATTTCACCTCCACCTAATGCCACATCTGTACATAGCAGTCATGGTGGTACTAGTGGTTCCTCGAGCTATGTTCATCTTGCAAACTCACAAGACCCACCGTTACTTCCTGTTCAGCCATTTCCTAGAGATCATTTACAAGTCCTGCAGAGGTTAGGAGTAGGCCAGTTTGGAGAAGTAAGTACTTACATTTTAATGTATTAATTTTTAAAAAAAATATGTGTAATGCTTTATTTTTTAAAATAGTGTCCTCTGAAAAATAATCTACTATTATTATTATAAAAAAGTTATTCACAAATATGTTTGAGGCATGGGAACCCCCAAAAAAACTCTAGAAATTTAAAAAAGTATCATGGGTGACGTAACTGTTTCAAACCGATGGCTTTTAATATTGTTTGCAAAGACACTTCTACAGTTGATTTTTACCAAAGATTCACACATTGTACATTAGGGTGAATCGAAAATAAAATTTTTTAACAATATAAAACTTGCCTCTAGGGTGAACAAATGAAATCCAAAGTAAAAAAAGTGCACATTGAACCCCCAGCTAGCGCATTATACTTTAAATGTTTTTTTTTAGAAATCAGCCCATTTTTCAATTATTTACAGTGCTTAGCTAATAATATTTTAAAGTGCTATAGTGAAAATTGTTTAACTAAAGATTTAAAGAATACCAAATAGATGTGAAACAGACAATATCTCTTAATTTGCGGGAACTCAAAATATTCAAATATCATTAAATTATTCCCTTTTTATATAAGCTGCTGTAACCTCAAGCGTGCTGAAAGATATAGGTACCTCTCCCTAGTTTTTCATAAAAGTAAAATAACTAGAGGGAAAAAGATAAATGCAGAGAACTTCAAAACCAGAGCACAGAAGAAAGCAAATCCCTCCAAGGCCTTTGATGGAAGGAAGGATAATACCCTTGTAATTGAGAATGTTAACAAAAAACGTTTTAAAAGCACAATAGAAGAAGATTATTCCATAATACAAGAACCTGGATCTATCTATGTTGGTCACGTCACACCCTCAAGTGGATATGCTCAAGTTAACGCTCATATAAATTATCGCTTATAATATTACCTCTTATATGGCAGAAAGAGGTATTTATTTAGACGAACTCGACGTAATGGGATGTGACGGTACCGTTACTAACACAGGTTGGACAAATGGTGTGATGCGTTATTGAAAAATAAGTAAAATAAGACTCCTGCAGTGGAGAACATGCCTTTTGCATTTCAACGAGTTGCCATTCCGCCATTTATTTCAATCCCTAGAGGGTGAAACAACTGGGTCAAATCATTTAGTGGCCTAGTTGGCACCCAGCTTTGTAAGCGTGGAAAGCTTTTAAGAACTGATTTTGTAAGTATTGGTTATAAATTACCAGACATAATTCACCACACTCTTTTGAGTAAAGATCAACAGAACGGTAACTTCTATACATAAGTAGTGCGATAAAGTCAGGCAACTGCTGGAACACCACTGAAACTACACCACCACCATTGTTACGGAGAGTATCTGATGAAGAACTTTGGGTTAAAATCACTGCTAGTGAAACTCCTGAGGAATGGAACTATGGAAAATTTCCGTCTCACATGTAAGCGTGAAATGCTGTGTTAAGCTAGTGACTCAAGCATCTCAAAAGGTCATCGGCGCTAAGAAACGAGATGGTTTCATAAGATCCGTCATAGCATCCAGAGCTTCGATGTCAAAATTTGAGAGCAAGTGGAACTTCAATTTAACCACTCAGAAATAGTGAATAAAAGACGTTTCTCCAGTTAAAAAAAATTTTATTTGTTAAAATTGTTTGGCTGCAATTTTGTTTTTTTATTCCAATTAAACATGTAACTAAAATTATAAGTCAACAGACTTTTGTTGTTTTATTTATATCCTTAAGATACACGTATGATAATTGCATTACAATGAAATGGAGTGTAGAGTAAAAAAACAAAAACAGATTGTGCTATTAACACACAATGCGCATTTTAGTGATTTTTAAGTCTTTTACACTACCGGAAATTGAAATATTTTTACAGTAATAATTTAGTTTCATGTTTCTTAACCCATTTAATGAAAGATTTTCACTATAGCACTATAAAATATTATTGGTTAGGCACTGTAAAAATACTTGTAAAATTAATGATTTTCGAAAATAAAAAAAAAAAATTAAGTATGATGCGCTAGCTGTAGGTTCACCATATATTTTGTGTTTACTTTTCATTTTACTTATCTACCCCAGAAACAAGTTTTCCGCAGAATACCGTTTTAAAAAAAATTATTTTTTGGACACACCCTATTGTACATACTAATAAAACTGTTATTGATACGCATTATTCATCAGATGTATATGAATTATTTTCAAATTTAAAAGTTGAGTAATGAGTTTTCAATTTATTGCGTGTGAAATAATTCATGATCAGCGTGACCTAGTTGGGAGGAGTTAATTCCTCTCATTAGTTGAGTTGTATTTTGCTAAAAAATATTTCCTCTTATAAAGCAGTAAATATCATATATTTTATACAGATGAAATTTTTTATTCAATATTTTATACCTTAGTTAGTTTATTATTTGTAATCATATTTAGCAAAAACAAATTAAAAGTTACTTATTGTTTGAAGTTTTGCATTTGATGCTTCTAGGCTTCCACTAATATTGTTCACTCCGGATGGACACAAAGATACACTAATTTTAAAAAAATATTGACACCAAGGCGTTTCTAAATTTAAAATTTCATTAAATTCTGAGAATCACCGCAGATTTTCCATGTTCACACAGTATGTCACGCAACTAACATGAGCTACTGACTGACACTACTAACAACTATGTTGAACAAGAAAATTTATTTGAAATCAAAACTGATGAAAGGTATATCATGTCTAGAACATCTGATAAAAGGACAACTTATGGTTTATAAATATCTATCCTTATGTTTGGTACAAGTTTCGAGAGGGGTTACAGGGATCTAGCTCAGACGTCTAGCTTTATATGTGACACATCAACAATAACTGTGTTGATAACTTTGAAATTATTGATAGCTGTAAGCAAATAATCATTACCAGAAACCTATCATAATCATGATTGTAAACTTGATAATCATGATAATCAACTGATGTCTTTATCCTCTGTACCAATGATGTGTCATGACGAGTAAGTATCGTCTGTAGGGTGGAATGGATTAAATATTATTATTTCGACTAATGAAATGGTATATGAACACTTAATGAAATTTAATAAAAAGTTTTAATTTTTCAAAGGCTATAAGTAAGTATACTTTTTAAAATTTTTATCTAATATGTGTCAGAAATTATTAATATACTCATCTTCATTTCTGTTAGGAATATTTCTATATGTTTGAGTACAGTTTTCTGCCATCCCTAAAATTTCAGTATTCTACTCTGTTGATGCATTTTGGATTAACTCCATTTTCAAAACTTAAATCGTATTCTTCTAAAGAGAGTTTTGAACATGGACTTACTCCAAAACGCATCAACAGAGTAGAATATTGAAACATTAGGAATGGCAGAAAACTGTACTCAAACATATATAATATATGTCAGCTCAATCTCTGCTCAAGACACCTCATTAACAACAGTTTTAAGAGTCAGTGAAAGTGACATTATATATGACACATCAAAAAATAACCTCAATAATAACTGTGTTGATAACTTCCAAATTATTGATAGCTGTAAGCAAATAAACAACTTTGAGAATCATGACCAGAAACTGATGTCTGTATGCTCTGTACCAATAATGTGCCATGACGCATAAGTAATAAGTATTGTCTGTAGAGTCCAATATGTTAGAAACTATTGTTTCGACTAATGAAATGGTATATGAACACTTAATGAAATTTAATAGAAGGTTTTAATTTTTCTAGTAAGTATACTTTTTAAAATGTATAGCTAATATGTGTTAGACCAATCTCTGCTCGGACACCTGATGAACAACAGTTTTAAAGCCAGTTAAAGTAACAAACATAAAAAGAGTTATTCATGTCTTAAAAATTCCTAGAATGCATATCACTAAATTGATCAACTTATATTAACATTAATATAACTATTTGTCATTAAAGGTGCAGTTATGTGAAGCTATCAAATTACCAAACTCTGTGATAGGATTAACTGATTGCAAACTTGTTGCAGTGAAGTATTTAAGACAAGGTGCTTCAGAAGATACAAGGTAATCATCATTCATTAGTTTTGTAAAACCTTAGGAACATTTTAATAGTTTAATTTTTTATAAATAATGAGAATTTCACTAAAATAATGTGTTGTACTTAGAAATGTAGAAAATGAATAAGTAAATTTTAACATTATTATTCTTAATTCATTAATTATTTTGATACATTTCTTTATATAAAAGACATCGATTTAATAAATAATATTAGGTTGATTAGAGCTTAGGAAGTTTAGGGATCAAATGGTTTCAATTTCTGAAGTGAAGTGGAGTTTTGGGTGTATTTTATTAGTGTAGGTGAGGAGTTTTTCGCATTGACAGCAGTTGCCTGTGTATAGTGTTATGATATCATCGACGTATCTGCGCCAGTAAATGATTTTGTGTGTGGCTTTTTGTTAAGGTTAGGTTGAGGAAGTTTAGGGATCGGTTGGTTTCAATTTCTGAAGTGAAGTGGAGTTTTGGGTGTATTTTATTAGTGTAGGTGAGGAGTTTTTCGCATTGAGTATAGTGTATAGTGTTATGATATCATCGACGTATCTGTGCCAGTAAATGATTTTGTGTGCGTGTGTATTGATTGTGAGTATCTTGGTGTTTTCTATGTGTTATAGAAAAATTTTGCTTAAGACACTACTATACAGAAAATTTTGCATAGACACAAATGGATACAACACCACAATAATAGACAAACTAAGGTACAAAATACAAAAAAAAACACAAAAATTAACACTACAGACAGGGAAAACAAATACATCACATTACCATACATAAAACAAAACAACAAACAAAATAGCTTGCAAATTTCAAAAAATAGGATACAAAATAGCATACAAAACTAGTAATAAGTCAAAATACAACACGGCACCAACAACAATCATAAACTACAAGCACCAAGCATATACAAACTGTACTGCGACGAATGTAACAAATTCTACATTGAACAATCAGGTCACAGCTTTAACCCTCAAGGACGCGCGCTGTTGTAAAAAGTACAACAGTTTTAATATTTTGATTCTTGTCGAAACCTGTTGGTAGCTATTTGTTCAAATCACCGTTCTATTCTTCTATTGGTCCTCCCACTACTCTTATCAGTTGTCATCAATGTCTTTATTCTATCAACATAGCCTCAGTGTGCGATTAGTTCTGGTCAGTCATCACTGTTGTACAAAATACAACAAGGCGCCTTCTGACGTTTTTATTTTTTCGGTGCATTTTTTTTTCTCCACAATGGAACGTAAGTTTTTTATATAGATTTCTTTAAAGAATTATGTAATTATTTGTTTTGTTCAACATTTTTATAAATTTTCATGATTTTAGGAGTGAATTTGGAAGACATTCCAAAAATTTTACAGGATCTTTCTGATGAAGAAATTGATAATGCTGATTTTATTGAAAGTGACGATGATCTGAGCGACGGTGAAGCTGAAAAAAGTGATCATAACTCAGAAAGTGAATTAGAAAGTGATCGGCACTCTATGTAAGAAAAAACGGGAAATTCCACCAGAATTGTTGCCTAATAAAACCAATCAGCCAGGTACTTCCTTGTTTGGGTTCAAGAACGATCGAACCATGGTCTCATACACGACAAAAAAAATAATAAAGCTGTAATATTGATTTCGACTATGCACGACTCAGATGATGTTGACGTACAAACAAATAAGCCAGAAATTATATTGCAGTACAACAGAACGAAAGGTGAAGTTGATAGTAATGACCAGCTTTGTGCTACATATAGCGTTGCCCAGAGGACAAGAAGATGGCCAGTTGCATTATTTTTTGCTCTGATAAACATTGCTGGGGTCAACTCACAAGTAATTTTTTCATTGATAAGACCAAACTTTTAATAACTCGATTGAAAGTTATGGAAAATGTAGAAAACCGAGATGTTGTATACAATACTTACATTAGATAAAAAGGCGCGCGTGCATGAGGGTTAAACAAAGACTCGAGAAACATAAACAGAACACCAACTCAACATTTTACAATCACATAAAAGAAACAGGACACAAATACACAGACATTTACCATAATCTAGAAATCCTACACATCAACAAAAAAGGACCACATCTAAACACACTAGAACAATATGAAATTTACAGACACACAAAAACAAAGTACAAACATATTAAACGAACAAACACAATACAAATAACACTACTCTTTGATACTATTGAAAACCTACCTTTAAAACCATCACCGCTTGACCCAACATCTCCAAGCAGAAGATACCGATGAAGATCGGCACATAGCGATCAAAAACGTTCTGTCTCAGTAAGTTTTTAAAAATTTACAAAATTTAAAGTTCGGATAGTCATAAACTATTGTTCAAGTGATTAAAAGTAAGTCTTATTAATACATTTTTTAGTTTTATTAGTAGCTGAAGTATTGGGAGCATTATTTAATTAGTAATTAAAAATGTTAATAATATTTAAATGCATCAATAATAAAGTATTCAGGAATATCCGTTAAAAATACACAGTTGTTGAGTTTGCGCCGTTAAGTAAAGTAAAGTATGCATTGAAGTAACTTGACTGATTTCAGAGAATATTACAACCGAGTTGATGTCCCCTCCTGTTGTTGATGTCCTTGGGCCCCCTTTAATTAAAATTCTGGGTGCACTGCTGTATTACAGTACCTTGTAAGAACAATAATAAATACTAGCAAGAAAGAATACAGTACATTAAATCTATTTACGCTTTTAAAAAAGTCTGTGCTTTTCTTTTGTAATAAAGAATACTTTTCTGATGGTGTCTATACTATGTGATGGTGTAAATGATGTTTGTTATTACTGTGAGTAATATGGAATATGGTGACGAATTAGAGAAGTTCTACTGTACTTACTGGCTTCTGAAAATGGTAATTACTTTATAAACTGAAAGGCAATAGCTTATATGACAATTTATTTTCTATTTGTAGAGTAGTTGACTTAACATGTTCTTTTGATTAGATATTACTAAATATTCTTTTGATAAATATTAGTAAATAATCATGTTTGTATGCATTTGACGTCAATAATCTGACAACTGGAAGAAATAAGCCATTGAAAAAGAGAAAGAACACACTTTGAGATCTTTAAAATGTTACAGTTTAACAGCGAAGCAATAACTAAAATCTAAATTATTAAAAAAATAGATCCGATACAATACACACACACAACACAGAAACACAGTAGAAATAAATTACTTTAACCATTAATATTAATTTTAAACCATAAAGTAATAACTTGAACCATAAGTTATTTTAAAATGTTAATCATAATAAACTAATGATTATCCTTCCAAAGGAAGGAGGAAAATGTTTTCCTTCCAGGGCAATCTCCAGCTTTGCTCAGAAACAAAATATAGGCACCAAAAGAAAGTTAATAAATAATTTAAATACAATTGTCTAAAATAAAATTTTGTCTTTTATTCAAATTTGTAATTTTTGTGATCTATTATTTTATTCAAATATATTTCTGTATTTTTTTTTAATACAAAATCTCTGGTTTTTGCTACGCTATTATAAATAAATGTGAACTCAATAAGTAACACATTTGCAGCAGTGCCACCACCCATACCAAATTCTTGTCTGGCGGAAGCATATTGGCTACCTTTAAGACATTTAAATATAAGGTTTTACTTTGTACATAACTGATGGCAATAGTTGGAACTTCCAATACTCCCAATTTGTTCACCCCTGATACAAATTAAGATTGTCAATATGAAGACAACTACACCAAGTCAAGCCCCTTTAAAGTCCATAAGTGGTATCTTGACCAGGATGAGTACCTTTATCAGAGGCTAAGAGAGAATCTGAAATTTTTGAAGACTTAGTTTATTGTAGACACACAATACTATGAGCATTTGTGATATCCCATTCACCTGTGAACTTAAATTATTTACTGCCCCTGTTAATAAAAGTAAAGTCTTTCTCTTAGAGTAACCTAGTGGCTACCATATTTCTAGTGTCATTGAAGCCTTAGATCTCATTCTCTGGGTACTTGAAAGAAACCTATATAACAGTGCTAAGGTATAGACCAAAATTACAACAATTTTTATTTATTCAAATTCCAAAAATAGTTTTGTTAATACAGTAGAAACTCTGCTAACTGAAACAAAGAGGGCCGGGGGCGTTTCGGTAACCAATATTGCGGATAAAGCATATTTTAATTCTAAGTGAAACAAGCATATAATAAATGTAAACAAATGTTTAATAAGACTTTCAAAATGACATTTTTAATACGTAGATTAGTATGTACATACAATAAAATACAACTATTTCACAAGTAACGATTTTATATAACTACTGTAAAGATTTTATACAAGTATGCAACAGTGTTATACACGTAACGATTTTAACAATATTTTACAAGTACAATAGTGTTAATTTAAATTTTTTGAGAAAATCTTCAATTTCCTTTTGTTTTTTTTCTTTTTAAAACAATTTCTAGATGCTAAATTCCTTCATCACTCATCAGCAGACTTATCTTAGTATCACATCAGCAGACTTATCTTCATCTGCTTGCTCAACAAACTGTAAGGAAACCTAAAAGTAATGAAATAATTGAAAACCCATCTAAAGAATTTAACACCTTTATTATATGAAATTTTTAAACGTAAGTGGCAACTCAAATACTCATGACTTTATAAAACTTAAGGTGTACCATAAAAATCTATAATTTTAATGTACAATACGTACTGTACTGTATAATGCAGTACATACAGTACTGGACAAAAAAACTAATACATAACTTACCTCTAAGGCATTGAAATCTCTTCAGCAGTGTCATCGCGGCTTTCTGCTACAATTTCATCTTCATTCTCGCTATCTGTCATGTTTTGGTAGTTTTTGAGCTCCTACTTCATGGTTTATTTTAATTTTTTTTTCACTGCATATAATTATTTCCCTTGATTGTTTCGTTTAAACAAGATGTTGGTTACTAGAGTTTCTACTGTAACTATCAAAATTATCTTGAGGTTGTAAAAATTTTATTCAATAAAAGATTTTTAGGCTCCACGAAGATTTTGATTTTTTTGTGCCCCAGCTAATATGTTAAAATAGATAATATATATGTCCTCCATATTATTTAATATAAATATAATTTTATTTAGCAAGCATAAATATATATAACAATGGCATTACTAAATAAATAGATTAGACGGTAATAGTGTGAAATTTGTCCATTATATAAATGAAACATTAAGTTATGCATTTTTAGTGTTTATTAAAATCATTTTTAATAATTTACATTTTTTATAAAACTAATTTGTTTTAGGTGTGAATTCTGTGATGAAATAGAGAATTTATGGAGGCTCCGTGATGTCAACTTAGCACAAGTTTTAGGAGCAGAGCTATCAGAGCAACCTTTATATGTAGTTATGGAATACTCGGAGTTTGGTGATCTTAATCAGTTCTTACAAGACCATGTTGCTGAAACAGCCACTCCACTGCCAACCAAAGCCACTACTCTTAGGTAACATTATTAATTATCATTAGATTAAAAAAAGGAGCAAAACGGCTGTTGTAGATAAAATATGGAGGCCTTTTTTTATTACTTATTTGTGTTTGTGATCAATTTAAGCTGCACAAGCTCATAGATGTGTACATATGGGAATAAAAATAAATAATAAGTACACTAGAGTCTCCATAATTCAAGGTAGATGGGTCTGGGTTTTAAATAACCCTAATACTATAATTAAGAACACACCAAATACGTTTAAAGACCTTTATTGATTACAGTACTTACAAAAATTATTGTTATCTTAGAATACACTGCTCATCATGGTTGTTACATTTACTTGGAAAAAGTTGTTATGTGTCTTCTTCTGCGCCTTCTTATCAGTTCATTTTCGAGCTGCACTGTCACGTAGAAGCACATCCTGTTGGTGTGGTGTCTGTTATTCAATATAGCACATTGCAGTTTCTAAGGTGACTGATCCTTCACCATGACTTATTTTCCCTTCTTGTACTGTCTCGGTCAAACCTTAATTTTTATTCTCATCAAGACTGCCTTCAGTAGTTTATTGTACCATTTCAATAGTCATAATATGTGCTATTGTTACTTATGTTCGTCCATACACATATTTCACAACCTGAAAATGGCTTGATAAGAAATGTCAAATCTGTTTCTTCTTGTGGATCAATAACACAGTCAACAGTTTTAGTATTACTCAGGATTTTATTCCACGACTTAATTGATGTTTCTTCTTTTATTTTGTCCATGGTTTGACTCTCCAGTACAAAACTTCCTTAAATGTATTTTTTTTTTTTTTAGAAATTCTACAACACTTCCTTCCCCTTCAGTCGCTCCAAAGAGAGATTGTAAAAGATAACTGGAGTATTTTTCCCTACATTCCAGAACACCGTGATCCATCGGCTGGGTTAGGCTCATAACATTTGCAGGTACAAATAAAGCAGATATCATCACACCACAGTTGATCTTATTAGAAATGTGACGGTGCATTGTCTAACAGTAATTAATTGAATTTCCTTTCAAATAGATAAAATAAATTCTGTGTATATTATTAATAATTTAATAATTTTGTAGTACATTATTTTAGGTAAACTTAATTATCACTTTTACATTAGTTTATGACTATCCAAAGTGTAAATTTTATAAATGTGTAAAAACTTACTGAGATAGAATGTTTTTGATCGCTCTGTGGCGATTTTCATCATTGTCTTCTGCTTGGAGTTGTTATGTTAAGCGATGACGGTTTTAAAGGCAGGTTTTGATAGTATCAAAGAGTATGTATGATTTGTATTGGGTTTGTTTGTTTAATATGTTTGTATTTGTGTTGATAACTTACACAGAAAACAAATACATCACAATACCATACACAACACCAACAACAAGCACCAGGAGAATACAAATTAAACTGCAACAAGTGCAACAAATTCTACATTGGGTAAAGGTCGCAGCTTCAAACACAGAGTAGAAGAACACAAACAGAACACCAACTCAGCATTTTGCAATCACATAAAAGAAACAGAACATAAATACACAGGCATTTATCATAACCTAGAGATCTTACACAAAGGACTTAATTTTTACATCATTATTTTGAGTAAAGCATTTAATAAAGACTAATATTTATTGTAGTTATAATAAACTAATTTATGTTGAAATACACATTCATTAGATGTTTATTGAATACAATTTTGTTAACAAATTCAATTCAAGTCGGTTCTTTAAAAGGTATAACACAGGCGTAAAAGTGTTTCCCACGTAAAAAATTGGATTCAAAATACATAACTCATTATTATTGTTGTATTGAATTATTTGTATTGAGATTTATCAAAATTTAAAGTTATTGAAATTATTAACTGGTCCAAACTATTTAATAATAAACTCTTGAATTTTGTAGTCCATTACATTCGGTGAATCTTAATTAATCTCTTTAACATTATTTAATGATAATCTATGTGTAAACGGCTGTATGTTAAACAAAACCTATAACACAAAATCAGCTGTTACATGAAATCATATGTTATCATTTAATTCACTTTGAGGTGAATCATAACATAACCTAATGGAGATGTATGCTATAAGATATGCTTTTCAGAAATAGCGTGACACGATAGCAATGATTTACTCTCATGTTTTGTTCACCACACATAAAGAAGTTTTTAAATCACTTCAAAAACATTTCTGGAGAAAAGGGAGATTCTGAAATTGGCTGTGAAAGCCTACAACAGACTTGACTATAGTTTAGTTAATTCATGCACAGTACAGTCTCAAAGATCTGTGTCTTGATATTTTGAGCTTCCATTAAATTTGAACCTATTTCTATTTGAGAATATTTTATTCAGTTATCACTTTTGCATTAGTTTATGACTATCCAAACTTTAAATTTTGTAAAAACTTACTGAGACAGAACGTTTTCGATCGCTCCATGGCGATCTTCATCAGTGTCTTCTGCTTGGAGTTGTTAGGTTAAGCAGTGACGGTTGTAAAGGCAGGTTTTTGATAGTATCAAAGAGTATGTGTGACTTGTATTGGGTTTGTTCATGTAATATGTTTGTAATTTGTGTTTTTGTGTAACCTAGAGATCTTACATATCAACAAAAATAGACCACATCTCAATGCACTAGGACAATATGAAATTTACAAACATGTTTCTGTCTAGAATGAAAACAGGGTTTAGCTATGTAGCATTGGTTTTAAATCCACATTTTATATAGTTCGGTCAAAAATTATATTAGGTTTGTATTGCGTTTGTTTATTTAATATTATCTCATTGATGTAGAGAAATTCTAGTCTATTGTTTATCTTAGTGTAAGCTTGTTTCTCTTGCATGTTTAGCAAAAGATTATCCAGTGCCTTATTTAATAATTATAATAAAATAAAATTTATTTATACTCATGTGTTCTTTTACAGTGTTAAAAGCTGCAACTTGTTTGTCTAATGTAAAATTTATTGTAGAATGTACAGTTAGTTTATATATTATTCTTGTGTGCTATTTTTATTTATTTCTCAGTAAGCTTGTAGTTTAACTGAAATACAACATAAAATAAATTTCATTACACATTTCATATACATTTTAGTTTGCACTTTGTGTGGAAGCTGCAGTTCTTGGGTTTTAAAAAAAAAGGTAATTAATTTTCCCAGAAGATCACAAAGGGTAAATTTTAAAAAAAATTTTGTGAAATGCCATATTTGACAAAAAGGTTATGCTCAACATTTTAAAAATACAGTAATGAAACTGCTAAACACACTAATTAAATCTTAAGTCACTATTTTAATTTATTTTTAAACTTGTTATTGATGAAACAGCCCTACAACTCATTGTATCAATGTTAAGGTTAATCAAACTGTTTGCGATAACTAATTACTGATTAACTGAGTAAAAACTTACTTTATGGCGCATTTCGAAACAATCATTTCATTGACAAAGCAAACCTACTACTCATTAGCTTCAGTTCCAATATCGTTTAAACCATATGAGCATTTTATACGAAATAAGCCTAATTTATTTTTTACTTTTTCAGTTATGGCTGCCTTATTTATATGGCAACACAAATAGCATCAGGCATGAAATATTTAGAAACATTGAAATTTGTCCACAGAGATCTGGCTACAAGGTAATCGATTAGTCATTATTTATTCACACATTGTTTATCATCTTCTTAGTTGAATAAATCAAGACAATGAAAACAATCTGCAAGAGTATTAATTTTTCAAATCAAAATAAATGTTTACAATAAGTCCTAATGCATTTAGGGACTTTCCTTCTTTATTTTATCTTTATCAAGTTGAATTTGGGGCAATGAAAAGCCATTGTTGTTCTCTACATGTTTCTAAAAAAAATTAATGCATAAAACTAAGTATATGTTCATGTACACTCACACAGACAAACATATTTGTCAGATTGTAAGCCCTTAGAATTTAAACGAAGAATTTAAATGATATAAATTTAAATTTATGATATAACAAGTCATTAAATTTCCAACCTATACATCAGCAGTCTTCCTTTGTGACAGAATATTTAATTACTAATTTGACTGAATACAGAGCAGCAACATACTTAATAAATTTATAAACAATAATTATATGTGAGCAACTTTCCTTTAACAGATTTGAAAAAAAATAATTAAATTGAATGACAAAATTTGTTGGGCAATATTGAGGTTCATTTGTGATGAACACCTTACACAATTACTTGATATATGTATTAGCGGAGAGGCATTAGAAAATTTTTAAAAAGTGATATCACCTAGATTAAGGTGACCCATTTTAATCACCTCTAGTCAACTTATTGATTAATTATGTTTTGTAAATATTCCTATGTATACCTTTGCGCTCAATTTAATTACCAATCTTAATACTCTATGCACCAAAATAAACAGTACTGAAACAGTTGTAAAATTGTATTTTATTTACATAGTTTTCTCTACAGTAGTTAACCCCATTTCAGTAAAAACTAACCTCAAATGAAAAACGTAAACACAAATAAACTGCAACAATCAAAAGTCGGCATAGCTGATCAAGAAGGTAACTGCAGTTGATTCAGTTTCAGTACTGTTTAATTCGGAGCATATGATACGTTATAGTTATTTCATATTTATCTATAAGAATGCATATATCTATTCAAAAGTTAAACTACATAAATATGTGAAATATTTTCAAAGAATTTCTGTCTCATTTAAACTAACTTTTCTACTTTCTATGCCTAAGTTTAAGAACCTAAATAACTAAATAAGGTACATCTCTATTCTAACTCTACCTAAAATAGGTATTGCCCTTTCAAATTCAACCAGATGTTTTTAAGTGTGCTTTTTCAAGGGTAAATATAATCCTTACTTCCATCTAGATACCTTATAGTTAATAATAAATAACATCTTAAGGTTTTTGTATAAAATTATACTTTTTTGTAATAACCTGTTAAAAAATCACTGCTTACTGATTTATTCAGCAGACGTGTTTCCCACTAGATCAGTGCATTATTCAATGCTGTGAATCGCTGATAAGACTTGAGTCAGCATTGAATAATGCACTGACCTGGTGGGAAACGTGTCTGCTGAATAAATCAGTAAGTAATGGTTTTTGCAAAGTTAATACAAAAAAGTATAATAAAAAATTATAACAAAATTCAGAAAGGGAGAATGATTAATTTTGTTTAATGTGTTTTCAGAAATTGCTTGGTAGGTAAAAACTTTAGTATTAAAGTGACAGATTTTGGAATGGGACGAAGTCTATATTCCGCAGATTATTATGACCTTGATGGTAGAGAAGCATTACCTATCAGATGGATGGCTTGGGAAAGTATATTACTGGTAAGCCTAACTTAATAGTATATAAACAGTCAGAATAACAAATAGCTTTTGTAAAAAAAAATTAACAAATTAATTTTTAAAGTCCTGCATATGTTATTTTTACAACTTACTTTACTTTACTTTATCCAATGCCCGCCCTTGGCTGTTGAACCATTCGGTGTCGAGCCTCCCAGTAACGACCGGTTCTGGACAGCTGGTCGTCCAGTTCAGGACAGGTTGAAATGTGGTTCCCATTCATGACACCATTGAGACAGAGTGGACACGTATCGGACTCCGCTAGGCCAAAACGGTAGAGGTGGGCCTGGAGATAGTCGTGTCCTGTCAGAAGTCGAAAGTCAGCCACGGCAGTTGCTCTATCGCTTGTGGGCACCAAAGGACCGCGACTGCTAAGTGATGCCCACTGTTTCCCCCTGCTGGCTTCCTTATGATCTTTTTTAATTGAGCGTTTAAGGATTGCATCAATAAGGTGTTTGGCAGAGGTGAGGCTGGTTTCTGCATATGGTTGTTGCATCTGCGTTCCATTTTTTGCAAGGTCGTCTGCTCTTTCGTTACCTGTGATGCCAACGTGACTTGGGATCCACTGAAGGCTAATTGACCATTCATTTTGCAAAAGATGTGAGATTGCTTCTCGGCAGTGGAATATGTTCGAACCGTCTGTTGAAGAGTTGTCGGCTATTGCAATTATGGCGGCTTGGGAGTCTATAAAGAAAACAGCTCGTTGGTGGTTCGTTGCTGGGTGATGTGCAGCAAGAGCCTCTGCGGCCAGTCGCACTGCCGTTACTTCCCCATCAAAATTACTTGTGTTTGCCCCAACGCCCTGGCTGATTTCAAATAGCTTGGAGAAAGCTCCAGTAGGATTGAGTTTAGATCCATCAGTGTAGATGTGCAGCCAGTCTGGTTCAGGATATAAAGTGTGGATTGTCTCAAGGGCAGAAATCTTTAGTTCTTCTGGGAGTGCAAGATGCTTGGGGGTTTTAAAGTTTAGTAATGACAAACTTTTGAGAGGCATGGCAATAGTCGGCTTGTTGAAAGTTTTGAGCGGGGTTGGGTTTGATTCACCGATGCTATACCTTCTTCTAAGTTCTTCAGCGTGTTGTAGTGGGCTTAGCTGGGTTTTTAGTCTCTGTGCAGCCTTTCTATAGTTAGTCCAGTATCGGTGATTTACTCTTCTTGAGCGTTCCCAAAATTTAAGCGTTAGTTTTTCGCGCCATTTTTGCAATGGTTCTATGCAGGTTTGCATTTCCATCGCACAAATGGGCGTTGAGAAAGCTGCGCCGATGATGATTCTGAAGGCACTGTTCTGTATTTTATCTAACTTTCGCAGATTCGGTTGACTGGCCAGTGACGTAACTTCTGAAGCGTATTCCATGGAGGGTCTGACATAGGTCTTATAAGCAGTGGCAAGAACGTCCTGCGTGCAACCCCACTTTGTACCAGTTAGTCTTTTTAACAAATTTGTTCGCTTGCTAGCGCGCTCAGCAACCTCTTGTATGTAATTTTTCCATGAGAGTCTAGTGTCCAGATTAACACCTAAGTATTTGGACAATTTAGACTCTGGTAGGCAACTCTTTTTATATTTGAGCTCAATGGTTGGGGGCTTGGTGGAGAGAGTGAAAAACTGAAAAATTGTTTTCTCAGGATTAACTGTCATTTTATTGCAGTCGGCCCATAGCCCAATGTTTTCCAATACTAGGTTCATAGTTCCTTCAAGGTGGTCAGTCTTGTTAGTAGTATTCCACACAATGACGTCATCAGCATACAGCAGGTATGATGTGCCAGGTGTCTTTTCAATGGCGGCGGTGAGGTCATTAATCATTGTGTTGAAGAGAAGACAACTGAGCACGGCTCCCTGAGGTAAACCTTGTTTTTGGACTTTAAAATTGGAGACAGCACTCATGAACCTCGTCCTTATCAGGCGCTGGGTTAGGAATTTTTTTATTCACTTCATCATATTGTTCACCACCCCCAGTTTCGCTAGTTTTGATAGTAGCAATTGCTTCCACACTTTATCATATGCAGCTTTAAAATCAATTAGTACGGCCAGGGTGGACTGCCTTCTGTGGAAACCATCCTTCACAGCTTGAGTGAACTTCACCAGTTGGTCAACAGTAGAGCGGTTTTGGCGAAAACCTGCTTGGGCTTCGCTTATTGCTCCTTTCATTTCTAAGAAGTTTCTCAGTCTTAGCTCAATCATCTTTTCAGCCACCTTTGAGCAGACACTGGTCAGCGATATCGGCCGGAAGCTCTCGAGGTTGTTACGGAGTTTGCCTTTCTTACGGATGGTGATAATTTCAGCTCTTTTCCATTGGTGGGGGACCCATTTCATCCATGTCAAGTTTATGAGCTTGAGGAGGCACTGCTTTGCTGTTACACCAAGGTGTTTTATAAATTCGGGAAATATTCGGTCCGGTCCCGCTGCTTTTCCATTTTTTAGTGTGCGAATGGCTGCTTCCAGTTCATGTGTTAGGAAAGGGTTGACCATTTCAGGTGTCGGCTCGGCTTTGAGAGGGCCCACTGATTGCTGTTTGATGTATTTACGGTCATTGGCTCTTATGTCAAGGGTGCTGACAGCAGCATAGTGCTTGCAGAGTGCTTGTGCAACGTCTTTTGGGCTGGTGAGCGTCCTTCCATTGAAAATGATTGGTTCCCATGTGAAGTTACGTTTGTCGTTATTGAGGCTTTTACAACTTAAAGCATAATACTAATGATATCAAGTTAACTCTGTAAAACTAATCTGAATTATGACAAATTTGTTTATTATTTTTTGTTTTTGTTTTGGATGGGTATAAACTATTGACATTTAGCAGTTTTTTATAATGGAATGTTTAAACCTAAAAGACTCACATTTTAACAAAAGATTCCTAATTTTATAATGATTTTACAATGATGAAAAATTAAGAAAAAACATCATGCCTACCACAGTTTTAAAAATCATGTTTAAAGCAAATATAATTTTATATAAATGTTTATTTCTCCTGTACTATGTTACGTTATGCGTAAAAGTTCTTGTCTGCTCCTATGTAAAGTCACATAAATACAGTATAATTACCACAAATGTCTACAGGTGTATGATGCAACCTTCAAATGTGATCAAGAGAGTAAATTGTTCCAAAATGGAATAAATAGAAAAGCCAAAACTGATTGGTCAAATTCCATTTATTCTGCTGAAAGTGGCATAGAACCCTACAAGGTACCAAACTAGTGGAATAGTTACAACCAATACAAAATTTCCACACAATAAGGGATTGAGTGGAGGTAGAGAGTGCTTGGATTCACCCAAGTCATCCCTTCTTGCATTTTTTTTCCAGTTTCCTTGTACAAAGGATCGCCCATGGATTGGAACTTTATTTTAATTAAAAAGTATTATAGTAAGGAGATTTTTAATTGTTCCCAATTCAATTGTTTCTCTTAATTTGTTTCTTTATTTTTTGTAAACTTAAATTAATTATTGTAATTTTTATTTGGAGTACTTATCGGGTCGTTACACTTTAAAGGTTTTTCTTTTGGCTTTTATTATACAGTAATACCTCGACTTACACTACCCCATCTTACGCGGTTTTAAATCATGCTGTCCAAGTTACATAGAAACTGGCCTGTTCTTGAAAAAAATGCCTAAAAGAACTTTTAAAGCACATGAGGAGAAAATAGTTCCAGGTTGTAAGGACCCCAAAGACCGATTGACAGTGATGGTTTGCACAAATACAGCTGGTGACTGTAAGTTGCAACCTCTCATAGTTTATCGGTCAGCATATTCAAGGACATTAAAAAATATTTCTAGAGCTAGCTTGCCTGTGATTTGGAAGTCGAATCAGAAGGCTTGGGTGACTTCTCTTTTTGAGGACTGGTTTGGTCATCATTTCATACCTCAGGTCGAACGTTATTGTCGCCGTAAACAAATTCCTTTTAAATTAATTCCTATTAATTGACAATGCACTTGGCCATCTTCCTACTACTTTAACTAATTTCGACACAAGCATAAAAGTGTTATTTTTGTCACCAAACACAACTAGTTTGCTTCAACTGATGGACCAGGGAGTCATCAAAACATTTAAAGCTTATTACACAAGAAGATCATTTGCGCATCTGTATGAAGCTATGAGACAGAACAACGAGCTCTCCGTTGAAGATTTTTGGAAACAATTCAATGTTTTAGATGATTTAAGAATCATTAAACAATGTTGGAATGAAATTTCACAAAAAACTTTAAATGGAATTTGGAAAAAGGTGAGTCTATTTTTTTCCCAAATGAAACTCAAGCGGAATCAGTGCTAGTCAGATAAAATTGCTGATGTGATTGAGGAAGGTGTCGGTTTTGCCAGACAACTCAATTTAGAAGTGGATAATGATGACTTTTATGAACTGCTGTTATGAACCGGGAGCTGAAAATTAATTGATGAGTTCATAGAAATGGGTGCAAAGAGCAAGACCTTAAAAACGCAGATTCTTTAAACGCAGTTGATGTAGAAAATGAAATGATTGTTAGAAACTTGACAAAATGCCTTAGTTTAATTGAGTAAGACTTACAAATTTTGGAAAACATAGACTCCAATGATACGCGTATTTCTGCCACAAAACAAAAAAATAGCAGCAAGTTACGAGGACATTCTGCATGAGAAGAAAAAATCTTCAATTCATCAAATGAATTTATTAGACTTTATAAGGCCTTCTATGTCAAAATAACTTCTTTTTACTTACTTCTTTGCAATATGTAAATAGTATAATTTTTTTTTGTATTATGTATTTAAGATTTAAATACATGCACATTTTTCTTCTACATTATTAATTTATTTAGTGTTTGGTCCCAATTAAACATGATTCCTATCTGAATGTATGTAACATTATACCCCGACTTACTCGAATTCAATTTATACGGTTATCGCTCGGTCCCACCTATTGGGTAAATACGGGGTATTACTGTATACTGAATCTAGTCATATACATTCTAGACTCGATTTGTATTTTTAAAACTTTTCAATTTTATTATTTAATTATTCTCAGGGAAAATTTACAATGAAAAGTGATGTCTGGTCTTTCGCTGTAACGTTATGGGAAATTTTAACATTCGCAAGGGAGCAGCCTTATGAAGAATTAAATGATCAGCAAGTGATTGAAAACATAACCCATTTTTACCAGAGAACAGGAAAACAGGTAGGTGTTAGATTTTTTTTAATATTTAATACTATCCAGTATTGTTTTTTTTTAAATTAATTTATTATTTTTTAATTCATAGAAATATTATTAATGATATTTTTAAGAACTTTTCAGAGAGAATTTTTTTAACACAAGAAAATGAAGTTGTCCCTACAATTTATTTTTGTTTTTTATTAAAACACAGCTTTGAATAATAGGTTTCTTGATCATTATTTTCATGATTTAATTTTTAAAAAATTAAATGTGTTTGTTTCTTACCAAAAATAAAAAACATTGTAACAACATGTATCCAACAATGAAACATGTAAACGACATTAAATGAATTTTTTAATGTTATAATGTCTGAACTAACATAGCTTAAAATATTAATATAACAAAAAAAAGTCAATTTATTAATTTTTTTAAACTCACTTTTTGGGAGTTTGGAAAGTTGCTTCAAAAATTAATAATTATATCTTTTGATCATAAATGAAAACAGCCTTTTTGATAGATATATCCTGCTGCATATTAAAAGAAAATTTGTACATATAGGTTTACAAATATGTTCAAAAATATAAGCAAATACATGTTTAGGCTATATGTAAATACATATAGTTTCTTATATGTTAACTTTTACTCCTATAAAGGTGTACATTAGTGCCTCAAATAAAGATGGTAGGTACCAAATGATATGAATTATGCTTGTTAAGCAGCTTTTATTGTAGTATAAAAACCTGAAAGGTTTATAATATTAAAAGTAATGTAGATCGAATTCTTTTCTTATCAATTATAATAACAATATTTTTAATGTTTTCAGGTGTTTTTACCACAACCTTTTAACTGTCCCAAAGAAATATATGATCTAATGTGTGAATGCTGGCAACGAAATGAATTAGACCGACCAAATTTCAGAGAAATTCATTTATTCCTTCAGAGGAAAAACCTTGGTTATAAACCAGATCTGAATTAATTAGTCCTATAAATTATTTTCTAAACTCATATTGAGCGTTATCAGTAAATGAAATTAAATAGTTATTAGAATTATAATGTTAATAAAGTATATAAAAAGTGTTATTTAAATGAGTTTAGTTGTGTAACACTTATATTTTATACTTTAAACTAAGGCCAAATGTTCTAATTAATGATTTAAACATTATTGCTATAGATTTTAAAAATTTTATAGTAATGATTGGTATTTATTGTTAATATTTGTAAATTTATGTGTGTTAAAAGACTGACCTTTTTCTAGGAATTGCTTTCTAACTTTATTCTGTTATGCACATTTTGGTTCATCTTTAGCAGGATTTGTCAAAAGACCTCCCTACAATGCGCCATTTCCATTTTTTATTATAATGTTTATAGGGTCTATATATTTTGGTTTTTTGTCTAGACATTTCAAGCAGGTCTGTTTGTAAACTGGACTATTTTCTGTAAAATTTCATTAGTAAAAAAAGGCAAAGATTTCAGTATGGATTTGGCACTTTTTGCTTTTTTTTGTGTCAGGTAAATGCAATACAATATTCTTTTCTCTTGTATGAATTGCTTGTGTAGGTCCAACTATTTTCCATTTGGTTTTATCATTATTTACAAAGTTTCCTCTGTAAGGTAGAAAAATATCGTCATCCAAAGTAGAGCGTCTAGTGTGATCATCCGTTATATCTTCCTACTCTTCATTCTGCTTTGTGTCAGTACTTCTAAACAGATCATCAGCTCTATCTTCTTCTGGATCGTCTTCACTCCCAAAACTCAATTTCAACAATGTCTGACTCGTATTGTAAAGAAAGACTGTCATCAAGGGCTGCTAAAATTTTCTTCATTTTAGTATAATCCATGGCAAAAATTAATTAAATGTAAAATAACAATCTACTCTACTTTATATCAATCCAAATAACTCATAGCCTAACAAGGTTCAAGTGTCACCTATTAATTTTATGCACTCACAAACAGTCGCTGTGGGTCACCCTGTCCGCACATCATTCTTACAACTGACAGCTGCACTCAGACTTTGAAAAAACGAGCCAGTAGTGTATTAAATGGTGATTTAGGAAGGTACAAGGAATGGCGTCCCACTATCAGCGTGGGTGTAGAAGTAGGAGAGGGGGAAAAACCTGCTCCGGTCACCATGACCTGCAACAACCGTTCTAGGGTTAAATTCTCCAAAAACAAATTATATATTAATTTAATGAAATTACAAAATCATTAAATTTTTTTATTTGTTTGAGTTTACAAGTGAACTCAGCCTGTGTGTAGGACAATCATATATTATTTTTTTTTAAATCATTGCATTTCTAGAATAATATTTTATTTATTAGCTAACCTGTATATGACTATTACAGTATTTTTAAAATATAAACTCTCCTATAAGTAATATTAGATATTTTTGATATTTGAGAATGAGTTTTTTATAAAGATGAATATCATTTTCCACTCAGTCCCATATCTAACATAGGATTTAATTTAAATTGTTAATAAAGTATTTTGTAAATATCATACCAGTAGATTAAAAGTATAACTGTTACTTATTGGGAAAATTATATTTTAAAAGTATAATAAGAAGAATCTTGATTTCAAAATGGAAAAATCATGTTATTAATAGATCTAGAAAGCTGTTCACAAATTATTCATAATCTATTAAGCCACTAATAGTAAAACACTATTAGGTTTTTAGTTTTTTATAGAAAATAATACTTTCATTAAAAATTCTTTTAAAACAAGCAAACAAAATTGCAAAAATTGCTTAATGCAAACAAAATTTTTTTAAAGCCAATTCCTACTCAGTTCAAAAAATGTTTTTATTTTAGTTACTTTTTATTAAATAATGACATGTAATATTATTAAAGTAACATAGCCTATGCATTAAAACAGTTGTGTTATCACATTCATTCAGATGAAACGATGGTTTCAAAACATATCAGCAAGTAAGTTTATAGTTTTCATTCTGTTACTCAATAATTACTTGATTTATTCAGTGGATTCAAGATGATTACAACAAACTACTTTGATTTTTTTTCACATATGTTACTCAAAAACATACTCCAAACAAGTATTTCAATCATCTTAAAACATGATTACTTTTTAAAAAAGTTATATAAATGATGGTGTTTAAAACATAACTAAACTTTACAAAAATAATCCTCTAAGAAAGAAGTATTTACATATAACTGCAGTATGTCACACTACATTACTATATACCTGTTTTAAAATATAGCTAAATGTATCTGCCAGGATATATTTGGTTACAAACAAATTCTGAAATAGCATACAATTATTGGTGATAAGACACAGCGTATTGAAAAACAAATATGAACTCCATTGTACGACAAACATAACTTTTTTTTAACATTGTTATTTCACTTGAAATGTGCTTTGTTGTGTTAAATATCAGTTTAAGGAACCTTCAACAAATTTTCAGTAACTTTTATACTCAATTAAAATACATTAAAAGTTAACATTTAGTTAAAATTTGATGAAATGTCCCAAAAAAGATTTGTACATTTTATATATTTAAAGCATATAAAAAACGTACCCTCAAACATTTGTGTATGTCATACCACTAACAGGTGTTGAAAGGTAAGACCATGTTAAACTATTACACTCAAAACATAATATTATACATTTTATTGGTGCTCTTCAATGCCATTTGACTTGTAGAGAAAGATCTTTTTTCCAAATTAGCTTTATATCACAATTAGCATTGTGTGAAGTTAACCACTGTGTAGTTGGTTTTAGTCTTTCTACATGAAAGGCATTGTTTTTTCCAAAGTTGTAAATCTTGGTTTTAATTTTCCACTGAAGTAACTAGTAGATAGTTGCTTTTGAATTCACAGTAAGACATGGAAAATATATGTTCTTGAACGAATAACTGAATGAGTAATGTTACCTTTTTTGAGGAATATTTTTGTAAAATTTGGTGATTCATTTCATTCAATGATGCCTTAAAGGATTTGTACCAGCTACTTTTAACCCGTTATCAGTCGCGCTATAAAAACTTCACGTAATTGGTCCCATGTTAGGTTCAATCTAACATATGTCATTTCCTCTTTATTCCGTTTTATGCGATAAGTTTCAGTAATTCCAATCATTGAAGATAGCTTAAGACGTTTTAAACATGGTAATAAAAACTACTAATTGTAAATATAATGTTATAATTAATGGTTTTGCTAAAATAAATCCCTTATAACAAAACTAGTAATACACATAATATACAATATATTTTTAAACATACTCTTGAATATTTTTCTGATATATGCTATTAGTGTTATAAATAAAAACAGTTTTCTAGTATATTTACTCATCTGTACCCATTCATAAATTTTTTTATTCACCACAAACCACTGTGACTGGACCAGTGTGCTCCTTCCATTCTGTGCTATCGCATTCATTGCAACGGGTCTGGACGAATCAGTTTTTTCTGGACAGTATTTACAGTGAACCTTCTTAACAGCAAGTCTCACTTGATGAGTAGTTGATTGAATTCCAGTATTTCTTTTATCTTCTGTTTAAAGGGTATTGGTAGACTGTTGATTGGTGCTCGTCTCAATAGATGAGGAGCTATTATTTCCCTAGCTGAGTAGTAAAAGTTTGTCTCATCAACATGTTATCAGTGTTTGAGAGGAAGAATTTTTTGGCAATATTTCTACCTATCCACAGAAGAACGCAGTTAAACGTCAACAGTAACATGAATAAATAAGGAATTAATGCAGTATTTCTTCTGTTTCCACATATACTTCACGGCCACCTTTTCTTAAATCAGATCTGTGGTCACTAAAACGTTCACTGGAACTATAAGATTGTTCTGATGTGATGTATTGTAAATCATTGAAATTTTTTTCATCACTTTCAGCAAACTACGGCAAAATCTTTAAATAACTTTTCATAACGTTGTAAATAAATAACAATGAATATTATTACAATAAAATATATTACTGTAATATTATTACAATAAAACATAACACAAAATCTTATTAACACAACCTTACAAAACATTATAAACCAACTAAAAACACTTATTTACTACAATAAGTAAAAACAATTTCTGAAAAAAACACACGTGATTGGTCCCGGGGCTAGAATGAATCTAACGTTATCAGTAGCATGGTCGGTCCCACTGCTAGATTGGACCTAAACACCCCCTACCCTGCCAACTGTGGGGAATCCCACTTTCACCCAAGTATTTCTGTCCATTCAGATCAACAACCTAGGAGAATAACTAGAATTACAAAATTCTAACTTCAAACATAATGGTTTTATTTTAAAAAATACTAAAATTGTTAGATTCAACCTAACAGCGGGACCGATCGCGAGTTAAAAGCAAGGGCAGCTTCAGGTTTTATTATTTTGGGTAGGCACAGTTTAAGAGATTTGTTACTATCAGGGTGATAATGCTTACTCCCAGTAATTATTTAAAACAAATGGTATGTTTGAAGGCATTTATACTCAGGACAAATTGATATAATAAAACAAAATATCAATTTATCTTTTAAAATTATTGACAAGTGAGAAGGATTTTAACATATGAATATAATGAAGTTGGGTAGGCCCAGGCCTACCTGATGATGTTGCTGGTCTTTAAAAAAGGAAAAAATGTTGCAATTGACTATCAGTTTTTTTCTGGAAACTGTTTGCTTGCCACCTAATTGGTCAACTGTATTTACATACCTTAAACTTGTTACAATCCATTATTAAATCTTATTTTTGTGTTTCAGACGCTATTGTATCAGCACGTGTTTGCAACTTATTAATTTTTTTCTTTTTATAATAAAATCAACTAATATATTGTTGATAGTCGAAAACTGAAGTTCCTGCCGTTTTTTGGAAAAATTTAACTGCAATTTCTTGTTATTGTCCTTTCATATACCCACTAAGGTATTGGAAAATGATCTGGGAAAAAATGCTATACTAATTGTCGGTTTCTAGATTTGTTTTAAAACCTTTTTAGCGACTAACTATTATTTGAAGCTATATATTATCCAGGAGCTTGAATGATTATGAGAGCTATAGAATTTCAATCTATAGAATGTTTGTGTTGCAACACGAAGAACTCCTCCCACGAAATAACTGTAGCTTTATGGCAATTGTTAGCTGATCATATTGATGTGTAAACGTTATTAATCTTTATTGTAAGTATCACAGATTGTGGTTAACTTGTTTAGTTTTCTTCAAGTAGGTCTTTATAGATTTATCATATAATCTTATTTCATTTAAAAGAAATCTAAACCTGTTCAATCCAATTGAAGACTTAAACAATTTTCAAACCACATTTTTCAGTTAGGAATATATGGGTTTTATTTTTTTCCTGAGATGTGAAGAAACGTTTGAAACACTAACTTCCATACCTTCATCTCATCTGGAGTAAATTGGAAACACAAATAACTTCACCAATAAGAAATTACTAAATATGATGTTCGTAAATACTTGTATTCACCTACACAATTTTTAGTAATTATAAAATCACCTCTCGTCAATGACCTAAATGTAATAACTTTTATATTTTTGTATAATTTAAAATATAGGTTTTCTTGATAAATGTAAGCTGTGAATGTTTTCATTTTGTAAGTGTGTACAGCAAATTGTGTGCGGTACCGTAGATTCTATAATTCACAACCTTAGAGTAAGTGACCTATCCTAAAACACAAACCTAAAGTGTAACTTGATGCTTTACGCAACTATGACAATACAACTTTTGTATAAACTTTTTCATGTATATCAAATGTAAATAATAATAACTCTATGTAAATATGTTTGCCTTTTTTTGTAAAATATAATAAATAATATTTGTAAATAACTGAAAACTTGATTTTCTCCCTCCATCCTTTTGTGTTCTTGTAATTCCTTCTTCTTTCTAGTTATAATAATGAACAGCTTTAAAAAGTAGCTATGATAAATAGATATGCTGCATGTATAATATAAAAATTTACTTAAAGTGAAGGTTTAATTCCTGAATATGATTTTGTAAAATTGCATTTCCCCCATTATTTTTAAACAAATATTAGTATATTTTAAAATAAATATTAGTCAAATATTTTAGTAAAAAATTATTAAGCGTTTGTAAAATTATAAAATATTTTAAAATTAAATATAGTTTGTAAAATTCAATCAAATGTTTAATCTTTTGTAGATTGTAAGGATAAAAATGTTTTTTTATTAAAAATATCTTGAAAATATTACTTTTTAATAACAAATAAAAGACGCACACAAACTGACAAATTAATTATTTATTCACAAAGTCGTGTTTTAATGACAAAGTCGATGAGTATCAATCAATGAGTATTGATACTACAAACTCCAACTTACAACTTACAAAAGTAAGTTAGGAGTTTGTAGTATCAATGTTCGCTGAGCATCTGAGTGAATAGATTATTAATTCAGAACTTTATTTCGAATAGTCATAAGCTATTGTTAAAGGGATTAATATTAATTTATGAGTTTGCATATGTCTTTTATTTCTTAAGTAACCTAACAAGCTAAGGTCAATGAATATTTGGTACATTATTTTATTATTTAGAAACCTATGTATTTGAAGTTTATTTTTAATAATTGAAAATTTGAATTTATAAATAAAACAAATAATGATAATTGTACACGTAAATAAATAAATGATAAAGACAGGTTTTGATATATATTCTTTAAAATATTTTTAATACTAGTATAACTTAAGGCAACATCTGCTATAAAAATAATGGCCTAATATTGAGCAATTTACTATACATAACACATTCGCTGTGGTCACCCAATTCCGGGTGACTGTCTCATGCAACAAGCAGACCACCCATAACCAAGTGCTATAGCTCACTTGTGATTTTGTTGAGCATTTTAATCTAACTTAAGCTGTTGTTATTTGTGACCTTGTAAGATTTGTGAGCTTGGTTATAATTAGAAATTTGTTGCCAACAACTAACAAATTCTTGAATTTTATAGTTCATTACGTTTGGTGAATCTTATTAATCACTTAAACAATAGTTAATGACTATATCCGAACTTTCAATTTAGTAAATTTGTTAAAACTTCTGAAACAGAACGTTTTTGATTGCTATGTGCCGATCTTCATCGGTGTCTTTTGCTTGGAGATGTTGGGTCAAGCCGAGCCGAAAATTAACATTACAGACAGGGAAAACAAATACATCACATTACCATTCACAAACAAAACAACAAACAACATAGCCCGCAAATTTCAAAAAATAGGATACAAAATAGCACACAAAACTAATAACAAGTTACAATACAAAATACAACACAACACCAACAACAAGGATAAACTACAAGCCCTAGGCGTAAACAAACTGAACTGCGACGAATGTAACAAATTCTACATTGGACAAACAGGTCGAGCTTTAAACAAAGAATCGAGGAACACAAACAGAACACCAACTCAACATTTTACAACCACATAAAAGATTCAGGACATAAATACACTCTAGAACAATATGAAATTTACAGACACACAAAAACAAAGTACAAACATATTAAACGAACAAACACAATACAAATCACACATACTCTTTGATACTATCGAAAACCTACCTTTAAAAACGTCACCGCTTGACCCAACATCTCCAAGCAGAAGACACTGATGAAAATGGGCACATAGCGATCGAAAACATTCTGTCTCAGTAAGTTTTAACAAATTTACTAAATTCAAAGTTCGGATAGTCATAAACTATTGTTTAAGTGATTAACTAACAAATTGTTTTATATATTGTTTTATGTATTGATTGTTCTCCATATTGCTCAAATCATACACTGGGTATAAAACTTATTTATAAAAGTAACACACAATTTCTCTTTCAGGCTTTTTATGGAAAAAGGTTTTATGGAGTTAAAAAGTTTACAAATTTTAAACATGTTTTATGTGAAACTGAGTGTAAGAGAAACAGCTACAAAAAGTTGTTATAAAATTACATTAACAGCAATTAAAACCCAAACTCAGAAGATTTAGAGCTAAAAGCAGAATAATAATTTTTCATCTTCTAAAACTAGTACTGTTTATAACCAGCTACAGCGAATGTGTTAAATGCTATTTCATAAAATAAACTGCGCAAAATTTTATTATAATCAAAATTAATTAGACTGTAATATTTCAGTTATATTATATAAAAGTTATTATATAACAAAATAAATTTTGTTAGTTTTTTTGATATTTTAATGTGTGGGAATTGTAATAATCAATCAAAGTTGCTACTTATGGAAGCTTTTTAAATAGTAACATTATTATTGTAAATATTTTTTTTTAACCATAAAATATAGTAAACATCTGTTACTTTGTTTTTAAAACTTTTGTTTATTTGCAGGCTATGTAGACAGAAAGTGTTATTCAATGGTTAAAAAAGATTAGATTCAGTTATCTAGAGTTTACTGTAACAAAGTTTCTTTCTATAATATATTGAAAGAGTGGCCTCAAATTTATAACTATATGTTTTATAATTTACAACAGAACTACAAAATAATTATATAAATTAGACAATATTAATATTAAAAATGTTTAATTTTACATTTTTTCTGTAAAAAGCAAAGTTACTACTTACAGTTATGGGAAATTGGTTTTTAAGTAGATCTATTTTTAAAAATGAAGTTCACAATCTAAACCTAGAAATATAATATCATTATAATAATGTTTTTAAGATAACAAAGTTGTGTTAATAATTATTATAAAGACATACGCTATAATTTTAAGCTACCCTAATTCTATACAATATCAAGAGCACAGTGGTGCAATGTATTACAATAAAAATATTGGGAAAAATCCAAATATCACAAAAATAACTATTATTACAAATGTACATTTTGATGACCATGTCATCATAATCAGAGAGTCTTAATACAAAAGGTCAGTCTAGTTTGTAATTTATTGTATTCTAGATAGTAATTTTGTAATAAGGCCCTCTGATGATGAAGACATGGTCTTTGCTTATCTTAGGTAACTTGTAGTATTAGTTATTTTTGTGGTATTGGGGTTTTTCCAATATTTTTATTGCTACCCTAATTGGTTAGTGCTGATTTTGTGTTAAACAAGATTTTACAGTGCTATTTGGGTTCATTTAAAACCAGATATGTATGGTGTTCAATTTTTATAATTATTGTATCCAAATCATTTAGTTTTGAAATTGTCAAATATTAATAAAAATAGCTTCTAATTATTTTTTTCTATCTAGCTTTAATTATATTTACATCAAATTTTTACCTACAATTTACTAACATTCTGAACATCAAAATTGCTTAATAGGATTGAAATGAGAACCAGTAAAATGCGTTTGGTTGTTTGAAAATGAAACACCCATGCTCAAATAAATTTGAATGACTTGCGCTTTTTTGTATTAACTTGGCAAAAAACCACTACTTACTGATTTATTCAGCAGATGCGTTTTGTACAAGATCAGAGCATAGTACAATGCTGTTAGTCACTGACAAGACACACAGCATTGAATAATGCGCTGACCTAGTGAGAAAGGCATCTGCTGACTAATTCAGTTAGTGATTTTTTGTCAAGTTAATACAAAAAAAGTGTAATTTATACAAAAACCTCAAGATGAACAACAAAAACTGCAAATTTGAATTATTTATTAAGTACCTTCTTAATTGAGAAACTTCTTAAATAAACAATATAAGGAACTGTATAGTGTTGTCACACTTGGAGCCAATTCATAACAAAAACGAAGAAGCATTTAGTTCTGAAGTACAGTAGTAATGTATTGAAATATAAAATGATAAATTTATAATTGTATTTGTAGAACTTAATGAATTGTATGAATAAACCATATGATAGCAATGCTTGTGTTTATGTAACTGTTATCACAATTCCAACTAGTGGATGTAATTCAATAGGTTAATCCATACACATGTACTCCGCATGTTATTTGAAATCACATTGCTCCGGATATTTCAGTTAAACAGGGTTTTACTGATTTTGTTTATAATCTTTAAAAGTACTAAGTTTTATGACCGGTTTAAAATGTTTTCTTGAACTAAACATTTTAAAAATAAAGAATTAACATGGTCATTAGGTTTATCCATACATTATCTTATACAATTTTTTTCTTATTCTAAAACAATAATTTACAAAAGTTAAGATGCATAATTTGTGTCAGTAAAAACGATATTATTAGTCTGTTGTCTTGTCAGTTTTGCTAGTAATGCGTTTGTTTTATTTTAACACAAGTGTAATCTTTATAAACAATTTAAAAACATGGTTAACATATTTGAATACTATGTGTCATTTTATGTCAATGTGAAGCTGTTAAAACTAAGTAATAAAAATATTTTAAATTCAGTTAAAATGTTTCCATATTTTTGCATTTTAGGGACCAAGGAGGAGTAAGCATCTTTACAAGAAATTAGGTTTGGAAATACCATTGCATATTTTATAAATGATGAAAATAAATAAAATTTCATACAAATAATTATTTATACTGTATATGAACATATATTGCTTATAAATAATTTACAATTACAATAGGAAGATATATGAAAAATACCAATATATTTTAAATAATTCACAAATACCATATATAAGGAATTATTGAAAATTTAGGGACATAACTATTTAGTAAGTAATTATAAATTAAAGAAGTTAAAGAGAACTTTTTATGTTACCATGTTTGTTACTTTTAGCAGCAAATAAGTTGTAATAATAGTAAACATTTTTATATTGTAAATATTAATAATATAATAAATTTAATGAGTAGTGTGTTGTGCCTCGATTTTATAGCATATCCAGTAGTTGTCTAGCTTGAAGATTGTTACTAATGAGATCTAATTACCAGAAAAATTCTGTTTTAAAACTTCAAAATTTTTACAAAAAAAAGATTTTGTTAAATCAATTTTATTAACCTTACAATGTATAGAAATTATAATAATTAAATTACTGATTCATTTCATATTTTCTTCTTTTGGTCTTTTTGTATAATTTTATGCCATAAAAACTTATTATGTTGATATTGTTTAAATTGTAATTATTTTTGTTAATAAATTTTTCTCAGCCTAAATGAATTTCTCTTATTAACTAAACATTATTTTCACTAAATTTAAAATCTTAATCTCTCAGACTGGAGAGGGGTAGTAAGGGAGTAAATGAAGTAATCTCTAAAAGGAACAAAAGGACCTGTAAAATATATGAAGTAAATGGTTGTTCATCAATGATCATTTTAGCAGATATAGCATTAGTGAATAATACTATAAAACGTAGTTCTCGTGCTCCTACTTCCCCACTCATAACCTTCACTAACTGACAAACTCTTCAGTAACCGAGACCCAACAACTTCTCGTTTGCTTTATAGCTCCTGTTCCCCCACTCATAACCTTGACTAACAAAGACTTCAGTGACCGAGACCAAACAACCTCTTGTTTGTTTTATAGCTCCTGTTCCCCCACTCACAAACTTGACTAACTAACAAACCCTTCTGTAACTGAGACCAAACAACACCTCATTTGCTTTCTAGCTCCTGCTCCCCCACACATAACCTTGACTAACTAACAAACCCTTCAGTGACTAAGACCAAACATCTTGTTTACTCTCTAGCTCCTGCTCCCCCACTCATAACCTTGACTAACTAACATAGACTTCAGTGACCGAGGCCAAACAACATCTCGTTTACTCTCTAGCTCCTCCTCCCCCACTCATAACCTTGACTAACTGACAAAGACTTCAGTGACCGAGACCAAACAACATCTCGTTTGTTCTCTAGATCCTGCCCCCCTGCACTCATAACCTTGACTGACTAACAATGAGTTCAATGTTCGAGCCTGAACAACATCTTGTCTGTTACCCACAGTATTGAACAATGGACTTATCTAGTGTGAAACGAGTCTGCTGAAAAATTTTAGTAAGTAATATTTTTGGCAAAAAATGATACCAAAAGTAGTACTTTAATCAGAGCTAGGGTACTAAAGGGAAAGTTTCAGCGTCTGCTATCAAAGACAAGGGAACCTCATGAGATACCCCGAGTTACTTCATGAGAATGCTGGGGATTGCCTATCATATATTTCTCAATCAAAAAACCATTTCTTTCAATAATCAAGTTTTGAAGGCTGATAATGTAAAGTTGCTTGATGTAATCATCTTGAATTCACTGATTAAACTATAATTAAAAAGTACTGGTGAATACGTAATGGCTTACTTGCTGACACGTTGCAAAACATTTGTTCCTTTTACAAAGCTAACCCTCTACTCTGATAAAGTAAATTTATTTAATGGGTATTAAATACCAAATGTTATAAGACTAGCCATCAGACATGGATCTTTGGCCTGAAGAAAACACTTAAATAAATAAAAAGATGAATATTTAGTTATTATTGTACAGTAGTTTTTCCATCCCCTATTTTCATTTATTCCGCACACTTTCTTCTATCCTGACTCAGCTGTTTTACTTGACACAATTTCTAAGTGGTAAATAAATAAATCTTTAAAAACTTTTAGTGCCTGCAAATAAATGTTTCTTATACCCCAGTAACCATAAATCACAATACTATAAAATCGTTAATGTCATTACAAATTAAAAATATATTTTATTACCATGCCTTGCACTATCTATTGTAAATATATCAGGAGAGACCTCTCTAGTCATTATTTCAACTTTGTTTTGGACCACGAATTTATTTTAGGTTTGAGTTCTATCTAAGCTTCTATCGATTGAAATTGAAATGACAGACCTCGCTAGCCTGTCAGAAAAAACAAGATCTTAAATTCTCACTCTCTCTTTCTCATGTGTTTGTGTGTGAGTCTGTGTATGAGTATCTTTTTTTCTCTATGTTTATATATATAACAGATATAATAATATATATTATTATTTTATTTGAGATTAAGAAATGATGCAATATTTGCAGAACAAATATTAGAAAAAATTGAAGTTTGAAATAACCTGAGATTACAAAAGCTGAAAAGGACGAAAACCACCATGACGCATTCATTGGTTGTAATGTCTTTCAGTCTATTGGTTACACATTATAGCTTTATCGCTGAATTATCTTCGTTTTTATATGATAAAGATCGGCGCGCTCAGGAGGAGGACGAGCACCAGACCGACCGCCCTTACCAGGACAGCCACCCGCACGTCGACCTCCGTATCCTACGACCTAGCCCCAGACGCAGCGACGACAGCCGTCCATTCATTCACCACACATTAAAATTCTTCAAAAGTAATCGCCTCACTAAGCTTGTACAGGTAAGCTGTTGATCATTGAAAATCACTATTGACTCAGGCTGCAGAGCCAATCCCTCGTCTGAAATAGGACCTATTTCCGGTGTAGCTCGATCCCCACATACTAAATCGACAGCACTTGCAGTATGGCAACCGACCACAACAAAGTTATCCCCCATAATACAATTACTACTAACACAAACTAAACCTATGCTAGAACCATCTGAAGTTCCTGCATCCACTGGAGAAAGTCGTGAAGGTGGAACATCTTCTTGGGGAAGAAGACGACAGGAGCCCTCAGAAGCAGCACCAGCCAGGAAATGCAGAAGCAGGAGCCAAAAAACTGCGACGAAGCCCAACTTTAGGAGAAGTCCAGCTTACAGGATGAGAAGGAGTGGCAGCTTCCGGAACAGCGACATTGGCAGCCTCATTAGTTGAATTTAGATTAGAAGGATGAACCGCCCTGACGTGTACCTTCATCAACTTCACATCTGAGTAATCTGCCGCCAAACAAATGCGACAGTGAAGCTGAAAACACGCCTTGTGGACTGTCCTGACTAAACCGTTGTGTGTTGCGTACGATTTCCCATCACACCAGATACAAATTACTTTGATATTGACCAGAATTTAATACTATTTATTTTCAATATTATTTTATACAGACATATAAATTTAAATTATTTTCAACAACGTGCTGATTTAAATAAAGTTTTCCTCAAAAAAATAACATAACTTACAAAAAATATAACGTTCTGCACCACACTGTCTCTGTATAAAGAACTTTACTGTCTCTGTATAAAGAACTTTACTGTCTCTATAATTTAATGTCACTTGTTATTTCAAAATAATCTCAGAAAATGTACATACTATTGAATGTACAACTTATAACTACATAAATTACCCCACAAAAGAAAATTGACATAGTATAAATACATTTTAACACCAGCCACGCAAACCCAGCAAAAAAA
Organism: Prosapia bicincta; assembly: GCA_036971475.1. Taxonomy (NCBI): domain Eukaryota; kingdom Metazoa; phylum Arthropoda; class Insecta; order Hemiptera; family Cercopidae; genus Prosapia; species Prosapia bicincta. The sequence goes on along the minus strand of JBAIZL010000005.1, from coordinate 235,758,811 downwards.
TAGGTTTGAATGTAATATGGTTCGTGCAACCCTCTCAAAGACATTAAAAAGTGCGTCCAGCTGCTACCATTGACGCTGACCGGTGATGTGTGTTATATAAATGTCCCGGGACATCTAATGATATCCGAAACCATTAGTCTTTTCATTCCTAAACATTAGTAGGGTTTTTCACCATTATGTTTACATAAATGTATTTTAAGCTTTCCTGGTTGTGTAGTTGAATAACTACACTCTGAACCTTTGTAAGGGTTTTCAACAGAATGGGTAAGCATATGTATTTTAAGGTTTCCTGATTTTGTAGCCGAATAACTACACTGTGAACATGTATAAGGTTAGTCACCAGAATGGATAAGCATATGTGATTTTAGAGTACCTGATTGTGCAGCTCAATAACTACACTGTGAACATTTGTAAGGTGTTTTTCCAGAATGGGTATACATATGTATTTTAAGCTTTCCTGATTGTGCAGCTGAGTAACTACACTGTGACATTTGTAAGGTTTTTCACCAGAATGGTTAAGTATATGTACTTTAATGGTTCCTGATCGTGTACCTGCATAACTGCATTGTAAACAATTGTAACTTTTCAAAAGAATGGGTAAGCAAATGTGATTTAAGAGTACCTGATTGTGCAGCTCAATAAATACACTGTAAATAATTGTAACCTTTCTAACCAGAATGGGTATAAATATATATTTTAAGATATCCAGACTGTGTAGTTGAATAACTACACTGTGAACATTTGTAAGGGTTTTCACCAGAATGGATATAAATATATATTTTAAGCTTTCCTGAATGTGTAGCTGAATTACTACACTATGAACATTTGTAAGGTTTTCGCCAGAATGGGTAAGCATATGTGCTTTAAGGGTTCCTGATCGTGTACCTGCATAACAACATTGTAAAGATTTGTAAGGCTTTTCACCAGAATGGGTATGCATATGTGATATAAGAGTACCTGATTGTGTAGCTGAACAACTACCCTGTAAACATTTGTAAGGGTTTTCACCAGAATGGATATAAATATGTATTTTAAGATAGCCTGATCGTGTAGCTGAATAACTACAGTGTGAATATTTGTAAGGTTTCACCAGAATGGATATAAATATGTATTTTAAGATATCCTGATCGTGTACCTGCATAACTACACTGTGAACATTTGTAAGGTTTCACCAGAATGGATATAAATATGTATTTTAAGATATCCTGATCGTGTAGCTGAATAACTACAGTGTGAATATTTGTAAGGTTTCACCAGAATAGATAAGCATATGTGATGTAAGAGTACCTGATTGTGCAGCTGAACAACTACACTGTGAACATTTTTAAGGGTTTTCACCAGAATGGATATAAATATGTATTTCAAGATATCCTGACTGTGTAGTTGAATAACTACACTGTGAACATTTGTAAGGTTTCACCAGAATGGATACCCATATGTATTTTAAGACATCCTAATTCTCTAGCTGAATAACTATACTGTGAATTATTCTGGGAATTCCCACCAGAATGTATATGCATATGATCTTTAAGCTTTCCTGATCGTGAACCTGCAGAGCTACATGGTAAACATTAGTAAGGTTTTTTACCAGAATGGATACGCATATGTATTTTAAGCTTCCTTGATTGTGTCGCTGAATAACTACACTGTGAACATTTGTAAGGTTTGTCACTAGAATGGGTATAAACATGTTTTTGAAGACTTTCTGATTCTGTACCTTAATAACTACACTGTGTGCATTTGTAATGTTTTTCAGTAAAATGGGTATGCATATGTGCTCTAAGGTTTCCTGATTGTGTAGCTGAATGGGTACGCATATGTGATTTAAGCATTCCTGATTGTGTAGCTGTATAGTAAACATTTGTAAGGTTTTTCACCAGAATGGGTACGCATATGCTTTTTAAGGTTTCCTGATTGTGTAGCTGAATAACTACACTGTGTACATTTGTAAGGTTTTTCACCAGAATGCGTAAGCATATGTACTTTAAGGTTCCCTAATCGTGAACATGCATAACTACATTGTAAACATTTGTAAGGTTTTTCACCAGAATGGGTAAGCATATGCCATTTAAGAGTACCTGTTTGCGCAGCTGAATAACTACACTGTGAACATTTGTAAGGTTTTTCACCAGAATGGATACGAATATGTGATTTCAAGTTTCCTGATGTTGTAGCTGAATAACTACACTCTGCACATTTGTAAGGGTTTTCTTCAGAATGGATATGCATATGTGCTTTAAGGTTTCTTGATTGTGTAGTTGCATAACTACACTGTGTACATTTGTAACGTTTTTCACTAGAATGGGTATGCATATGTGCTTTAAGGTTTCTTGATAGTGTAGCTGAATAACTACATTGTGTACATTTATAAGGTTTTTCAATAGAATGGATATGCATATGTGCTTTAAGGTTTCTTGATTGTGTAGTTGCATAACTACACTGTGTACATTTGTAACGTTTTTCACTAGAATGGATATGCATATGTGCTTTAAGGTTTCTTGATTGTGAAGCTGAATAACTACACTGTGTACATTTGTAACGTTTTTCACTAGAATGGGTATGCATATGTTCTTCAAGGTTTCCTGATTGTGAAGCTGAATAACTACACTGTGTACATTTGTAACGTTTTTCACTAGAATGGGTATGCATATGTGCTTTAAAGTTTCCTGATTGTGAAGCTGAATAACTACACTGTGTACATTTGTAACGTTTTTCACTAGAATGGGTATGCATATGTGCTTTCAAGTTTCCTGGCTGTGTGGCTGAATAACTACACTCTGCACATTTGTAAGGTTTTTCTCCAGAATGGGTAAGCATTTGTCTTTCAAGATTTTTTTTTACTGGAACTGAATAATTATACTTTGAAGATGTGTATGATATTGCCCTACAACAGGGTTCAAAGTATTTTTTCAAACTGGTTGGAGGTGCTGCTGAAAAATCCCATTGTATACTGTTATAGGGTCTTTTATGAATGTGTTTTTTCAAGTGGATTATAAGCTCATATATCTTTGCCCCTACATAAAGGCATTCTTGACATTTGAATGTCTTGTTTGTGTCTTTCTTGATAGTCACCCAGAATGCAGACATTACTGATGATGTGTAGTTGCAAATTGTTTGTTCATTTTGCTTACAAGGGTTGTAATGTATTATTTGTTTATCAGAGCTTGGATAAATTCTTTCTTCATGTTGCTCTAATTTTAGGTTAATGTTGCCACGTGCTTCAGAGTACATGGTATCTGAAAATTGAGAAAACGATCATTTGTTTTTACATATCTTACTACTCAATATCTATAGCCTTATTATTATTAATTACTACATTAGACAAAACAATTCATTAATGAAAAAAAAATACTAATGATGGTCACAATCCCAAAACAAAATAACTGCTTAGAAAATGAAATTTAAGTCTAGTCGAGAATTATTAAAATTTATAACAGAGAAATATATTAAAACCAACAAATATATATAACTAAAAAATCCAAAACATACCAAGAAATAATAATATAAATAATATACCAATAAATATTATAACTAATTATTTTATAAAATGTTTAATAGATAACAATAAATAAATCATAACAAATCTATAGTGTCTCAATAGTAATAAATAACAATAAATTATTAACAAAAAAGTATTTAACTTTAACAATAAATATAACACAGAAATAAATATCTATAAACATGCACATGCACAGAAACATAAACGTATATACTATAAGAAATAAAGGTATAAATTTATTATAATATGAGTTTAAAACAACTTTTAAATATATATTCAAGTGGCACAAGAAAGGAATGGCACAGTCAATGGCTGTTGGATCACGTCTCAGCACAGCATTTAAACCATAATGTAAATTAAATTTTCCACAAACATTAAACAAACGGTATACCCCTGATTGTGACAGTTTTCCCCTCATAGCTGACATAATGGTAAACCCTATCCATTATGCTGACACATCAAATATCCATGAGTTAGAAAACAGTGACCTAAGTGAAGGTAGGTAACCACAACCTTCGCCCTACATTTCAAATGATTAGAAAACCTCCATTGACAGACAGTGTCCTTAACTTCCCTCAGTTTATTTTATTGAACACATTAACTTCCCTCAGTTTATTGTATTGAACACATTATCATTCATCATCCCAAGCAGCAAGTAATGTTTGTTTAGCAAACATTGACAATCAGATCTCATAGCTAGGTTTGCAGCTAGCACTAATCATGTAGCAATCCTCATTGCTTTATCTGCTGTGTTTTTGCTAATTCTACAGTAGCTAGGAACCCAACAAAATGTTACCCCAACACCCCTAATTGAAATGTTTGTATTGCACAGGAAATATTCCCAACTAAAGGGATCTTAGGGAACGCATCTTGAAGAGACTGAAGAACAATTGTGGAATCAGAACACGAAAGATGACAGGAACTAGATTGAACTATATTTAAAACCGTACAAAGGCAAAGAGTTCTGATGTAATGACACTCCATGCTGAGGTCAATATGTATATGTAAAAGCATCTTGACGCAAAAAATCACAAACGATGCCATTTTCCAGTTTTGATCTATCAGTGAAAATACTTTTACTATATAAGTTGAATCTGTAAATTACAAAAATTTCCTGGTGATATGCCACATCAGGAGAATTTTGAATTTGAAAAATCTAGACAATGAAAAATCGAAGTGTAGCATTTGTGTTATCCATGAAAGTAGATAGCACATCAATCGTTCGAATGTAGTAGTTTTTTCCTGGTGAAAAAATAATTTTGGTTATCATGCCAATCTCGGGTTGTGAATGAGGCAAAATATGCTCAGTAAAACAAAAAGTTACAAAAACATAAATATATATAAAACAACAATGAGTAAATAATATTAAAAACAAAACAAAAAAGCACACACACAAGAATGTACGCACACATTGGCTAATTTGAGCAGTTTGACGCTGATTAGCTTATAATATTGGTTGTAAAGGTTATCAAAGACCATTTTGAATGCCGGATGATTGATTATGTTTGCTTCCAAAATCAGAAATTTGACGCATTTGACACCGGTTTGAGAGGGCAGGTTCCCCAGCCTCTACAAGACTGACGATAGAGGTAAATCTAAAAGCATCAGTACCAAATTACCTCCAGAGTAGTTAACTGATACAAGAGTTATTAGAACTGTAGGTTGGGCAGTTGTATGCTTTACAACCATTTTTGTCGCAGGATTTAAGAGTAGCATAAGCGAAGGTAGCCACCACATCCTACCTATGTTTTGAACTATTAGAAGAACTCCATGGACGAACGGTATCTTTAATTTCCACCAGCTTATTCTGATTTACACATTGCAATTCCTTATTCCAAGCAGCTAATATTGTTTGCTTATTGCCAAAAGCACACATATTCGGTTGCCATAACACGTTAAGTAATTGGCACCATACCAGTAGCAATCCTTTGCCGCTTCTGAGTAACCAGTAGTTCCACAGTGACCATGGAGCCCCACAGAATGTTACCCCAACAACCCCTAATTGAAATATGTGTAATGCACACAAAATATAACCAATTAAGGGGTTCACAGAGAACATATCCTCAAGAGCAATTTTAGAATCGTAATACAAACAGTAGTGTGAAGATCTAGATTGAATGATGGTTCAAACTCTAAAAACAGTTAACAGTTCTGCTGTAAAAACATAAGTAGAGGTCAATCTGTACCTTTTGCGGACGGATCTTACCTCACTCTGCCATACCCTCGAAGACCTCCGACTAATTCCTCTACAATCCTCACCTCGCTGTCCTTTCTTAATCCGCAGGAAGGTAAGGGATTATCCCTTGACTACGAACCTTGGTTCGAGGCCTGTATCTCAAAGAAGAAACAACCTCAGGGGAACCAACTCCTGAATTTGTTACAAAAACCAATTAGCCTCCTATAAGCCTTTTAAGCTCCTTTCGCGTTAATGGAATCTTTGAGACACTTTTGACTTAAAGACTACAATTCGATACCTAGTGGATTTATTTAATCTTATATCAAAACAAAGTTAATTGGAAAATATGAATATTTTATATAACATTAGAATTTATTATTAATTTGTTTAGGCCTATGTTATTTTACAGGATTTATCTTCTTAGGTTTTATCTAACCTGAACTTATTCTTAACCTGCCTATTTAGTTTTAGGTTAATAGTACAGATGTCTCCTTATTAAGTCTACATCATTATTATCAACACACACAAACATACACATACATATATATATATATATATATATATATATATATATATATATATATATATATATATATATATATATATATATATATATATACACATACCCTATTCTTTTCTAATTTTATCAAAAGCCAAAACTTCATAATATATACACCAACATTTACTCAATTTCATTTATATAAATTAATTTTGCACATATTTTTTTTCATACCAGTTAAATTTCACATATCTCAGAGTCTTGTTAATATTCAAACATTTTATGGTTAATCTATCTAGTTACACTAGGCAATGCCTTTTAATACAAACTTCAATTAATTCGCGGGAATTACCATTATAAGTGCATACTGCCATTTTTGCAGACGACAAAACCATCTGGAGCACAAGTACAGACCCGCAGAAAGCAACCCAATCTGTTCAATCCGCATTAAATATTATACACAAGTGGTGTGAAAAATGGTCACTAAAAATTTCAAAAGAGAAAAATGAATGCGCCTTTTTCACCAGACGAAACAATCCTGCAAACTACGTTCCTCACCTAACACTGGATGATATAGTCCTTAAACATAACAGAAATCCAAAACTGTTGGGCCTTGTATTGGATTCCAAACTCCGATGGTCAGCTCAGATAGAACACGTTATAACAAAATGGGGCCCAGGGCTAAATGCCCTGAAGGCAGTAGCGAGTCTGAAATGGGGAGCGGACCCGTCAATGCTTAGATCCTTCTATCTTGCCTTCATGAGATCAACGGCCACATATTGTTGCGAAGTCTGGGGCTCTGCGGCAAAGACTCATATCAACAAAATTCAAGCTGTACAATCAGCAGCCCTCTGCCTCTGTCTCGGTTGCACAAGAACCACTTCGATAGTCGAGATGAAAGTTGAGCCGGGAGTAAAACCAATCGGTATTTTTATAAAAAGGCAAATGTGCTACCAGTTTCAGAAAATCAAAACACTGACGGCCATTCATCCACTTTATAAACTGGACACTAGAAGATGTAATATTAGAACCTCATTTGTTCATCAAATGTACACCTGTCAAGCCCAATGAATAAAAATTCTCGGGAGCGGATCCCGCCAACGTACGAAGAATCTCCAAGGGTCTGGCCAGGCAACCTGAGAAACTTACCAAGAACAATCACGCAGATATGCCTAGGGCGGTTACACTGTAGATGATCAACGATCTCTACTCAAACCATATAAGAATTTTCACCGACGGATCAGTGGATATAATCACAAGCAGTACTACATACCAGCAAGTGCGCAATCTAGTATGGATGCCGAGCTGTTAGCCATCAACGCAGCTCTAGCCAGTTGTTATTCCCTGGCCAGTGACCATATCTGCATTTTAACAGACTCCAGATCCACTTTAGAAACACTATCCAGATCAGGTACTACGGCATACTACTTTCGGATCAATGAAATAAAGAGACAGTTCCTACAGTTACACATCTTGGGAAAATCCATAACCTTTCAGTGGGTCCCATCTCACTGTGGAGTTCTCGGAAATGAAATAGCAGATGGAATTGCAAAAGAATCTTACATAATGTGACCTTGCGATAAGGGTAGATTCTCGTTGTTGCAGTGCAAAAGTTCGGCCGACAAACATTTTATGCTTTACTGGACAGATAGGTGGAATACATTAGCCACGGGTCGCCACCTACACCAAATACAGCCAGAGCCGCAAAAAAAGACGTGTATAGTAACATCCCCAGTTCAATAGCAACTTTTGCAGCCAGAGCACGAACAGGACACATTGTGACTCAGAGTTATCTTTACCGTTTTAACCTCACGGATTCACCTGAATGCAGCCTATGTGGGATTGAGGAGGAGGATCTGGAGCACATACTTATGCATTGTCATTGCCGATAGCAGGAAGAGACATCTTAAGAACACTGGTGTCGTCGTCGAGAGACATATTGAGAGATAGAGGTTACTGCACTCTTGCATCCATCATCTACCATAGACATAGGGTTATCGGCTACACATGAAGCTGGACGCCTGTCCAGAAGAAGGAAGGATATAATTTTATGTATTTTATAAATTGTAAGATATGTTGTATAATTGTTTAATTAAAACTGAGCTCTTGAAAACGTTAAGTGTTTAAAAAAGCAAAATTCTCTGTGATCTATCACTAGCCTTTATAAAAAAAGGTAATCCTTTACTAGACCGGCCCCATACGATATTTTGGATTATTGTTCAAAAGCACGAAAAGGTACAATATCCACAAAACAAAACAAAATTTCTTTCGGGAAAGTTACTTTTTTTTAGTTTAAAGTAGGGGAAATTTTTTTTTTGGAAGCACAAGTTGTGAATAGGCACGGAGTGATACAAACGTCTGACGTCACGCGAACCTAGTTTATACCTATCTTGGGGCTCCGAGAAAAAAACATTTTACACTAATTTCTATACTTTGACTAATTATTTCGGTTGAAATGCAGTAGCTCGGCACCATACGATATTTGGGGAAATTGGCGCCATACGATATTTTGGGAAATGATTGAACACCACCAAATAGGATGATATCCACAAGAATTTTTTTAAAATTGACCTCGGAAAGTTACTTTTTTTTCAATTTAAAGTAGCGTACAAAATTCAGTTCGGATGTAGAAGTTGTGAATAGGCGCGGAGTGATAGAAATGCTTCGTGATGTTACAACTGTATTTCAATGTATAAAATTAAAACCAAATCTAACCTGACTTGACACTTTTTAGGTATATTTTAAGGTAAAAATGTGAATAGTCGGCGCCATACGATATTTTGGGAAATGGTTTAACACCACCAAATAGGACGATATCCACAAGAATTTTTGGTAAAAATTTTTACCAAATACATTTTTACCATTATTTCATATGGATATGGTATTTTTTCGTGGTTTTGAACAATATTCCAAATTATCGTACGTGGCAGAAATAGCAAAAATCAACGTTAACTAACCCTCCACCCAACACAAAGATTTATTAAAATCCCGCAAAACTACTTACCAGGAGCACAAACAATCACTTACAGAAACTATTTCACGCACGAAATTCACTTACACACACTATTTCACGCACAAAACAGAAAATATTGCACTTAAATTCTACACACCTATTTAGAGGCAACCGATATACAGATATAGGATACTGGCGCTAAAATAATAACATGTAGCCAACCGAACAAATGAAAAATATTACGTACAAAACATTAACAAACAGGCTGAAAGTAAATAATTATTATATATTCAATTAATTTTGCACAGCACCTTAATAATTCAAAACATTAACAATTAGTATTTCTTTCATAACTCAGTATAATTTTGTAATTTTTCAACATAGAAGTAAAGTTTAGAATATGCACGCGAATAATATTTTTCGCACTATGGTACTTATAAATGTACATATAACTAAGCTAATGTACATATAACTACGCAAATAATTACAAATAGACCGACTCTTATCTTCAGCTACTATTACACAAGTGCCTTCAAAATTTAAAACATAAACGATGACTATTGAAAATATAATACTTCATTTTGTTGAAATGAATTGATGAAAAAAATAGTAATTCTCGCTGTTTATGTTTTAAATTTTGAAGGTAATTGTGTAATTTCAAAGACCAAAATAATAATATAAAATAAAATTTGTATATGCCAACGAATGTTCTCATTCCCTATCGCACAATATCCCCAGAAAATGAAAATGGTAAAAACATTGGCTTGTGTAACATACGTTCACTGCCAGCAACATTTATAAATTTTTGTCTACTCTATGAATCTTATACATAGAATAGTAACTCTTGATATTAGTATAAATTATTAATTATACTTGTATAGCTTATTAAATACATTAATGTAAGAGAGATTATAAAATATTTAAATTAAAACTTTTACAGTTTACCTCAGTTACAGTAAAAATTCAATCAGTAAACACTTTTAAATGTTTTAAACTTGCCTATAGTAGCACTTACTTTGCTTGTTGAGGACGGCCGTTTCGGGAGATGTGTCCCTTTGTCAACTCAGACCGTAACTCTTAAGTTTGTTAATTAATGTTTTGTACGTAATATTTTACCGCAAAGCGAAATGTTGAGGTTTCTCAAAATTAATGATACATTTAAAAACTGCTAACATTTTAATTCTAATTAAAGCCTTTTTAAAACCGGATACATCAGACACAATTCATATGGCAGTTCATATTGATCAAAACAACAAGAAACTTTACAGTATATAATAATTCTGTAAAAATTGCAATTGTATCAGAAAGGGTCAAGAAGTTCCCGGATTGTTCAAAATAAAATTTAATATAATTCAGAATATTCTACATTATTTACCTTCAAAGTATTGTTCCGCATCTACACACTTGTTTCATCATTTCTATAGCTGTCAAAAAACAGAGTATATTGATAATTTCCAAAAATCTATCTAAAAAGATGGATTTTCAAAGAAAGATATTTTTAGAGTTCCTTAAATTGGTTTATTACATTTTCTATTTTTCTGCATTAGCAAAACATATCTTCAATTTAATTTTTGTCATGAACACCCATAGAAATTGACTAATCCTAAGTTTAGAGAGTAAGAGAGTTGTTCTAGAGAACATTATTGCCTAGCAAGGTGGTGTTTCACTGTTAGGGGCTGATGCAAAAACTAATTATTTCCTATCTTATTGAATATCTTACAGCCATATATGTAAAGAGATCAACATACTTTTTTTTTAATTGACAGTTTGGCCTTCAGGAATTTAAGCACCTAAATAATGTCAATACTTAGTATTGGCATTTATTTCTTTGGAATTTGTCTTAATTACAGAGCCTAGGATTTGCAGACAGGATTAATCCTCTATGGTAACACTGAAGGTCTGGACAAGTATGACACTGTATATGGAATACCATTTAGAAAAGAAACTACTTTATTCTTTTTTGTTATAAAAATTCTGCTTATATCCTCTCAAGAAGCCTCATTATAAATGGTAGAGCTCACAAATTTAGAATTGAAAACGTTACATTTATTGCCATGTCATTTATAATGCTCCCAAAATATTCTGCTCCTTCTTTATAGAGGTTCAGATCTTTCTTCATGTCTTCCAACTTCACACAGCTACTTATTCTTGTCAAATGCATTAAGTTTTTAGGCCTACTTAAAATTAATATTTCATAGAGTTTTTCATATTTTTGCAAGTATTTCATGATATCGTAAATATCAGCCGATAAAAATTAACTCTCACAAGATTATGACAGACGTTTTCCATTTTTGCCTTCTGTAATTACATTTGCAGGTTAGCCTTTCTTTTCCTCAAAAACATTTTCTACCTAAGCTTCTGGAACCAGCACAACTCCTGTTCCTTTATCCAATTATATTCTGAGAATAGTCAATACAGACTAATTTTTTAAAGTGTTCAATTTCATAAATGATATACAATATCAGGAGCACAGCAGTAAAACAAAATAGAATAAAAATATTGAAATCTTAGGTAACTTGTATTATCAGTTATTTTTGTGGTATTGGAATGGTTTCCAATATTGTTATTGTTCGTAAATGATAAATGAAATTGTTGACTGAGGTAGAAAAAAAAACCTCTTAGTCCAGCTAGTTACTACTATTGCTATCACTTGTTAAACATACACTACTTACTGGTGATTTTCAGCAGGCATGTTTTGCACTAGATCATTGCATTATTCAGTGCCACACACAAAAACTCCCAGCTAGTTAGTATTCATGATGTGTTCAAAAATTTTAGTGTACTACTCCAATCAATAACTTTTCCTTTTTAATGGCCTTTCCAGGATAAAAAAAATAAAATCACTTATTAAATAACAATAATGATAACAACTTTAGAACTTCTCAAGTCAAAATTTTTAAGGGAAAGGAATTGTGGATATGAGGTTAGCAGCAGTAGCTTAAACTGCATTTTATCTGACTTTATTCATTAAATGAAGTGAATGTTATTTTATAGAATTAATTAACTGCACTTTAATTGTTTGTTATTTAATCTTTTTTTAGAATATAGAGGTCACTTTAGTTTTCACATTAAAAATGGTTTCTTTACAGACCAAAGCTTTATAATTTTTCTGCAATTTAAAAATTAAGTGTGATGGAAAAGGATATTTCATTAAACAGTTTATTCCAATATTACCATAGTAGCCATTTTATGTCAAAAATAGTGTATTATTTAATTAGTTATTTTAATAACACTATATTATTATTCTAATGTTTTTGAAATAACATATCAGTTTATTACTAATAGAAAGGTAGGTATCATTATCTACATTATTTTTTTTTAATTGTGAAATGAAACAGTATATTGTGTAATATTTTATTTAACACGTTGACGGCGGCCGTCGACGACTCTTCGATACCTGTTAGTGCTGTTTCTATTAATTCCGTATCGGTCTAGCCAACTGGAAACAACTCTAAACTTTCTCCTCGCCATTTCAAACAGTCCTTTATAACGGAGCCACTCGTCACCGGATTTTTTAAAATTTTTCACCAAAGATTCCAAAAGTGGTAAGGAATTAGAGAAAACGGAAGCGGTTCTAAAATACAATCAATTCATGGGAGGTGTTGATCAGCTTCTTAGTTATTACCCTTGCCAGAGAAAAACATTGCGATGGTGTGTGAAGGTGGGTTTCCACATGTTTCATATGATCATGAATAATGCACATCTTTTGCATAAAAAACATGCCCCTGAAGGTCTAAGACTGTTGGAATTTCGGGAAAGCGTAATAATGGCATTGTTGTTCAGGAATCGTCCCGGCACCCAAATTTCTCCCGCAATCACATCTCAAAAAAAATCCACAGTCCCATGCAGGTGCCCCGTAATGAAAAAAATAGGTTCATGAAAAAGCGTTGTTCATATTGTACAAAAAAAGGAAAACGTATAGAATCCAATTTTTTTTATGATGATTGTGAAGGAAAACCAGGACTCTGTATTGATTGTTTCAAACCGCATCACAATTATTAATAAATTTAAACAGTAAATGATAAATACATTGTTTGTAAGAAAATAAAAATGTTTTTCTTTTATAAAATTTGTAAACAAAATACATATATAAATATTTACTATAGTGGACATTAACAATTTGTTTATATTTTTCTGAAAACTATTTATAATGTTATAAAAATACAGTAAATGTTATGAATAAGACAATAAAACTTTTTTCATTTTAAATTTGAAAACCTAAAACCTTACTGTAAAATTGTCTCTTATTGTCAATAATGTGTTTAAAATTGCTAAAGATGATAAAATCCTAGCCTGGTCATTGCTCTTTGGTTTCCCCTTTGATGACTACTTATTTCTTTCAAAGGACATTTTTCTAACAATGGTCATTACAGGTAAACTTTTTAAAGAATTAATATTCTAAAGGTCAAGGGAAATCCCTCACAGACTTTATCTTTTTAAGACTCTGAATTTCATTTGAAAGGTAAGAGATCTTTTGTTGTTAACACCCCCTTTTCAGGTAAAATTAAGTGGAATAAATATTTTCAAAGATATTTTTAGGCCAAAGACAATACAATCCCTTTGCAAATTGTTTACATCCAATTCTTCCACAGGTATACAATTTTACGATGAAACCCCATTCAAAAAAAATATTGCAAATGGACTTTTTGAAAACAACTAATACTTTTATAAATGTAAATATTAAACATATTTTAACCCGCTCAATTTTTGACCCGATTTGAATGAAACTTGTTTTAATCAATTTCTCGACCCAAAAAACATTGTAAATGACTCCTTGCGCGTTTCTGATGCTAAAACTCTAGATTTCCAAAATTTTAAAAAACTCAAAATTTGAATTTGGACCACTTAAACTGGTCTGATTTGAACGAGGTTAAAAACTTATTGTACCTTAGGACATGGGTTAATATAATAAAGGAAAATAAAAATAAAATTGATTGATATTTCAAATATTATCTCCGTTTTATTTCCGGTGCAATAATAGAAGTCCCTTACTAATGGTGGCCGTCGAATACCCTTCAATAGGCTTTTTTCCAGTCAAAAATTAAAGCATTGCATTAGGGTTAAATTTAAACAAAAAAAAATTCAGCTATGGGGAATGATCTTACCTCATACCGCTTAGCCGCCAACGTGTTAAATAAACTTCATAAAGATTTTATAATTTATTTTTAGATTTAAAAACCATATCTTACTCAGAAATGTTTTCCTTTTGTTTCAGGTTTTTATAGTCTGAAGCCCAGAGCTTGCAGACAGCAGGTCAGTGTTAAATTAAAATTATTTGTGTAAAGTTTTAAAAATACTAGCTTTTAAGAAATTAATTTTTTAATTGCGTTAAAAAAAATTTAATGAACAAAACTTTCTAACATATACTATTTCTAAATCAGATGTTAAATCAATTAAATTTATTATTTTTTTATAATTTTAAGCAAATATTGAAGTAATTAAAAATTTTAATTCAAAGCTACATAAGTTTATAATTTTAACCAATACATCTTTGTATTCACTGTTAATTTACTTGTCATTATATGATGACTTGAAGTTGTGTTTCCAATACTAAAAGTAAATTGTGTAATACACTGTACAATGTTCAGTAGAAATATATAGAAGATAATTGGTTAAAACATGTTGCAATTCTGGGTTATTTTTTGGGAATACTTTGGGTCCAGATTGAACATGAAGACTAACTGGACAGACTGGGTCATGATTTAACACTCTGGTAAAAAGGTAAACATTCAGGGTAAAGAAGGAGAGCAATAATAAATCTAGGTATATATATTGCTCTTGTTCTATAGCAAGAGAGGTTTTTATGTTTGTAGGATTTGTAGATTTATTTGTCTGTAGATTATAATTTCTTGAGATTTTTTACTTTGGTTAAAAGCAAACCTGAATATTGCTCTTGTTGTACAGTATAGCATGGCAGAGTTGGGATGCTTTTATATTTGTTGTGTAAGGTGTCTCAGTTTTTGTCCATTTATAAGTTATTAGTTAGGTTTAGTTTAGTAGGTCAGGGATTGTTTTAACCTATTGTATTCTATATACCTTCTACAAGAACAAGTACTAGTATTTATGCTTTATACTTGAATTGCTTTCAGTATTTAACTCTGATGAGTCATTCTTATATTAAAAGAAATAACATTAAAAAATACAAATTATTAAACAATTTAAAAAAAACAACATTAAAAAAAATAATATATACTTATAAACAACTTATACTAAATTTATTAAAATAATCTATTGAGGTAATAATATGAAATAGAAAAACAAAGAAAAATCATGCGAAGAGATCAAATTTACGCATTAGACATAACAGTAATTTATTTCTTTACTTTAAAAAAATGTAAATGTTTAACTATAAATATTTATTTTGTTTCAATTTATAATATTCATTTATATCTTCAAGATATCTTACTGACCCAAAGTTAAATGAAATCAATGTATACATTTTTTCCATGATATGGCTTTTTCCAAAATTTTTATCACTTTTTTAAAAACAATTTATTAAAATAAAAATTTAATAGATTTGAATAAAAATAAAAAATGAAGAACAAAAGTATTTAATTTATTATAAAATAAAAATAATCAATTTTAAGAATCAAATATGTAAATAGACTTGAAATTGGAATAATTTTTATTAAAAATATTACACTTTTCAGTAAATTAGGTAAAGAAAAATACGAAGACAATGAATCAATTTTTGTAAAAAGATCTAAGTTAATGTACAGATGTAAGGAAGTCCCTACATGGTTAGCTGGCATGTGTTTAGAATATACTCTAGTTGTGTCTTGATCACATTTCATAAACAACAATCTAAATAGATTTTTGTAAAATAGTTTATAGTACTAAGAAAAATAATCTTTTAAGTATAACAGACACACAAAACACAAAATTCTTTGAGAAAATGAAGTTTTAACTTCCCATCTAATAAATAAAAAAAATTTAAATTGATTTATCCTAGAATAAAAGATATTTTCAGTTATTGATACTATAGAAATAAATATACTATGTAATTAAATATGCATACATATAATATGTGTATAAAAACATGTTATAGTAAACACTAGAGCAATATGAAGAACCATTTCTAAAAAAAATTAGTAACTTTAGTTACTAATGGTTTCATATTAATAATATTAATAATAATTGATATTAATTAATAAATGGTTTGATTTAGATCTTGTCAAACAAACAATATAAAACTTGCATGAGGTAGGACAAAGGAAAGAAGACAGTCGGTTCTGCTTCATATTTCAATATTACAAGACTAGAATACAATTAAAACAAAAATTTATCCAGTAAGTGATTTTAGGGAAAGAGAATTATAGGTTTTGCCTCAGTATTATTTACCACAACACTATTTAATGTGTACAAAAAATAGGTTATTACATTAGGACTAGTTAGAGAGCGAAAATATTATGTTAATAATCATAATTCACTAGTATAAATAGTGTACATTAAGAGAAGTTATTGCAATAACTTAGCCGCATTCTGGACCACCGGAGCATCAAGTCTACTCAGCTTAGGATCTTCTAGTGCAGCAGCATTCTGACCCAACAAAGCATCAAGTCTAATCAGCTTAGGATCAGCTAGTACAGCAGCTATCTTGACCAACGAAACATCAAGTCTACTCAGCTTAGGATCATCAATTGCAGCAGCATTCTGAACTATTGGAGGATCAAGTCTACTCAGTTTATGATCATCTGGTGCAACAGCATTCTGGACCAACGGAGCATCAAGTCTACTCAACTTGGGATCTTCTAGTGTGGAGCAGCATTCTGAACCAACGGAGCATCAATTCTACTCAGGTTAGGATCTTCTAGTGCAGCAGCATTCTGAACCAACGGAGTACTAAGTCTACCCAGCCTAGGATCATCTTGTGCAGCAGCTTTCTGGACCAACGAAACATCATGTCTACTCAGTTTAGGATCATCTAGTGCAGCAGCATTCTGGACCAACAAAGCATCACGTCTACTCAGCTTAGAATCATCTAGTGCAGCAGCATTCTGGACCAACGGAACATCAAGTCTACTCCACTTGAGATCTTCTAATGCAGCAGCATTTCTAACTAATTGAGGATCAAGTTTACTCAGCTTGGGAACTTCTAGTGCAGCAGCATTCTGGACTAGTGGAGCATCAAGTCTACTCCACTTGAGATCTTCTAATGCAGCAGCATTTTGAACTAATGGTGGATCAAGTCTATTCAGCTTGGGAATATCTAGTGTAGCACCATTCTGGATCAACGAAGCATCAAGTCTACTCAGCTTAGGATCATCTAGTGCAGCCACATTCTGGACTAATGGAGCATCAAGTCCACTCATCTTAGGATAATCTAGTGCAGCACCATTCTGGATCAACGGAGCATCAATTCTACTCAGCTTGAGATCATCTAGTGCAGCAGCATTCTGGACAAGTGGAGCATCAAGTCTACTCCACTTGAGATCTTCTAATGCAGCAGCATTTTGAACTAATGGAGGAGTAAGTCTACTCAGCTTGGGATCTTCTAGTACAGCAGCATTCTGAACCAACGGAGCACTAGTCTACTCTGCTTAGGATCTTCTAGTGCAGCAGCATTCTGGAACAACGACAGATCAAGTCTACTCAGCTTAGGATCATCTAGTGCAGCAACATTCTGAACCAACGAAGCATTAAGTCTACTCAGCTTAGAATCATCTAGTGCAGCAGCATTCTGGACCAACGGAACATCAAGTCTACTCCACTTGAGATCTTCTAATGCAGCAGCATTTCTAACTAATTGAGGATCAAGTTTACTCAGCTTGGGATCTTCTAGTGCAGCAGCATTCTGGATTAGTGGAGCATCAAGTCTACTCCACTTGAGATTTTCTAATGCAGCAGCATTTTGAACTAATGGTGGATCAAGTCTATTCAGCTTGGGAATATCTAGTGTAGCACCATTCTGGATCAACGAAGCATCAAGTCTACTCAGCTTAGGATCATCTAGTGCAGCAGCATTCTGAACTAATTGACGATCAAGTCTACTCAGCTTGGGAACTTCTAGTGCAGCAGCATTCTGGACAAGTGGAGCATCAAGTCTACTCCACTTGAGATCTTCTAATGCAGCAGCATTTTGAACTAATGGGAGGAGTAAGTCTACTCAGCTTGGGATCTTCTAGTACAGCAGCATTCTGAACCAACGGAGCACTAGTCTACTCTGCTTAGGATCTTCTAGAGCAGCAGCATTCTGGAACAACGACAGATCAAGTCTACTCAGCTTAGGATCATCTAGTGCAGCAACATTCTGAACCAACGAAGCATTAAGTCTACTCAGCTTAGGATCATCTAGTGCAGCAGCATTCTGGACCAACAGAGCATCAAATCTACTCAGTTTGGGATCTTCTAGTGAAGCAGCAATCTGAACTAATAAAGGATCGTCTACTCAGCTTGGAATCATCTAGTGCAGCAACATGCTGGACCAACGGTGCATCAAGTCTACTCAGCTTGGGATCTTCTAGTGCAGCAGTATTCTGAACCAAAGGAGCATCAAGTCTACTCAGCTTAGGATTATCTAGTGCAGCAGCATTCTGGAAAAATAGAGCATCAAGTCTAATCAGCTTGGGATCTTCAGGTGCAGCAGTATTCTGAACCAATGGAGCATCAAGTCTACTCACCTTAGGATCATCTAGTGCAGCAGCATTCTGGACCAACGGAGCATAAAGTCTACTCAGCTTGGGATCTTCAGGTGCAGCAGCATTCTGAACCAATGGAGCATCAAGTCTACTCAGCTTAGGATCATCTAGTGCAGCAGCATTCAGAATTAGCAGAGCATCAAGTCTACTCAGCTTGGGATCATCTAGCGCAGGAGCATATCTGAACCAATGGAGCATCAAGTCTACTGAGCTTAGGATCATCTAGTGCAGCATCATTCTGAACTAATGGAGGATCAAGTCTACTCAGCTTGGAATCATCTAGTGCAGCAGTATTCTGAACCAACGGAGCATCAAGTCTACTCAGCTTAGGATCATCTAGTGCAGCAGCTTTCTGGACCAACGAAACATCACGTCTATTCAGATTAGGATCATCTACTGCAGCAGCATCCTGGACCAACAAAGCATCAAGGCTACTCAGCTTAGTATCATCTAGTGCAGCAGCATTATGGACCAACGGAACATCAAGTCTACTCAGCTTGGGATCATCTAGTGCAGCAGCATTCTGGACCAACGGAGCATCAAGTCTACTCAGCTTGGGATCTTCTAATGCAGCAGCATTCTGAACTAATGGAGGAGCAAGTCTACTCAGCTTGGGATCTTCTAGTGCAGCAGCATTCTGGACCAATGGAGCATCAAGTCTACTCAACTTATGATCTTCTAGTGCAGCAGCATTCTGAACTAATGGAGTATCAGGTCTACTCTGCTAGGGATCTTCTAGTGCAGCAGCATTCTGAACTAACGGAGCATCAGTCCACTGAGCTTAGGATCTTCTAGTGCAGCAGCATTTTGACCCAACGGAGCATCAAGTCTACTTAGCTTAGGATCATCTAGTGCAGCAGCATTCTGAACTAATGGAGGATCAAGTCTACTCAGTTTGGAATCATCTAGTGCAGCAGTATTCTGAACCAACGGAGTATCAAGTCTACTCAGATTAGGTTCATCTAGTGCAGCAGCTTTCTGGACCAACGAAACATCACGTCTACTCAGATTAGGATCATCTAGTGCAGCAGAATCCTGGACCAACAAAGCACCAAGGCTACTCAGCTTAGGATCATCTAGTGCAGCCGCATTCTGGACCAACGGAGCATCAAGTCTACTCAGCTTGGGATCATCTAGTGCAGCACCACTCTGGATCAACGAAGCATCAAGTCTACTCAGCTTTTTGATCTTCTAATGCAGCAGCATTCTGAACTAATGGAGGAGCAAGTCTACTCTGCTAGGGATCTTCTTGTGCAGCAGCATTCTGAACCAACGGAGCATCAAGTCTACTGAGCTTAGGATCTTCTAGTGCAGCAGCTTTCTGGACCAACGAAACATCACGTCTACTCAGATTAGGATCATCTAGTGCAGCAGAATCCTGGACCAACAAAGCACCAAGGCTACTCAGCTTAGGATCATCTAGTGCAGCCGCATTCTGGACCAACGGAGCATCAAGTCTACTCAGCTTGGGATCATCTAGTGCAGCACCACTTTGGATCAACGAAGCATCAAGTCTACTCAGCTTTTTGATCTTCTAATGCAGCAGCATTCTGAACTAATGGAGGAGCAAGTCTACTCTGCTAGGGATCTTCTTGTGCAGCAGCATTCTGGACCAACAGAGCATCAAGTCTACTCAGCTTGGGATATTCTAGTGAAGCAGCAATCTGAACTAATAAAGGATCGTCTACTCAGCTTAGGATCATCTAGTGCAGCAGCATTCTGAACCAACAGAGCATCAAGTCTACTCTGCTTGGGATCATCTAGTGCAGCAGCATTCTGGATCAACGGAGCATCAAGTCTACTCAGCTTGAGAACATCTAGTGCAGCAGCATTCTTGATCAACCGAGCATCAAGTCTACTCAGCTTGGGATCTTCTAGTGCAGCAGAATTCTGAACTAGCGGAGCATCAAGTCTACTCAGCTTATAATCATCTAGTGCAGCAGCATTCTGAACTAATGGAGGATCAAGTCTACTCAGCTGCCACAATACTGTTGCAGCAGATGATCACAGGTTTAGTACACTTGATGCCACATCACAACAGAAATATCGAGAATACCTTAAATATTTGTGTATTTTATATATTATTGTTTATGTAACAATATGGTAAACAAATCGTTTATCAAACTTGAAAAGATGATCTCAGGTTGAGTACACCCAAGCATCAAGTCTACTCAGCTTAGGATCATCTAGTGCAGCAGCATTCTGGACCAACGGAGCATCAAGTCTACTCAGCTTGGGATCTTCTAGTGAAGCAACATTTTTAACTAATGGAGGTTCAAGTCTACTCAGCTTAGGAGCATCTAGTGCAGCAATATTCTGGCCTGATAAAGTGTGTGAAGTGTACTCAACCTGAGATCATCTTTTCAAGTTTGATAAACGATTTGTTTACCATATTGTTACATAAACAATAATATATAAAATACACAAATATTTAAGGTATTCTCGATACTTCTGTTGTGATGTGGCATCAAGTGTACTAAAACTGAGATCATCTACTGCAACAGTATTGTGGATGAAAAAGTTTTAAGACTATTCAACCCTAGAACATTTAATGGATGAACATTCAGTGTTATGAACTTTTAAAGGATTTGTTCTACTGTTAAGGCTAATGTGTCAGAGACTATATAAATGGGCATTGGACTTCTTAGGCCCTATATGTTGATGCTTTTAGTTTTGAATGTTTCCAAAAAGTAATGGCACATTTAAATTGAAAATAAATAGTGGATTCTGTAGTAGATCAATGTAATCATATTACCCTATGAAATGTCAAGATAGCAGTTGAATCATTTCTCTCTTTGGATTTGATGAGGTTAAAGAAGGTGACACAGATAGTTGTTAAAATATCTGTCAATCGTGGTTTGCCTTCCTTGTAGTGTATGCCACATGTTGAGGGGCATGCAGTTTGCTATTGTAGATAATTATCTACAAACAAATAGATCTTTGCTGAGAACTGTTCAGAGTTTTATTTTCCAAATTTGATAAATGATTTATTCATTACCTTGTTACATGAACAATAACATATTAAATACACAAATATTTAAGGTATTCCGGAGACTTCTGATGTAGCATCAAATTTACTAAACCTGGGATTATCTATTGCAACAATATTCTGGATAAAAAAGGGTTAAGACTATTCGACCTTGGAACATTTAATGGATCAACGTTATGACTTTTGAATAAGTATTCTCAAGATAACATTACAAAAAATTAATGTGTGTCATATTGTTACAACACATAGTTTTTATGTGATAAAGTAGATAGTGCATCATGATTCATTAGCAATATACTACAGAAAATTTCAAAACTAATAATATTGCATTAAGTTGGGTCAAGGAAATAAAATAATGCGTCTTTACCAGAAACTCATATATCGATAGATTGTATTTACAAAAGTAAGATTATTGTATTAGGTAGTATCATGGGGAGAGTGTGGACTCTGTATTAAATTTCATTCACTATTATAATTTTAGAGTATGTTTGTAGATATAAAATTAACATATTAGCTAGTGTCAAGAACAAAAAATAGTGGAACTTGCAGTGGTTAAAGTCTGCTCGTTGGTTACTGTCACGCTATCACCGTATCAGCTGGTATGAAGGTAGCATACCTTTTGACGAGGACACAATGCGAAAGATGTTAACACCGTTTTCCACCATATTCACAAAAGGTTTGGAAAAGGCTAGATTTCTAAGGCAATTTCACACTGATGTGCGTGAATTGCTCAAAGAGAAGCGAGACTTCTCTTGTAAATACTATAAATGTATATTACCTCAGTATAATAATAATAATAATACTGTAGATTGTAGATGCGCAGTGCGCAGTGCTAAATATTACTACGATCTGCTCCTAGCGTAGGGTCACTGGCGAGAAGTTAATTCTTCCGTAAACCTAAGCATGTCTGGGTCACTGGCATGAAGTTAATACTTCCGTAAACCTAAGTGTATTTTGATCCCTGGCGTGAAGTTAATTCTTCCGTAGACCCATGTGTAATCACGTGTGGAGCAGATAAAAAAGTAAAAAAAATAATAAAATATAAAAAAATTAATTAATCAGGGGACTACATTTTGTCATGGAATGGTAGTCACTTGGGAGTAGCGATGGTTGGGGCTACTCTCCAAGAGGTAAGCCTTCTGCTTGCTCCGGCTTGTCATGCGGGCATTGAATCGGCTTCACTGATTCAGTTGGCGGTCCTAACCCCGTGAAAACAGCAGAAGGCAAGCGTAGCGACACCTTTAGCTAGTGAAGAAGAAGAAGAATCAGTTTGAATTAATGTAACACAGTTTGATTTTTTTTTAAAAGTTGTTATAGATGTTCATATAATTCACGTGAAATAATTCATATATATTGTAAGTATTTCTTTTATTATTATAATATTTATAATTATGAATGAATTCTTTATAATGTAATTTTTTATAATAATTTCAATCAAGGCAGGTTAGTAACTTTTCTAATTTATTTTAAGATGAATAAATTTTCTAGAGCTTTCTTTTTTTATAACAAGTTTAATGTATCATTTAAAACACTTTCTTAACAATTATAAGTTCTATTAATAAATTACAAGTTTTTCTTTTTTAAAGTTTTACAAATTTACTATTAGTTTCCTCTATTATTATAATTTGTATTATTCTAAATTATATTTCTCTTTCGGGCAGCAACAATTTTTATTTAATTTAGCCTAAATTGATTTTAATTTTGGTTTAGCACAAGCTCTCTTAATCTCGGGTTATCTGGTAGGTTTCAAATTTTGAATAATGAAATCTTATTTGGCACTCTAAAGTACAAGGACAAAAAAAAACTAAGCTATAAATGTTAGAAACTAGGTTACAAATTAATTTATTTCTAAGTAAAATTGTTCCTTAATATTCTCTCTAAATGTTTTCTTTTATAGTTTAATGTTTATAATAAATTCACTGGTTTCTTTTCTTTTATAAATGTCTGATTGCAAAATTTCAAAATGTAATAATGGATCTAGCCTAGATACTTAAGAGTTTTAGATTGCAGATTCCACTTTCAGCCTTTATCAAAATATTTAATAAGATCTTTTTAAATAAATAGTTTTAATTAATTTTCTTGAAAGTATTTTGTAGTGTTAATTGAATTCGAGACTAACACTCCCGCACTAAGTTTGAATTCGTTAAATTTTGTTGGCCAATTCTGAAACACGTCTGTCTTGCTTGAGTAGGTGTGAGTAACTGAAGCCACGCTAGGCTAAGCATTTCAAAATGGCTAAAACCAACTATTTCCTTTTTTTAATTGTTGTTGCCGGCTTTATGGATGCTGTATTCACTGCCTTTTGTACATTTCATGTTCTTAATAACTAGATTTTAATTTCTCTGCAGGTAACTGCATTTAAATATTATATCTCCCGACGAAGATTAAATTATCAGCTGTTCTGTTCACAATGCGCGCACATCTTACTTAATACGCCAACCAGTTTTGGTCAACTTGTGTGCAATCTTAAAATGGTTTCACTTTTCTTAACACTGAAAGGTTTTTACTTTTATTTACATTGTTTTAGTGTTCTTTTTAAACTGTTACACATTAAATTGTTTCTATTATATTGTTTGTTTTACAGTGGTTATTGTTCTAAACTTGTGATTAAATATTACGATTTTGCCAATTTAGGTTATGTTTACATTTTTCTCTTTTTTCATAATTGGTTATTTTATGGTTTGAATTTACTTACATATTTATATTATATTATACATAGTGCCTTTATTGCTTGCTATTCCAAAATGTTACAATATATATATATATATATATATATATATATATATATATATATATATATATATATAATTTAAACCAACATAGGTTATTCAAAAACAAGAATATTTATTAATTTATATCCAAAGCTTTTCGTTGGCAAACAGTACCAACATCATCAGGAATGAAAATTACAATAATTACAATAATTATTGTAGTTTTCATTCCTGATGATGTTGGTACTGTTTGCAACGAAAAGCTTTGTATATAAATTAATAAATATTCTTGTATTTGAATAACCTATGTTGTTTTAAATTATTAAACAAGGAAACGTATTTTATATTTATATATATATATATATATATATATATATATATATATATATATATATATATATATATATATATTGTAACATTTTGAAGTAGTATATATATAAAAGGCACTTACAAAATAAGATAAATATATATAAATTCAGTATGTAAAAAAAATTACTAAAATATACCAGTAACGAAATGTAAACATAACCTAATTTCACTTGTGTAGAAAATGCACATGGCCACATTTTAGATCTAATCACAAGATTTTATATAAAAAGAAAAAAAAAACACACAAATCACTATTTATAAGAAAATGTATTAGAAGTAATTAATAGATAACAATTTGAATAGAACAATAGAACGATATAAATACACTTAAAACTTTCAAACGGCAAGCTAGTGAAATGTTCTGAAGTAAACAAGATGGGAGAACGAATTTGTGGAGTTGCGTGCGCATTGACCGGCAAAAGATATTCGTTTTAAATATTTCTCGTGGAGATATAATCTA
Source organism: Prosapia bicincta (assembly GCA_036971475.1). Taxonomy (NCBI): domain Eukaryota; kingdom Metazoa; phylum Arthropoda; class Insecta; order Hemiptera; family Cercopidae; genus Prosapia; species Prosapia bicincta. The sequence goes on along the minus strand of JBAIZL010000005.1, from coordinate 235,733,517 downwards.
AAACAGTTTGGGAAATAAGATTTAAATGCAATTGTTTTGCAAAGAAATTTAAGTGCAGTTGTTAAGAAGAAGAAGTGTATCAGAGGCGGTGAACATGACATCCGTAAAGCTGTTACAAGGAATAAACGAGAAAATAGCGGAAATTGACGACTTGGCCATTTTATTGCTAAAAAGGGAGCGTCAGTTAGTTGGGACAGAGCATTTGAACGAGGCAGACGTGTTTCAGAATTGGCTGTAGAAATTTTATTTTTTTTACTGGTGCGGAAAGTGCAGTATCGTATTCAAATCATAATTACAGAATAACATTAAGCCAAATCATTGAACTGATCGATTAAGAAGACATTATTCACGAAATTATTTAATTAGAAACCAAATAACTTGTAAAAAAATTTTAGCTTGTAAGAATTGTAACTTAGATATTTTTTTGAAGGTGCCAACTCAAATTTTATTATTCAAAATTTAGAAAACCCACCTATTAACCCGAGATAAGGAGAGCTCAAGCTCAAATTAAAGTAATTAAATCAAATTCAATTAATATTAAAATTTATAACTAAACTTCTTGCTGCCATAAACAAATTTTAGACTTAGGCTAATAAAGCTTAATTTTTGTAATTCTTTGTGGATGAAATAAGATTTTGTAATTAGTAAGTGACTTTATAAAAGAAAATAAGGAATGTCATATTAAGATATTAAAATTTTTGTAACAAAAGCAGCATTGAATCGTTATTTCTTTTAACTTATAAATTTTTATTAAGACTTATAAAAGAGAATTTACCAATTATTACAATATATATAATGTACACGTGACGGAAGTTTGGAAATTCTAAAAAGTAGCAAGACCGCAATGGCTCCCGGTGATTAGTTTCACACAAGCAAGCATATCAAATGTGGGTTTCAGATAATGTCAACTATCTACCCAGAACGGATGCGGACTAGCGATTGTGTACGAGTAATCGCTACAACGTTTTCACACTATTCAAGTCAACATGTCCAGATCGACATCTTCTTGGACGACCTGATGACCAGTCACACTGTAAGTGTAATAATCAATAAATTGTATATCAGGTTTTTTTTCGATCTTCTTTTTTAGTGACATTCGACAACAACTGGAGGAGCGATACGTTGAGGGACCGATCGACTTACACCTAGATTATCACATCTTTATGGGCGATCGGCAACAAACACCGCAAATAGGAAGATGGCGTAGGGCTTTAACTAGACCTAGAACCACCACAACCTCGTCGTAGGATACGGCCTCCCAGCCGCCTACAACAACCCGACCGCCTACAACCTCGTCGCAGGATACAGCTTTCCGACCGCCTACAACCCCGTCACCGGATACAACTACCCGACCGCCTACAACCTCGTCGCTGGATATAGCTTCCCGGCCACCTACATTCTCAGAGAATACATTTTTCTTCCGGGGGACATCAGCCAGGTGAATTTATCAGATATACTTCTACCGACAGACGCACTTTTTGTCGACATGGACGGACTTGATGCCTTATTAACGTATTTAGAAAACTAGCTTCATTAAAAACTAAGTAGTGTATAATAATCAAGTGTTTTTTTTCACTACACAGGATCATTTTTGGTGAGTGCATATATTATTATTATTTTCTTGACACTATTTCATTTCTATGACGTAAATTTTTAATTACTTTTTATTAGGCTTCGCCACGGCAAGGCAATTCCGTCTGTTGAGCATCCAGACTGTCGGCTATTTGAACTCGGTGTAAATGTTGTTTGTTTGAACTTTGTGTAAGTTGCTTGGTTAATCGTCGCGTAAGACAGCAATGTTGTTTAGTTGAAACGTTGGTCATTTGATCTAGCCTTCACCAGCCATAGCCGTCATCTTTGCCTACCACTCGCCATGGGCGCTGCCATCTTGCCCTGCCACAACTCCCATCTTGCCCCGCCACAACCCCCATCTTCCCTATGACGCGGTAACATTTCCTGTACACAACCATGACAAAGAACTTCTTCAACACCACACTACAACTACCACGTAGCTCAGTCGGTAGCGTTACAACCCCCTGAATCAAAACGGATCGATTCCCAACCCCATACAACTTTAATTTTCAACAAAACCCCCACGACAACTTGCGCCCAACCCCTACGACACACATAGTTTATAGATATGTATTATCATTCCTACCTGAAATGGTAATTTATTACAGGAGGTGGCTTTCAGGTACTACAATACCTTATCATTGGATGTTGACCCCACAGACCATGGAATTGGGATATCCACTCTAACACCGTACTGCGCCTGAAGCAACGCGTCCGTGTTGCGTGTCTGTCGGTTAACACGGCGTAAATGTAACACGAATCGTACTGTGAGCGCCTGCAATGCGGCAAGGCGATGTGTTGCACGTCCAGACTGTTGGTTATTTGAACTCGGTGTAATTGTTGTTCGTTTGATCTTCGTGTAAGTTGCGTAGCGTAATCACAGATCTATCACCCGACATACCCCACATCTCACACACACATACCCTACATCTACCCCCAACATACCCCATACACACACCCCACATTTTCTTACACTGGGCGACACCATCTTGTTTTGTGCTCAAGTTGTGCCAAAGTGCGGGCTTTAACTTCTGTCGGAAAAGAATTTATAGGGAGCGGCTACACTCATTCAAATGTTATCGAATACAATTTTTATTTCTTTCGTACAAGGAATAACCTCAATAGCAGAATAAAAAATCGTACAATATAAAGATAAACATGGCACCTGGTCGTATTCGAGAATTGTCCATCCACCACGGGCAGTCTTAGAGTACGATGTAAGTGTTTCAAACAGTCGGTAGGGGCGCCAATGATCGTGGACCAGTCATCGTTATCTTTTTCTAGGAAGTGAGTTATAGGAAGTGGGATCTATAAGGAAAGTTTGTTCTAAGGGAGATGAAGTGGTCGCCAGAAATTTCTTGAAGGAAAGCAATGTTGTCTAAAGCAGTCCAATTCCAAATGAGAGAAAATAATGCTTACGATAAAAGATTTCTCTGCAGTAGTTAGCACCATGCCAGAAAAAACTAACCTGAAATGGAATATGTCAAAACGAGTGCGAGGCGACAATTATAATTCGGCACAGCTGATCGTGAAGGCAACTACAGCTGATTCAGTTTCAGTACTGTTTATGTTACGGTAAATCTAGACTAACCAATAAAGAGATTCAATATTAATATTATTTACATACAGCTTCACCAGCCAGTTATATTTTTGAGACGACAAGGAATAAGAAGCCTAATACATTACTCAGCGACCCCCCCCCCCCCCAGAATTTCGTTAAGGGAGCAAAGAACGTCAACAACAGGGGAGGGGTCATCAACTGGGATGTAATATTCCTACAAATCAGTCAAGTTACCTAAATGCGTGCTTTTGAAAAAAACTATGATTTTTAAACATTTTTGTACCATATACAAATTACAGTTGTAATGCATTGGTTAGGAATTAACCCAGCCAGAAAATAGATAAATCACGAGGTAAAAATAAAAGGAAACTAAACTGAGTAAAATTTTGTTTTGAAATACGTTTAATATAAAATATTTATATCTTATTTAGTAGTTATTCTGGTACTTGAGAAAATAAAAATATTTAAATATTGCAAAATATTATGGACAATATAATTATGCAAGGCTTTATACTTAAGGTGAAGGCATGGCGATGTCTTCATCAGTAACGTTCTCCTCACTGGACTTATCAGTGGTATCGGTGTCGTCGGCTCCGAGGTTCAAGGTCATTCAATGCCGTCTCTCCAGTAGAACACTTCCATGGCTAAAGTGTGATGAACAAAACCTTCCGTCATCGGAAGTGATGTTTTCATCACTAGACAAAACTCTGAAAAGCAACTAACACCATCCTTTTCTACATTACATACTGAAACTATCTATGTATATGACAAAAAATCTGATTCTACTACGTTTTTATTAGTTCGGTTTCGTCACATCTGTCTGTCTGTCTGGGTGAAATTTTGCAATCAAGTTTAATCTAACTTCCCAATGAGTTAGAGACCTGAAATTTTAAATATAGGTCAGAATTAGATTACAATGCAATATTCACTAGGTTTCTTGTCTCTACATTTGTTTAAACCATGGTTATTTAAAGGTATCGAATTTGGGAGATGAGCTAGTGACTTGGAATTTTTCAAATATATGTGAGAACTGAATAGTAACCTGATATTTCTTCTGCTACTGGTCCATAAGATTCTTTAAACAAATTAAATTTGATTGAGGAGCTAGAGACTTGAAATTTTACTTACAGGCCAGGAATGGATGACAATGTCACATTCACTAGCATTAGGTTTGTGTAAACATATCAGATTTGCTAGTGTGCAAGAGTGTAGCAGCAGAACGTATGCGCATGTACTTGCGTGCGTGTGTCTGGTTTCGCACCCCTAGTTTAACGTATAATTGCACTTCACGTGCGTTTGGTGATAATGAATAATGCCCTGGCTTTCCCCCGGCATACTCACATATAATAGTGGTCTGAGCGTGTGCGTGAATGTTGGGACAATCGTTACAAAGGTTAAAGAGACATCTACACAACGCAAGCGCCAATTAGATAAGAAACATTGTGGCTTTCTGTCTTTTCATTAAAAGCCTTTAAGTAGCATAGCATAATGTAACCAAACACCCATCTATTCGTACAATACAGCAAACCGCATATGCATGTGAGATGAAGATAGTTCGCTAGAGGTTGGCTACTACGGGTTCGGAGGCCCAGATCCGGGTTGAAAATAATTTATTTTTTTTTTTTACATTAGGTTTATGTTAACTATACTGTCTGTCATTAAAGTAACTTATAAGCTACATTACCCTATCTCTTGAATTACCCTTTGAAAATAACAATATTTCTCTTTTACCAAAAGTATTCATTGATATTTTACTATGGAAGTGTCTATTTATTCACTTATTTTCATGTTTACTCAAAGACTGTAAAAGGTTGTTTTAGAATGACAATCGCGGATGAAGATACAATATTTCTTCTTTAGTTTCGTAAAAGAAACATCTTGTTGGGTTGTATATTTCCAGAGATGTGACAGTTTATAAATTAAAATCTCGCATTCGTCAATCCTGGAAATGTAAAATTTGGCTATGTTTTTATCACTAACGTACATTTTCTACACCGTTAATTAATATATCATACTGTAAAAGTGTTATACCTAAACCAATTATTAATAATATACCCACCCTTATCACTTATAACATATATCTATAACAACCTTAAACAACTATTAAGTTTTATTCTAACCTTAAATTTTGTATCATAAACACATGATAGGTGATAGTGAATAGTGGCCTGGTTTTTCCCCGTCAAACGTGCATTTAATTTTGTGCTAAATGAATGTTGCGTTTGTGACAATCGTTACAATAGTCAAAGCGACGGCTACACAACGAGGAGAGACAAAGACGGCAAGTTGGGCTGCAAGAGGAACCTGAGGCAGGTAAGTTTGTACGAGATTAGCCAAACACTGTAAGCGAGATATAAAACATCCCGAAGAACAGCTCAAGATCGACCTTGGAAATAATAACAAAAGAAAAGTGGACACGTGAGACGGGGGGGGGGGCGGAAATTCTTCTCGACTTGCTCAAGCAAGAGTAAACAATACTAAACAGTACGAGGCACACTGCTCACCTTGCCAGCTATGTACTCCGCATGTAGGCCTAGTACTCGTATATATGTCCTTGACAGAGTCTAATCTATATATACAATATTGATTGATATTTTTCATCCGGACATAAGGCTAAACAGCAGAAAATAATAAATTTAATTTTAAGAAAGTTAATTATACTACGCTTTTAAAACTGACTAAGAAGTATAAAATAATTTTTCATAGCCCTTCTACAATGTTGAGGGAGAATTGTTAGAGTCTATGGATATACTTTTAATACTTGGATAAAAAAAATGTGGGGTGTAGCCAATAAATAATGCTAGTAGAGAATGTGAAATTATTCATAGATGATTTCAGTGAATTGAAAATGACATTGTCTGTAATATATTTAATTGTCGGTGCCCTACATCATGGATTGTCTACTTGTATTATTTACTGGCAGCGCCCCACGTTTTCCTCTCCAAATATTACAAACATATCCATAGTTACTAACAATTCTCCCTCAAAATTGTAGAAATGTAACAATTATTTTATACATTTTAGTCAGTTCTAAAAGCGTGGTATATTGAAAAAAAAAACATTTATTTAATTTTATATTTTTCATTACAAATTAGAAAAAATTCAAAACTTAGTGATAATGAGTATAAATGGAAAAACTGAAGAGTTCCTTTGTTATTGAATAAAGATGTCACACCAAGGGATGAGAAATAACACTCATTGGGGTCAAAAATGTCATCAGCCTTAGATCTAAGCCCCCAACCATCCCTAATATAAGTTTACAGTATTAGACAAAACTTACATAACTTTCAATGAAGGACGTACATATATTTGTATTAGATAGCATAATCCTTAAAGATAAATCGTCCAGATGCAAGTATAAACAATACTTAAACCCAAAATAAATCTCGAGCTTTTACAATTAAACTTACTATATAATGTTTTCTTTATAAAAAGTATTTTATAGAACAAGGTGCGATGTATCACATAAACCTTCTCCATGTCCGCAATATACCTGACTATATATAACGATAGGGACTTACACTTATCTGATTTTGTAATCAAAAAGGCTTTGTTATTGTTGCATAACCTAAATGTAAGGGAGACCGGGAGTAGTTGTCGCACGGGTAAGTTGGTGCAGAGGCTTCAAATTTTATATTTGACAGCAATGACCGGCCAGTAGAGTATTTGTCCTCGTACCACAACAGTGTATTTAAGAATTTCTTGTATCGTCGAAACCTGGAAATGAAAATCTGGCTGTGTTTTTATCACTTTAAACGTGTATAATTTATTATTTCTGTAGCGACTTATAGTGATATCTCTCCAAATATTCAACACAACAAACTGTTCCTTATACCAAATGAGCCACTGCAAGGTTTAGTGGTGTAAGTCACTTTACTATAAAGATGGGTATCGAGTGTTGCCAGAAAAGGAAGAGAGTTATATGAGTGTTATACCATATGAAGGAGAAAGGTTAATACTAGTGTTAGCTAACTTAAAACGCCCTGCCTAAGAGTTGTTAACTTTGCTCTGATTTGGGAAGCCTCCATGGGCAGATTGGGTCTTTTTATTGTTAAGACCTTGTCCTCACCCCCCTAAACCTGAGCAACCGGGCGGGTCCACGGGTGGCGGATAGTGGAACAACCTACAGATATGTAGGTTACTTGTGAATAAGGATTCAGGAAGGTTTCTGAATAAGAAGGCCCGGACCAAGGCAATGGTTCAAAGGTGAGGAATTATCCCTCCTCGTCAGTCAACCGGTTGGGTGTGGTAGAAATAACTGCTCTGACTGGGGACTGGGGTAGTTGGGAATTAAGTCCTCACAATGCTACTCTCACCTCCCAGGTGAACCAAGGGCAATGCGGCAGTGAAGTATGAGCGGGAAACTACCCTAACGACACAGTTGTAACAAAAGAGAGTAAAGCAGGCTGTTCGCTCCAAGAGCAACAGTTAATAATGTTCTGAACTTGGGGTAAGCTTCAAGGTCAGTGACTGAATACAAAATCCAAGGTGGAAGGCATCGTGCCGATTGATGAATGGCTGCAGGGTATAAAATGCAGTCACACACGATCCCCTTGAGGAACCGGACAAAACCTCATTGTATGTTGACTTGCCAGGGCAGTGGGGGCTCTGCTCTCGTTGACCGTTCTTTCCCCCATACTCGTGGGACGTTAATGGACCAGACTAATACAAAAATTGATTTTGAGACTGCGCAGACAGCGGGAGCTAATGAGACGGCAAACCGTGAGTCTGTAGCAGATGTGTCAACGGCAACCACCACTGAGGGTGCGGGGGTGGCTACCAAGCTGCCGACTGCAGAAACCAGTGAAATGGCTGTAGAGTTGAGCACGCTTTCTTTACGGAGAAAGCGTATGAGTGGAGCGGCCAAAAGGCGGCTCCGAAGAGATCAGGCGAGCGCAGCGGGAGGGCCAATAATCCTGAATACAAAACGAAGGGGAGGCCAAAACCGAACCGAGCTTGTTAAAGTCCAGGGCTTGGATGTTGTGAGGAGGGAGGTGCAACATGGAAGCAATCAACCAAGAGCACCAAACCCCAGCACGCCCAAAAGGCCTAGGAGTTCGACTTCCAATCCCTCTCCAGTGGAGGGAGGAAAGAAGAAAGCGAAGCTGGAACAAGGGGGGTGGTGCTGCAGGGTCTTCGGGCACGTACGGCGATACCCTTCAGCAAAAGGTAGCCATTGTCCAAGTCAGTTACTTAGAGAGACAACTCTCGGAAGAGATGGCGTTGGAGCTGGAGGAGCTGTTCTTCTCAGAACTGCTGTTCGATGAGACGAAGAGTGGGGACAGAGGGTTCAGGACAGCATACTTGGAGAGGGGGGCTCTAAACGTTGTATGCTCCTCACGGGAGAGCCTGGAGTGGGTCCTTTACTGATAACGGCCCTCTCAGTGAGGGGAGAAAAGTAGGGGATCCGTCATGGTGGAATAAGAAGTTAGCCAAACTTCGGAAGACCACCAGGATACTCTTTAATAGAGCAAAAAAGAACGGGGAGTGGGACCAGTATAGGAAAACACTAACTGAATACAACAGGGCAATTACAGAAGCACGCAAGAAGTCCTGGAAGGAGTTTTGTCAAGAAATTGACAAAACTTGGGAAGGGGCACGACTGCATAAAGTGCTCTCTAAGGACCCAGTTAACCCGGTGGGGATGCTAAGAACTCCATTGGGAAATATAACAAAAACTGCAAGGGAAACTGTGGAAGAATTAATCAGAACACATTTCCCTAGCAGTACTCTGAGGAAACTTGGGGGAGCCAGTTGCCAAACCCTCCACAAGACGTGGTAAGAGGGAGGACTGGGAAGTGGCAAGGAGGATAGTAACTCCACAAAGGGTAAGATGGGCTATAGGCACATTTAAACCCTACAAATCTCCAGGTCCAGATGGGATCTATCCTGTGCTGCTGCAGCAGGGAATGGATATGCTGGTGCTGGTACTTACTAAATTATACAGGCTAAACATTGCTCTAGGGCATGTGCCTGCAGCCTGGAAATCTAGTAAGGTGGTCTTTATACCTAAGCCCACCGGTAACCAATCTGAAGGGAAAGAATACACACCTATTACTCTCATGTCCTTTGTTCTTAAGGGACTTGAAAAACTGGTTGATAGGCATATTAGGGGGGGGGGGGTGCTTTGGCTATAAAACCACTGTATTGGAACCAGTATGCTTATCAACCGGGGAAATCCATCAAGTGGTTGGTAGGATAGAGCAAAGACGACATGGAGTGGATGCGACCACTTGTGGCTGGATAAGTTCCATGTTAACAGACAGAAGTATTTCTGTAGAGGTTGCAGGGGAGGTCAGAAGGGCGGAGACAAGTCTGAGCTGTGCACAGGGGGGGGGGGTTCTCTCTCCTCTGTTGTGGCGCCTAGTGGTTGACAACCTTATTGAACTCCTGAATGAACAGGAGTTCTGTCTGGGATATGCGGACGACATAGTTGCTCTGATCCTAGGCAGATTCCCTGATACAGACCTTGAGGTAATCAGAAATCCTCTACGACTGATTGAAGAGTGGTGTAATAAGGAGAACCTTAGGGTAAATCCGAAAAAGACTGCTCTTATTAACTTCACCAGACAGCGAAAAGATCTGACGACCAGGATGCCTCGCTTGTTTGGTGAATACCTTGAGTTTGTGGGGGAGGTGAAGTACCTGGGAGTTCCTCTGGACAGGAAACTCACCTGGAACCCACATCTTGAGAGGACAGTTAACAGGGCCAAAAAGGCCTTGATGACAGTGAGAAGAATGGTGGGTAAGAAATGGGGACTGAAGCCATCAATGATGCACTGGTTATATCTGAAGGTGGTAAGACCTATGATTATCTATGGAGCTCTGGTGTGGTGGACAAAGGCCAACCAGGCACAGACAAAAGCTCAACTGAGCTCTATCCAGAGATTGGCCTGTCTGTGCACACTGGGAGCGATGTCAACTACACCTGGTGCAGCAATGGAAGTAATGCTTAACCTCCCTACCCTTGAGCTTATCCTTAGGGGAGAGGCGAGGCTGGCGGCATGGAGATTGCGAAACTCGAACAACTGGGCTAATCTCCCAGATGTTTCGGGACATATAAGTATCAAGTGCGTGGTCAAAGAACCCGTCTTGGAAATGGGCAGTGACCACATTACTCAGACGTTTGCACCTGACCAGGCCCACCAAACTATGATGGAATTGGTCAGGGTCAGTAACATCGGGAGCTCAGATCTGGTACACAGATGGCTCCAAGATAGACTTTGGCACTGGAGCGGGGGTGTATTTTAAAAACCCAAGGGTAAAAATAGTTTTTTCCTTGGGGAGGCATACCTCTGTCTTTCAGGCCGAAATATATGCTATAAATGCCTGTCTGGGAGAGATAGCGAGAAGGGGAATACACAGGACCCGGATTGCTATTTTCTCTGACAGTCAGGCAGCAATAAAGCACTAAACGGACATGTGGTCACTTCGGCCATAGTCAGGGAGTCCCTAAATAACCTAGAAGCCCTGGCAAGGTACAATCAAATCAAGATAGGTTGGGTGTCAGGGCATAGAGGAATATTTGGAAATGAAGCCGCAGATGCGCTGGCCAGAGAGGGGTCTTCGACTACCTTGATTAGACCGGAGCCAGCAGTAGGTATTTCCAAATCCATGGTCAAGATTGCAGTGCGAAGGTGGATGGCTGAAAGACACTGTGAGCACTGGATCAGGGCTGAAGGGATGAGACACAGTAAGCTAACCCTTAGGAAACCTTCCTTGGGGCTGCAGAAGAGTCATCTATCTGTCTAGGCAGGAATTGAGGATAGCCACAGGTCTACTCATTGGACACTGTGGACTAAGGAAACATCTGCATAAAATGGGTATCTACAAAGACGAACCAGTGTGCAGATTATGTGGGCAAGACCTGGAGACTGCCACACACATCATTTATAGATGTGAAGCACTTGCCGAGAGGCGCTTCAACCTCTTTGGTGATAGTACAGCTCTGGTGGATGCTGAAGGTAAAACACTAGTCAGGAAACTCCTAAACCTGGTAAGAAGGAAGAGGATCTTTGACTAGATCAGGGAGGTAAGTACAATATACCTTAAGGTAGCGATGCTTTGGGCAGTTTAAACCCGCTCCCAAGATGAAAAAAAAAAAATCGTCGAAACCTGGAAATGTAAAATCTGGCTGCGTTTTTATCACTTTAAACGTGTATAATTTACAATCCGGCCCTGATATCGATTTATTTCTGTAGCGACTTATAGTGATATCTCTCCAGATATTCAACACAACAAACTGTTCCTTATACCAAATGAGCCACTGCAAGGTTTAGTGGTGTAAGTCACTTTACTATAAAGATGGGTATTGAGTGTTGCCAGAAAAGGAAGAGAGTTATATGAGTGTTACACCATATGAAAGAGAAAGGTGAAAGAGAAGCTAGTGTTAGCTAACTTAAAACGCCCTGCCTAAGAGTTGTTACCTTTGCTCTGATTTGGGAAGCCTCCATGGGCAGACTGGGTCTTTTTATTGTTAAGACCTTGTCCTCACCCCCCTAAACCACTCAGAATTCCTGACTTCCTTCATCTAGTAGGTCTCTTCTGTCAACCATGGATAGGTTACCAGTCCTGATATAGAATTCCCAATGTCAAACTTTAAAGTTTACCACACTGACAGGACAACTAGAAGCCTCTTTGGTACGGCTGTAATAATAGATAAACGCATTAAACATTTTGAATTGTTTTTGTCCACACTCACAAGCATTGAAGCAACAGCTATTAGGCTTGAGCTCAACGGCAGCACCACAACACTTGTATCAACTTACAAACCCCTGGGTTCTGATGACTTAATTCGCGATTTAGAAGTCCTTCTACAGATCTACAGTAGGGTAATAATTGGCTAAATTCTAAAGAACCTGAATTCTAAACACATATGCTGGGGCTGTAAGTCTACAAACACAGGAGGCCGGCAACTCCGAACCTTCATACAAAACACAACAGCTATACTGCTGGCCCCTCCTGAACCAACACACCACAACACATACCACAAAGAAGACATTCTGGATACAGCTATTGTGAAAGGTCTGCTAGTGTCACCGCAACATCACGTCAATAGAGATCTGAATTCGTATCACTATCCCGTGATAATAGCATTTTCTGGAAGCCCTGTTCACAGAGAGCTAAGGAAGGTGCTGAACTACAGACTGGCTGACTGGGAATTATTCCGGTCCCAGCTGGACAACACTTTACTTGCCTTCCTAAATGTCGATACACCACTGGACATAGACATAGACTGCTTGAGAGCACGTTCCAACCGAACGAGCAACCAGCTGATGCAGCCGTTATAGCTAAAGTAGATTTAGAAACAGCACAGTTTGTCTACTACCCTATACTAAGCCAAACATTGACACTACAGTCACAGAGATAAAGTGGTAAATCTCACAAACAAACTCCAGGAAAGCTCCTGGACCAGACACCATCACCAACACAGCGCTGAAAAACATCTCGGAGAAAGCGATCACTTTTCTCTCAATCATCTACAATGCTATTCTCCGGACACAACGATTCCTGGACGCTTGGAAGGAGGCCAAGATCTTGGTCTTCCCCAAACCGAGTAAAGACCACAGCAAACCTGACTCATACAGACCGATAAGATTCTTAAGTATGATGGGCAAGGTATTAGAAACAATCCAGCTTAAACGTATCAACAAGCATATCCACACATACAACATACTGAAGCCAGAGCAATTTGGCTTTAGGACAAAACACTCAGCTGTTGGGAGTGGTGGATCATGCAACCAAGGGTTTCAACAATTACTGCTCGACTGGGTTATTCTTCGTGAACATTGAAAAGGCCTTTGACCGGGTTTGACACAACGGGCTCTTAGTGAAACTACGATATGGCTTTCCAGACGGGCTTATACATCTAGTTGGCTCATACCGGTCCAACCGCGAGTATAGGGTTGACATAGGACCTAGCTTACCTTACACTACGTACTATATGGGCCGTAGTATCCCAGGGCTTAATTATTGGACCCGTATTGTTCAACATCTACATCAAAGACATACCGACAACACTAAACACACAAGTAACCATATTTGCAAATGACACCGCGTTATCCGCTCAGTCATAGAAGCCACATCTAATACACTTATATTTACATCACCCCCTTACACAGCACTAGAACCATGGCTGATCTACTGGAGAGTTAGGGTGAACATGGGCAAGTGCCAGGCTCTGCTTCTCTCCAAACGTAGGACACACAAACTCAACCCATCAGTGAAACTATTAGGCGAGGACTTTCACTGGTGGAACCAGGTCAAATATCTGAGTCATAATCGACATAGGTCTAACTTGGGACCCTCATGTTACCAACATGTTAAAGAAAGCAACAATTAAATTAACTACACCAATATCCTATGCTTAACAGAACATGCCCACTTTCACTAAGGGCGGCCACTACTATATACGTATCTATGTTGCGCAGCATACTTATGTACGCTTCACCCGTCTGGGGCCATGCAGGCAACTCACGCACACGCAGACTCCAGTTATTACAAAACAAGGTTTTCCAAATAATCACGAAGGCAACTAGATGTATAAGATTAACACTGCTTCACACTGACTTGAAAGTGCCTTTCTTCAAAAACGCCTCTGACACTTAGCAACCAGGTTCTACAAACATTCTCCTGCATATACAACATCCACACTCATTTCCTCACTGGGTAGATACAACCCCACCCACGACACACTCCGACGGCTACTGTTCCTACTGACCGCCTAGCTTCTACCTTCAAACATAATGCAAAGATTAAATAAATTTATATGTATATAGTGCCCCCCATGGAAGTAATAATTTTGACTGCATGCCTTTTCAGTTTCGAGTAGGCAGCAGAAGAAAAGGTGCATGCTATTCCTGCCATAGACTCACTAAGATGGCATTTGTAAGGTAATAACCCCCCCCTTATCTCTTAGCATAAGGTGATCCAACCCCCCAAGGTTCTTGCATGATCTGTTGCGAGATATTTACAGGCGGGTTTCTTTCTTGTCAGGTTTATTCATCCCGCTCTTAGCGCGACAATGACCTTACTGTTTCATTTCATAATCTCCTGATTCTCCATGGAAAGAGCTTATAAGCTTGGTACATGAACAATCAATCCCGTTTCTTGCACTCGCTGTAGAGATACTAACGGCAACGCAGTGAGGAGGTAGCTCGCTAAAGGTTGGCTGCCACGAGGGCTGGGTGGTCTCAGGGGTTTCCAACCAGAGTTTAGAAAAATATAAAGAAACAATAATTCACGTATTGCGAAAATTTTGAAAAACTATTGGCAACACGTCATTCTACGTTAAATACTGCTACAATCTACGTATATAACAGACAATCCGATTTTCATTGAAATTTAGAAACTAATTTCATCGAAAATAATGAAACCAATTTTTGTACACAATTTTGAAAATCCGTCATCACCTCGTCGTTCTATGTTAAATTTAAACTATTAAACTACGTGATACGCAAAACTGCTTCATTCAAACGTTTTACAGGTACTACCAACTCATTGTTTCCTGTCACGAATATAAGGAAAAGCTCTGTTTTACCATGACTTTCTCAAAAATCATAATGGTAATAAATATCGGTTAACTTATCACCCCTACTTTTTTTTTCAATGTATAACAACTCACAAACAACAATAAATAAAGAGTACTGAAACGTACAAATAAATATAGAACAATAATGACCAATGTAACAATAATAAACAATAAAACAATGTACGATTAACATTATTTAATTTATGCCAATACATTTTAACACCTAATAAATTACTATTTTTAAATAAATATATATACACATTTATATACAGTTGTAAGTTTTCACCAGAATGGATAAGCATATGTGAATTAAGAGTACATGATTGTGCAGCTAAATAACTACACTGTGAACATTTGTAAGGTTTTTCACCAGAATGCATATACATATGTATTTTGAGATTTCCTGATTGTGTAGTTGAATAACTACACTGTGAACATTTGTTACCAGAATGGATACGCATATGTGCTTTAAGGTTTCCAGATTGTGTCGCTGAATAACTACACTGTGAACATTTGTAAGGTTTTTCACCAGAATGCGTATACATATGTATTTTGAGATTTCCTGATTGTGTAGCTGAATAACTACAGTGTGAACATCTGTAGGGTTTTTCACCAAAATGAATAAGCATATGTGAATTAAAAGTACATGAGTGTGTAAATGAATAACTACACTGTGAACATGTGTAAGGTTTTACACTAAAATGGGTAAGCATATGCGATTTAAGAGTACCTGTTTGTGCAGCTTAAGAACAACAGTGTGATCATTTGTAAGGCTTTCAACTAGAATGGATAAACATACATATTTTAAGCTTTCCTGATTGTGTAGCTGAATAACTACACTGTGAACATTTGTAAGGTCTTCAACAGAATGGATATGCATATGTGCTTTAGGGTTTCCTGATTGTGCAGTTGAACAACTACACTATGAACATTAGTAAGGTTTTTCATCAGAATGGGTATGCATATGTATTTTAAGATATCCTAATTCTCTAGTTGAATAACTATACTGTGATTAATTCTGATATTTCCCACCAGAATGTATACGCATATGATCTTTAAGCTTTCCAGACGTAAACCTAGCTACATGGTAAAAATGTGTAAGGTTTTTCACCAGAATGGATACGCATATGTGCTTTAAGATTTGCTGATCGTGAACCTGCATAACTACACTGTGAACATTTGTAAGGTTTTTCACCAGAATGGGAAAGCATATGTGCTTGAAGGGTTCCTGACTGTGAACTTGCATAGCTACATTGTAAACATTTGTAAGGTTTTTCACCAGAATGGGTACTCATATGTGATTTAAGCTTCCCTGATTGTGTAGCTGAATAACTACACTGTGTGCATTTGTAAGGTTTTTCAGTAAAATGGGTATGCATATGTGCTCTAACGTGTCCTGGTTGTGTAGCTGAATAATTGCACTGTGAACATTTGTAAGGTTTTTCACCAAAATGGGTAAGTATATGTGATTTAAGAGTTCCTGAATGTGCAGCTGAATAACTGCACTTTGAACACTTGTAAGGTTTCTCACCAGAATGGATACGCATATGTGCTTTAAGGTTTGCTGATCGTGAACCTGCATAACAACACTGTGAACATTTGTAAGGTTTTTCACCAGAATGGGAAGCCATATGTGCTTTAAGGGTTCCTGACTGTGAACTTGCATAGCTACATTGTAAACATTTGTAAGGTTTTTCACCAGAATGGGTACGCATATGTATTTTAAGCCTCCCTGATTGTGTAGCTGAATAACTACACTGTGTGCATTTGTAAGGTTTTTCAGTAAAATGGGTATGCATATGTGCTCTAACGTGTCCTGGTTGTGTAGCTGAATAACTGCAGTGTGAACATTTGTAAGGTTTTTCACCAAAATGGGTAAGTATATGTGATTTAAGAGTTCCTGAATGTGCAGCTGAATAACTGCACTTTGAACATTTGTAAGGTTTTTCACCAGAATGGGTACGCATATGTATTTTAAGATACCCTGATTGTGTAGCTGAAAAACTACACTGTGAACATTTGTAAGGTTTTTCACCAGAATGGATAAGCATATGTATTTTAAGGTTTCCTGATTGTAAACCTGCATAACTACATTGTGAACATTTGTATGGTTTTTCACCAGAGTGGGTAAGAATATGTGTTTTAAGAGTACCTTTTTGTGTAGCTGAATAACTACACTGTGAACATTTGTAAGGTTTTTCACCAGAATGGGTACGCATATGTGCTTTCAAGTTTCCTGATTTTGTAGCTGAATAACTACACTGTGAACATTTGTAAGGTTTTTCACCAGAATGGGTAAGCATATGTATTTTAAGGTTTCCTGATTGTGAACCTGCATAACTACATTGTGAACATTTGTAAGGTTTTTCACTAGAGTGGGTAATAATATGTGTTTTAAGAGTACCTTTTTGTGTAGCTGAATAACTACACTGTGAACATTTGTAATGTTTTTTACTAGAATGGGTACGCATATGTGCTTTAATGTTTTCTGATTGTGTAGCTGAATAGCTACACTGTGTACATTTGTAATGTTTTTCACTAGAATGGGTACACACATGTTTTTTAAGACTTTCTGATTCTGTAGCTGAATAACTACAAAGTGTGCATTTGTAAGGTTTTTCAGGAAAATGGGTATGCACATGTGATTTGAGAGTTTCTGGATGTGTAGCTGAATAACAGCACTGTGAACATTTGCAAGGTTTTTCATCAGAATTTATACACGTATGTGCTTTCAAGTTTCTTGGTTGTGTCCCTGAATAACTAGACTCTTCACATTTGTAAGGTTTTTCTCTAGAATGGGTAAGCATTAGTCTTCCAAGATTTTTTTTTACCGGAACTGAATAATTACACTTTGAAGATGTGTATGCTTTTGCCCTAGGACTGAGTTTAAAGTATTTTTTCAAACTAGTTGGGGGTGTTGTTGAAAAATCCCATGGAAAAATGATATAGGGTCTTTTATGAATGTGTTTTTTCAAGTGGATTATAATATCATATATCTTTGCCCCTACATAAAGGCATTCTTGACATTTGAATGTCTTGTTTGTGTCTTTCTTGATAGTCACCCAGAATGCAGACATTACTGATGATGGGTAGTTGCAAACTGTTTGTCCATTTTGCTTACAAGGGTGGTAATGCATTATTTGTTTATCAGAGCTTGGATAAATTCTTTCTTCACGTTGCTCTAATTTTAGGTTAATGTTGCCACATGCTTCAGAGTACATGGTATCTGAAAATTGAGAAAACGTTCATTTGTTTTTACATATCTTACTACTCAAAATCTATAGCCTTATTATTATTAATTACTACATTAGACTAAACAATTCATTAATGAAAAAATATACCAATGATGGTCACTATCCCAAAACAAAATAACTGCTTAGAAAATGAAATTTAAGTCTAGTCAAGAATTATTAAAATTTACAACAGAGAAATATATTAAAACCAACAAATATATATAACTAAAAAATCCAAAACATACCAAGAAATAATAATATAAAAAACATAATACACCAATAAATATTATTATAACTAATTATTTTATAAAATATTTAATACATAACAATAAATAAATAACAAATCTATAACAACAGGTGTCCCAATACGTAATAAATAACAAAAAAGTATTTAACTTTAACAATAAATATAACACAGAAATAAATATCTATAAACATGCACATACACAGAAACATTAATAAATGTATATACTATAAGAAATAAAGGTATAAATTATTATAATATGAGTTTAAAACAATAACTTTTAAATATATATTTAAGTGGCACAAGAAAGGAATGACTTAGTCAATGGGTGTAACATCACCTCTCAGCACCACATTTAAACCATAATGTAAATTAAATTTTCCACAAACATTAAACAAACCACCACAAACGGTATACCCCTGATTGTGACAGTTTTCCCCTCATAGCTGACATAATGGTGAACCCTAGTGACACATCAAATATCCATGAGTTAGAAAACAGTGACCTATGTGAAGGTAGGTAACCACAACCTTCTCCCTAATTTCAAATGAATAGAAAACCTCCATTGACAGACAGTGTCCTTAACTTCCCTCAGTTTATTTTGTTGAACAAATTAACTTCCCTCAGTTTATTGTATTGAACACATTATCATTCATCATCCCAAGCAGCAAGTAATGTTTGTTTAGCAAAAGACAATCAGATGTCATAGCTAGGTTTGCAGCTAGCACTAATCTTGTAGCAATCCTCATTGCTTTATCTGCTGTGTTTTTGCTAATTCTACAGTAGCTAGGAACCCAACAAAATGTTACCCCAAAACCCCTAATTGAAATGTTTGTATTGCACAAGAAATATTCCCAACTAAAGGGATCATAGGGAACCCATCTTGAAGAGACTGAAGAGCACTTTTGGAATCGGAAGATGACAGGAACTAAATTTAAAACCGTACAAAGGCAAAGAGTTCCACTGTGAAGACACTCCATGCTGAGGTCAATCAGTATGTGTAAAGGCATCTTGACGCAAAAAATCACAAACGACGCTATTTTCCAGTCTCGATCTATCAGTAAAAATAATTTTACTATATAAGTTGAATCTGTAAATTACAAAAAATTCCTGGTGATACGCCTCATCAGGAGAATTTTGACAATGAAAAATCTAGACAATGAAAATTTGAAGTTTACCGTTTTTGTTATCATGGAAGTAGATAGCACATCAATCGTTTGAAAGTAGTAGTTTTTTCCTGGTGAAAAATCAATTTTGGTTACCATGCCAATCTTGGGTTGTGAATGAGGCAAAATATTTTCAGTAAAAAAAAAGTTACGAAAACATAAATAAATATATAATAACAAACAATGAGTAAATAATATTACAAACAAAAGAAAAAAAGCACACACACACACTCAAGAATGTACACACACATCAGCTGATTTGAGCAGTCTCACGCATACTAGCTTATAATTTTGGTTCTAAAGGTTATCAAAGACCATTTTGAATGCCGGATGATTGATTATGTTTGCTTCCAAAATTAGAAATGTAAGAAATTCGACGCATTTGACACCGGTTTGAGAGGGCAGGTCCCCAGTCTCAACAAGAAGACTGATGATAGAGGTAAATCTAAAAGCATCAGTAGCAAATTACCTCCAGAGTAGTTAACTGAAACAAGAGTTGTTAGAACTGTAGGTCGGGCAGTTGTATGCTTAACAACCATTTTTGTTGCAGGATTTAGGAGTTCTAAGCGAAGGTAGCCACCACTTCCTACCTATGTTTTGAACTATTATAAGAACTCCATGGACGGGCAATATCTTTAATTTCCATCAGCTTATTCTGATTTTCACATTGCGATTCCTCACTCCAAGCAACTAATATTGTTTGCTCATTGCCAAAAGCACACATATTCGGTTGCCATAACAAGTCAAGTAATTGGCACCATACCAGTAGCAACCTTTGTCGCATTTGAGTAACTCCGCAGTAATTCCACAATGACTATGGACCATACAAAATGTTACCCCAACAACCCCTAAATGAAATATGTGTAATGCACACAAAATATAACCAATTAAGGGGTTCACAGAGAACATATCCTGAAGAGCAATTTTAGAATCGTAAAACAAAAAGTAGTGTGAAGATCTAGATTGAATGAGGGTTCAAACTCTAAAAACAGTTAACAGTTCTGCTGTAAAAGTTGAGGGCAATCTATACCTTTTACGGACGGACCTTGCCTCGACGACCTCCGGCTAATTCCTCTACAATCCTCACCTTGCTGTTCTTTCCTCATCCGCAAGAAAGTAAGGGTTTATCCCTCGACTACGAACCTTGGTTCAAGGCCTGTATCTCAAGGAATAAACCTCTCTGGGGAACCAACCCCTGAATTTGTTACAAAAACCAATTAGCCACCTATAAGCCTTTTAAGCTCCTTTCGGGTTAGTGCAATTTTTTTGAGACACTTTTGACTTAAAGACTACAATTCGATACCTAGTGGATTTATTTTATCTTAAATGAAACAAAAGCTAATTGGAAAATATAAATATTTTATTTAACATTATAATTTATTTTTGTTTAATTTATGTTATTTTACAGGAGTTATCTTCTTCTTAGGTTTTATCTAACCTGAACTTATTCTTAATCTGCCTATTTAGTTTCAGGTTAATAGTACAGAATAGGTTTTTATATTAAAATTAAGTGGAATTATCTAATTCACTACAGTTAAGTTTTATCTAACCTGAAATTACAATTAACTTGCCTATCTAGTTTCATGTTAATAGTGCAGAATATGTCTCCTTACTAAGTCTACATCATTATCATTGTTATTATTATTAATAACACACACACACCGATACGTGTGTGTGTGTGTGTGTGGAGACTTGGCCGGACGCAAACAGTACACGCCTCTTGTGGATCCACTTAGATCTAGTGAAGTAATCAATGTGATATTTTGGACATAGTTGTTAAATATTGTTATTAGTAAACACACAACTTGTTTATTTATGTAACTGGAAATTTAAATTTACGTTAAATACATTTCTTCTTAGGACGCAGTTACAGCGTGCACACTTACTTGTGCAGGGTCTGTTGGGGGTACTCTGCCTGACTATTATTGATCTCAATCGACACTTCCGTTTGTGCCACTCCCTCAGTTGTGTACCTCTACGACCATAAGAAGTTAAGATAACGCCTACTTAGTGCGATGAAAAGAGTAATTAGATTAGTTTGATCTGCAACGCTTACAGATGAAGCCAAAGTAGGTAACATTTGTGTGATCAATTTAAACGGGTAGACTCTTGACATTAAAATTAAATGCTTTTGGTTTCAGACACTATATAACTAAATATGACTGAAAATTTGTTCTCTCTCTCTCTCTCTCTCTATATATATATATATATATATATATATATATATATATATATATATTATAGTTTTACATTTAATCGCTTTATTAAATAAAATAATTCGTTAAAAGTAGTAACATATATAAATCATACAAGAAGCTATAAAATTGTATCAAAACTATTAAAAATAAAACTAAAACAATAACTATTTCTATCTGTTAAAACCATGCAAAATGCCTGCCTCTACGTAGAACATAACATAGATTATTTTGTAGAAGAAAAATCTAATATCTTGGCGGTAAAATTAGTGGCTTTAGACGTTGCGGAGCCATGGGCGATTCATTACTGCTGGGGATTTAATTGGAAAATATGATAAAGTTACTTAATGCTGATTCAGAATTTTACATATATTCTTGAAATTAATTTATTAAGCTTAAACCATTACTGTTTACTAAAAAATTCATGTTATAAAGGGATATTTATAGGTTTTTGTTTCTTAAAGCAATTTTAAAATAATCACTTCTTTAAAACGAATTGTAACAATATGGACAATAAACAATCAACTATAAATATAGCTTTTACTATGGAATTACATTCAATGGAATACATAGATAGTTCAGCTCATGTAACATTATGTCACGGTTCTCATCGGCGCGGAGATACTGTTGGCCAATTGTTAGTAGAGTTCTTTCTTTTCATATATAAACTTAAAATATTTAGTCCATAATATGGATGGCCTAAACTAAAATCTACTTTAGAAAGCATTATTTTATTCTACATTTGTATTGATTGTGGTATAACCTTTTGGCGTTAAACCATAATTCATAATTGTTGAGTTCGCGATATTATAAAGAGAAGTATGAACATGTGTATTTACAAATATGAGATTGATAAGATAACATCAACTGTCAATTTTTCTATATCCAATCCAACGAATTGGTTTACTCCATGTCAACTATACCTAATCTTTAAACGACAAGAAGCAGTGTTTATGTACTTCGGTCATGTATATAAAGAATAAATACAACTAAAACGCTATAGTAAATCTTAGGTTGTATTTTAATAGCACAATACGTCTTGTTTTTTAAGAATAGGATGGGAGTGTGGATAGGTTTCCACAATCCTAACTTGCAATACTAATGTTCTATGTGGTTAATATCTTGGAATATACAATAGAAACCAATAGTATATTGTTACAATATCGCAACATTTCCTACAAGTTACCATTTAATATGACCAACGTATTTGTACTACGTGTTAATTTCTATGTTTGCACTAAAGAGATAAATAAACAAACATAGGTAATGAAAGACTGAAGTTAAGGATAGAAACAATTACTGTTTTAATTTTTCTATAAATATTTCAACATTGGAAGAAAATGGTCATATTTAAAAGTCATAGGAAGAAAATTTTACTATTTTCCTTTAGCTGAGAGAAAAGCACATTATATTGGACACAACTGTTGGTGTTATTTTATTCTAAATACAATCTTTACAAATCTTTCGGAGGGTTATTCAATACCCACTAACCTTAGTGATTCACGTTAAACCTTCGAATGTAAATGAAAGAAAGAGATGAAAATTCTTGAATGAAGGAAGCGAGATCAGCGTCATACGTAATGAGAATACTTCAAAGATAGTGATCATTGCCCTTTATTTATTTACAATTTATTATATTGTATATATATATATATATATGAAGACTGTCAGCTATGGTGATCAGTTTTAAGCCTTTATATTGGAGAATAACAATTAGATTGATATGGTATCATAAACAATAGTGTTCCTTAACATAAATAAATGAAACCTCTATACCACAAATGACTTTTTCTTTAATTTAAAACCTTATGTACATTTCGATTGCACTGCAATCATCCTCAGAGGTAATTACAATATTTTTTTTTTCAATTACCTCTGAAGATGATTGCTATGCAATCGAAAAGTACATAATAAAAGAAAAAGTTATTTGTGGTATATAGAGGTTTCATTTATTTATAGTAAACATTTCAGTTGTTTTATACAGTTAATAGTGTCCCTTACGTTCAATGTAAAATTACTCTGATACTAACTATAAAAGATTGTTAATTGATGAAAGATGAGTTAAAACAAATAAAAAAATTGAATAATCTACAAAACATTCAAAAACCTTTTGTATCTTTTTTTGCACTAATAATAAGATCAAAAACGGTCTGACATACCGTGACAAATAGGAAATAAATAATTTCCTGTTTTTGAGTAATAAAGTTGATTTTTAAATTAATCAAGTTTGGAGTTATAAAAATAATAAAGAGTGAAGAAGTAAATAAAACCATAAATAGAATAATTAAGCTAAATTAAAAAGTATTAGAAAATAAATTTGTAATAACTAGCTAAATTTGACCATCGGGAGTGAGGCGAAAATTTTCTAAGTGCTTAAAAAAGCTATCTTAAGAACCAAACCACGTAGAACTTTCATCGACATTTTAGAAGAACCAGAATAAGCCAGAATAAACATTAGTGAAAACAAAATTTGAAAAACTTAAAAAACAAAAAAGTTACAGCAGTTTCAATAAAATAGACATTTTTCAGTGTTCCAAAAATGATAATCAAACTCTGCAAGCTAAAACGAATTCGGTACCCGACTTGCCTGTACAAGGAATAAATCCAAAGATAGCAAATATTGCAGGCGGGGTGAGGTAGGTTAAATTCACCGCTATATATACTAGGTCTCTAAGACCTTAGAGACAGTCAGAAATAAATTTTTAATACGAGGTGCCGCGGAACGCTATGCTGGACCGCCATCAGGCCAGATGGGACCAAACCTCAACGCTTCCGATGTCTAGGACTATCAAGGGACGAAGGCTCCAGACTCAGCCTCCAGGACGCGGGAATGGAGGAAATCCACCACCGACGAACCAGGGATGGCGACTTCCGATGTCCAAGGACCAGGGAATCCAGACGAGGGACTCTAGGACCAGCAGGAACATCTTTGGCAAGTCATTTTCTCTATTCGATACCAATTACGTCAAATTTAGTCAGTTAATTTTATTAAATTCAAACAAATATTCAAGCTTAAACAATGACTTCACTCTTTATAAAAATTAAATAAATTTTATGCTTAATAAAATGAACTTATGTGATCAGAATATTTCAAATGATAAATATGTAACTTACAAAGGGTTTTTGGCCATGAGTCATTTATTTTCAAGGAAATAAGAATTTTTTGAATATTATAAATTTAAAAATTATGTGTCATAATTATGAATTTACCAATTTAATATGGAAGATAAATTTTTATTATGTGTAATTTGGGAAATAATTTTATTTTTATGTAAATGTAATTGATATATATATGGAAATTATAAGATTTTAAAGTATGAAAAACAACAAGTTATTTAGTGAATTGTTTTTGTCAATATAATTGTGTTTTATTTGAAAGGATAAATTTTCTTTTTTATTTAAATAAATAAAATTAAATATGTTATAAAAATCAACAGTATTTGCATTTCATCCTGTGTCGAATAATCAATAAAAACTGTTTAGCTTTTTCCAACTAATATGAAAATGATTATTAAATCAGTAAACAAGTTTAATTAAATTTCATTAATTGATAATAGTTTAAGCCTAATGTTTTAAAAGAGTTTCAATCAAATAACTTCATTGAGCTAGCCTAAAGATTAGTTGGTTTTTTGTATAAAAGTCCAGAGATTTATCTACTGGCAGATTGTGTTTAAAAGGACACAGGAGCCTTTTAAAATAGGTAATTTAAACACGATCATATTTTGCACGTTCCCTTGCTGTCTCTGCAGATCATCATCAGGTGGTAAGACTCTGTGAATATTTTGTGTATTATTTTAAATGTGTTTCTTTCCAGCTGACTATTGAAATGACATGTGTGACTATATCTAGACCCTACATAATTGATAAACCAATTTTGGGGAGTTTATACTGATTTTAAATAGTAGTCAGCGGGAATAGGCTTGTTTTGGGCATGGCCCTATAAGCGGGAAATATACACGTAACTCAGGGTTTTAACCTAGTTTAACAAGCGGGGTGATTGGCAGATGTTTGGTTTGTTTATAATAAGTTTTTAAACAACAAAATTTTGGTATTCTGCGAGAAGGAATATCAATTAGGGGAAGGGACGTTGCAACACACACACACACACACACACACACACACACACACACATATATATATATATATATATATATATATATTCCTGATATTTAATATTATCCATTGTTTTTCCGTTGCACTGACTTTATGAAGTTAATAAATTACCAATTTTGAGTAATTTTTCCACCATTAAGTGCAATAAATTTACCTTGAGTGATGAGGCACCTTTCGGTCTTTGACACCTCTCGGTCTACCACAATGTCGGTCAGTGATTCGACAATGGTCAAAGACCGAAAGGTGCCTCATCACTCAAGGTAAATTTATTGCACTTAATGGTGGAAAAATTACTCAAAATTGGTAATTTATTAACTTCATATATATATATATATATATATATATGTGTGTGTGTGTGTGTGTGTGTGTATAAATGTATATATATATTGACAAGTAAAACAAACATAAAATTCAATTTTATCTAGCTATGCAAACATTAATTCTAACTGCATCAAAACTCCAGGGTCTACAAAATATTTAAAATTTCATTCATACTCCCAAAATGTATAGATCGAATGTATTTGTAAGTCAAATAAAACAAACTCTTTTCTACAAACACTGCAAAATAGCAACGGGTACTCCGAAACAAGCTAAGCAAGTGTGGCCCAATAGCCTGGCCTACCCTTTTCTAAAAACATAATAACTTTATAGCTACATACTACTTGTGATGGGTATAAAATAAATAATTAGTTACAATACCAGTTACCTACAACTAAAGGGAATACCAGGGCGATTTTTTCAAAATCTTCCGTTTTATATTTGAAACGTGAACAACTAAAGTTAATGTATAAGATTTATATCATATTATGATTTGTGTTTAAAATCTTCATACGGTTTAATATGATTTACATAACATATACAATTATAACACGATGTTTAAAAATGTATGAAATTTCCGAAAGCATGTATTTAAAAGCTTGGAGCCTCTTTTCTCGAACAGTTTCACTTTCGATTAAAGCTACTAAAACCTCTACAAAACTAATAACCCAGGTCTTCAAGTAGCATGTTTAAAATAGTGGGTAGTCATTTTATGGTAATTGTGGAAATAGTTGTGATAAAACTAACTTTTCTACCTTTTTTCATATGCTGGGGATGACTCTAGACATACCATAGTATTAGTACACTTACAGCAACTGAAAACTCTACTTAAATCCTGTGGTAAAATAAAACACAGAATCTTACTGTTATGTGTTCCGCAATCATTATTAATTTGTTGAACCTAATTTTGACCTAATCCTAAGAGTGAAAACGATGGTAAGCAAAGCAGATTTCGCTAACTTAGAAACAGATCCACTAATATCTATTTGTATTGTTTTGTTATATAAAGGTCTTCCCCGAATAATATAAAATAATATGTAAATTTTATTTTAGGAAAACCTTTGACAAAAACTATTACCCTATTTAAATTACCGTTCATGATTTCATTGTTTTTTTACAACTCACAATATGACAAGTTTCAGTTTTATCTGAGAAGGGCGTATAGATATAAAGAGTATTTTTCTCTTTTCAGTTACTGGGAAATATTTATACAGTAGCCTTGGTTCTATAATGAGGGTCTCAGTAAAGTGGTATTACACTACTACTTAGTAATCACAATTCATCCTTTCATATGTGAAAAATACTGTAGGCATTTGTGGCTCTAAACGTTGCAGGCCAATGGGCGCTATTCATTATTGCTGTCTAGTCTTGGAGATTTAATTGGAAAAGAATGATAGACTTACTTAATGCTGCTTTGGGCTTTTATGTATATGTTCTTGAAATTATTTTATTAACCCTACTGTTACATACAAGTTCATGTTGAAATGGGGTATTTATAAGTTTATGTTTCTTATAGAAAAGTTTTAAAATAAACACTCCTTAAAAACAAAGTGAAACAATATGGAAAATAAACAACCAACTATATATACACCTCTTAGTATGGAGTTACATTCCATATATTACATAGATAGTTCAGCTCATGTAACATTATGTCACGGTTCCCTGTGGCGCGGAGATATAGTTGGAGAATTGTTAGAGTTAGATCGGTCTTTTCATATATAAACTTAATATATTTATCTATATTTTGATGGCCTAAACTAAAATCTATTTTACAAAGCATTACTTTATTTTAATTTGTATTGACTATGTCCTAACCTTGTGACGTTAAAGCATAATCCATAATTGTTGGGTTTGCGATATTATATTAAAGAGAAGTATGATCATTAGTATTTACAAATATGTGATTGATATGATAACATAAACTCTCAACGCTTCTATATCCAGCCCAATGGATTAGTTTATCAGTATTAACTATACCTAATCTTTGAATGACGAGAAACAGAGTATATGTACTTCGGTCATTTATTTAAAGAATAAATAATACAAACTACCACAACGAATAACGCAGAAGTGAATCTTCAGTTGCATTTTGATAGTGCAATAATACGTCTTGTTTTTCAAGAATAGGATGGGAGTATGGACAGATTTGCACAATCCTAACTTGCAATACTAATGTTCTATGTGGTTAATATGTTGGAACATGCAATAGAAACCAATATTATATTGTCACAATATCGCACCATTGCATACAAGTTGCCATTTAATATGGCGAACGTATGTGTACTATGTGTTAATTTCAATGTTTGCCCTAAAGAGATAAGTAAACAAACATAGGTAATCAGAGGCTGAAGTCGATGATAGAAACAAATAATGTTTTGACTATTTTCCTTCGCGTGAGAGAAAAGCACATTATATTGGACAAAACTGTTGGTGTTATTTTAATATAAATACAACCTTTACAAATCTTTTGGAGGGCTATTCAATACCCACTGCTGCCCTTTGTGATTCACCTTTAACCTACGAATCGAAAGAAAGAGATGAAAATGCTTGAATGCAGGTAACTAGATCTGTGTCATACGCAATGAGAATACTTCTAATATGGTGACCATCGCCCGTATATTATATAGAAGACGCAATTATATCAAAATCGAGCTATGGGGACCACAAAATTTGGAGATTAGGTTGAGGCCTTCATCTTGGAGAGGCTTGGACTTAAGTTTATTTATAACAATTCGCTTGACATGTGGGAATGAGGAGGATCTGGAGCACATACTTATGCATTGTCATTACCCGATAGCAGCAAGGGAGATCTTAAGAATACTGGTGTTGTCGTGGAGAGACATATTGAGAGATAAAGGTTACTGCACTCATGCATCCATCATCTACCATGGACATACGGCTATCGGCTACAGATGAAGCTGGACGCCTGTGTGAAGAAGGAAGGATATGATGTTATGTATTTTATAAATTGTAAGTTATGTTGCATAATTGTTTAATTAAAACTGAGCCCTTGAAAAAAAATTTGGGAAAGAAATTTGAAACGTTAAGTGTTTAAAAAAGCAAAATTGTCTGTGATCTGTCATTAGCCTTTATAAAAAAATATAATGTCTAACTTGTGGACTTGTTTTTTTTTTAATAATAGTTTTTAAAAGAACTTGGCAAAAAAACCACTACTTACTGATTTATTCAGCAGACGTGTTTCGCGCAAAGTCAGCACATTAATCAATGCTGTCTGTAGGTTAGGATGTCTTTATTGTTTGACTTTAAAATTTATTATCTTATTCGTTTTATAATTCTACGATACACAGAATATCGTTAATTTATATTGTTGTGATTTGATGAAATTTGTTAATAATATTCAATCACCGATTAAGGCAACATCGTTGACAAAACTAGTCTGTATGTATTAATAAACTGGTGTGTAGTAACATTTTGAGTGAACTATTTTAATATCCACCAAAATAAATTACGGTTGCAGTTTTAGTGAGTCTTAGTATATTACATGTGTTCTGTACAATGTGTCTAAACTAAGAAAAACAAAACACATAAGACTGAGACTGAGGTTCAAAAAACAATTAATAAAAAAGACAAAATGCTTCATTCATTCTATGATGCTCACGTTACCTACTAAGGCAAAATTGTAGAGTTTCTAGCTAATTCCAACAGAGAGAACATTGTCAGTAATGAGAAAACCTTTACCCTTTAGTTGATGACAATTATCTTCAATATAAACATTTGCTTATTTCATTGAAAATCCAATAATATCACAAGATCTGGCCCTATGACCCTTATGTGTTTGGATAGAGAACACTAGAAGAATACTCGTCATTTCTACGGGGTTGAGGGGTTGACGATTATTTGTACAGAATGAAAGAATTTCTAAATAAAAATAGGTCTTTCTTTGTGTTACCCAGGGACTCTTAAGAATATCCATGTAAAATTTCAGGTATTTATATCCTGTTCCTAAGTGTTTGATTTCAGGGGTAAAAACTAAACTGGGTGATGCAGAAAATCATCAGGGATACGAAAAAATAATGAAAACTCTCGCTCAGGGAAATAAATACCATTTTCATCAAATTAAAATTGGGTAAAAAATTCAGTGCAGAGTAGTAAGAAGTACTGTGTCTGCATATCAACGGCTGGCCGTATTACTTATACATATAGTTAAATATACCTATAAAGTCTCTCTAGGTAGGATAGATTTTGATGTAATTTTATACATTACTATAAATATTAATATATACCTATATTAAAATATACCTCTAGAGTGTTCAGTCAGGATAGTTTTGGTTGGAATTTTATACAACAATACCTAATTAGATGCCTACTTCCGCATCAGAGTAATACTTTGTCACGTGATCTCTATTCTAGCCTTACATGTGTACATTTGGTTAAACATATACAACTACAACCAAATCTATCAATTAACTCTCTGCGGCAATAACAAACGATATTTATCAATGTAGCTTCAGGACATGTTTTTGATTCATTTTATATGCATTGTAATGGGGGTGGGCAATGTGCATTTTTACCAGCACCACGTTTGGAGAGAATTAAAATTTTCCAAAATTGTAAACTTTTGGGGCGTAAGCGAGAGTTGTCATAATATTGTTCATATCTCTGATGACTTTCTGTCGCCCGGTATAATTTTGCTTTTGCTAAAATCGAACTTGCAGGAACGGGAAAAAATACCATATTTTAGCTCAATGGGTCCAATAGTTTTTAAATGATTGAGTAATATATACACACACATCATTAGATTTTTATATAATAGTATAGATTAGTTCCCAATAAATATATCAAACTATAAACTTACTGATTATTGTCTTGAAAACTAAGGGAAGGTAAAACTTCTGCTTGTAACATAACATTTGTAAAGCATAATTAACCTTGAAAGATAAATAACTTCGAACAATTACTATCAACTGTTTAAATGTGACTTACAGGTGATTATCAGCTGATTAGGCCAAGTTAAGTATTAAATTGAGTAGAGATAATTGAGTGTAAAGGAGGATTTTAAGGGTCATAGGGTGGTGCCTTAACGGAATTTCTAAATAAAAATATGCCTGGTTGTTAACCAGGGACCCTAAGAATGTCCATGTAAAACTTCAGCTCAATGGGTCCAGTAGTTTTTACATGATTGAGTAACGCACAAACACACAAACAAACACACACACACAGACACCATTAGATTTGTATATAATAGTATAGATTAGTACAGAAATAACTATTACTTCTCCCAATAGAAGAATACTGGATCATGTACTTTGAATAATTAAATGTTTTATCATAGATGCTGAAGAATAATATTTGTGTCTGTGTGTGTATTTAATTGGAATAAATGTTATATTTACTTCGACCTAATCATTTTCAAATCAATTTCAGTTGATATTGATATATTTCTTATAAATAAAAAATAATAATAATAATTTAGATTTATTAAATTATAATAATCTACCACAAATTATTCTATCAGTATCACTCTAAACAAATTAGCAAATTTTAATATCAAATTTTTAACAACTTAATTTGTGAAATAAAATGAAGGAAAATTTTGTTTCATTTTCATGGAATGTTGTTAAGACATTCAGAATAATGAAATAAATTTAAAAGAAAAGAATATGTATAAGTAATTAGTCAACTAACTCAAAATATTGTCAATAAGTAGAAATCAAGAGCCAGTATTTGTAAAGAAAAAACTTACCTCCATAAACTTCCTTTACAACAAACAAATAATCCTTTTTGTCAAACTGGGTTTGTGTTGTACTATTTGCTTTTACAAACCACCAAGGAATGGCAAGGTGAAATAAAAAGCCACTGAAATAAAAAAAAGTAGATAACAAAATATGATTTAAAACACTGCCTTAAAATAAATTTAAAAACGCAGCAGTGGCATTGATACTAGGGGTTCCTTGAACTCCGGATTCCATTTTTAATCAGGTTTCATCATAATTAAAATAACTGATTAAATTAACAAACATTTTGAAAGGTAATACTAGACAAAGATTGATCAGCTCAGGTTTTTCATTTTTATATTCAAAAAATAATACAATCTATAAGTTATTTAAATTTCCATATCATAAACAGGCCTTACCTGACATTAACTATTATCATACAAATACAGTATTAATGTCAAAATATACTTTTTTATTAATAAATACTTTGTGAATCCTGGTAATGAATAATACAAGGGTAAGAAGATTCAGAGAGGTGTTACATAGCTAAACACCCTAGGCTCTGTAACCACTTAAGTGTACCCTTATACAAAAATTAAACCCTAGACACACTGGACAATTTTAAGTTATTATTTTTAAATTTCTTGCTGAGGCTAGTTCCAAATATAAACTGTAACATATGTGACAGTAGTTCTTAATACTTACATTAATTATCATCATAGAAATGTAACTTAAGGATTACATTGCTTAAGTAATTATTGACAAATTACCAAAATATGTTACACTATATTACTACATAGGTATGCAAAATATAGCCGAAACATTTCTGGTCATAATACGTTTGGTTACTAAAGAAATTAAGTACTATATTTGCTAAAGTCAACTCAATTATAATAAAAAAACGTAGATGCTGTCAATTTTTTTAAAAGAAATATTCAAAATAAATTTACCCAATCAAGATTCATCTTGATGAACTAGTGTTATTTCTGCAAATACATTTTTAATCGTTTTTATAATTATAACATTTAGTTGTATCAATATAACGAAAAAAGCAGTTTCTATTAATTTCCATTGTTAAAATATTGCAAGTAAATTTACGCCATATAGTCTACGTTATTTAAAATAAGCTTCAATTTTCTTGTTTCTCTGTTGTTACCTTGAAGTTTCTATTTTCACCTAACTATATTGAAAATGGCAGCGACTTATTCAGTTCAAATACGTTCGGTGAAAATATACATTTCTAAACCGGCTCCATATTTGCATTGAACATTCCAAAACATGTCAAAAGGCTTATTTTCATTGATATTATTTTGTTTATTGGGTCAAATCATTATTTTTTTCAATTTAAAGTTGGGTAAAAAATTCAGTGCGGAAATAGCAGTTGTGAATAGGCTGTCTGTCTCACGGAGGGATAGTGAAGCCAACCTTTCAAACAATAAAATATTACCTATTCCCTTCGAATAGCCAGTAATTTATTTAGTCAAAAATATGTTATTTTATTAAATACACAATATAATTAATGAACAATAGCAAATTAATTTAAAACTTAAATACTGAGTTTTTTTTTATAATACAGTGGAACATTGTTATTTATAAGCAAGGAACAAAATTTAATGATTTGTGAAAAAAAGTCAATTACTACAATGTAATAATACTTCATACTGTTAAAATAAGTTAATTTATTATATGCACGATGTAATTAATGCACAATAGCTGGAAAGGAAATTAAACCGACTTTTATCTGTAATTCGTATTACACAACTACCTTAAAAACTTTAAAGCTGAATACTGAGTATTTTTTTAAATAATGCAGTGCAACAGTGTTACTTTTAAGCACAGAACAAAATTAAATGATTTATAAAAAAAAGATAATTACTTCAATAAATTAATACTTCATACTGTTGAAATAAGTTAATTTATTAAATGCATAATGTAATTAATGCACAATAGCAGCTGGAAAGGAAATTAGATGGACTTTTATCTGTACACAACTACCTTAAAAACTTTAAAGCTAAATACTGAGTATTTTTTTTAATAATGCAGAGCAATAGTGTTACTTTTAAGTACAGAACAAAATTAAATGATTTATAAAAAAAAGATATTTACTTCAATAAATTAATACTTCATACTGTTAAAATAAGTTAATTTATTAAATGAATAATGTAATTAATGCACAATAGCAGCTGGAAAGGAAATTAGACAGACTTTTATCTGTAATTCTAGTAAGTTTTACAGTATTCCAGTAAATTTTTACCGAACCTATTTGGAGGGAGAAGAAGGAATGATTTGTGTGTACTGTTTGATGCAATATTTTCTGTGTTGTGCGAACAATAGTGTTTGTTTTATTGTGAGTAATTTTGCACTTACTATCGCTAAATAAAACATATGTGTGCGCTACACAGTATGCAAGTGTAAAGATGTTATGTGACGACAGTGTATCCCTCCGTGAGGCAGGCAGCATATTCACAACTGCTACTTCTGCACTCAACTTTTTACCCAACTTCAAATTATGAGAAAAATAACTATTCAACCCAAAAAACAAAAAAATATCAATGAAAATAGCCTTTTGACATGTTTTAGAATGTTCCATGCAAATATGGAGCTAGTATAAAAATGTAAATTTTTACCGATCCTATTTGGAGGGAGTGTAAGGAATGATTCGTATGTACAGTTTGATGCAATATTTTCTGTTTTGTGCGAAGAATAGTGTTTGTGTTTATTTTGTTATTGTGAGTAATTTTGCGACTGTTTATGTGTGAGAGACTAACTTAATATGTGTGCGAGAGTTTAATAATTCTAAAAGGTATGTATATTGCTGACTTAGGTACAAGTTAATTAGTAAAACAGCTACATATTATTATGTAAAGTTCCAGAACATGTCTTAAGGCTATATTGATATTATGGTTTTCTTTTTAATTTGTCCGAGGTACAGCTTATTTTAAATTATGCCAAAACATAATGCTACACAGTATGCAAGTGTAAAGGTGCAAGTGTTATGTGACAAGGCAGGCACCTTATTCACAACTGCTACTTTCGCACTGAATTTTTTACCCAACTTCAAATTGATAAAAAAAACATGATGCAACACAAAAAACGAAAAAATATTAATGGAAATAGCCTTTTAACATGTTTTCGAATGTTCCATGCAAATATGGAGCTGATAGTGAAAGAATTCACTGATATTAACCATAAGAAAATAATGTATTTATGGTTTGGAATAAACACACTCTTTTCTCAAATTATTTGTATATTGTGAATTAAAAGCTGAATCAGAAAGCAAATGTTTACATTGCTAAATGGTAATGGTATAAAAAGATATCTAAATGGCAAGTGTGAAATTTCTAAAGGTTATAAAAAAAGGAAATTATATTGACATGCGACTACCGCTATTTTTGTGAATTTTTTTTTTACTTTTCTTATGTATTTTTACGTCCAAGACACAAATCCTACATTATTTTTTGTAGCTGGTGCCGTTTTTTTAAAATATACTTTAAAAAACGGTAAAAATATAGTCTTAATGATGTTGGTTCTAACATTTTTTTTTTTTTAATTATCCGTTTTAATGTGTAGAACACGATTATCAACTTTTTTCTCGCGGAAAATACGTAAAGTAACTTTTTTCACATTTTAAATGATAGGTTGTAATGCCATGTAGGCCTATAGCGTAAACCGGGCGCTACGAATTATTCAGTCAGGATA
This sequence comes from Prosapia bicincta, assembly GCA_036971475.1. Taxonomy (NCBI): domain Eukaryota; kingdom Metazoa; phylum Arthropoda; class Insecta; order Hemiptera; family Cercopidae; genus Prosapia; species Prosapia bicincta. The sequence continues at coordinate 235,698,211 of JBAIZL010000005.1, read as the reverse complement.
AATTTGATTGTAATTTTGGTAAATAGATATTTAGACTTATTGCCGATGCAGATAATTACAGCCAAATCTATCCTGACTGGATACTTCATAGGTATACTTTAATATAGTTAGATAGTAATGTTGTATAAAATTATTACCAAAACTATCCTGACTAGAGAGACTTTATAGGTATATTTAAATATATGTATACGTAATACGGCCAGGCGTTGATATGCGGACATAGTACTTCTTACTACCCCGCACTAAATTTTTTACCTAATTTTAATATGATAAAAAATGGTATTTATTTCCGAGAGAGAATTTTTATTGTTTTTTTGTATCCCTGATGATTTTCTGCATCCCTTGGTATAATTTCTACCCCTGAAATCAAACACTTGGGAACAGGAAATAAATACCTGAAATTTTACATGGATATTCTTAAAACATGGTTATGACCAAAACATAACCTAAACTAACCTTTATTGACTTGTGACTACCGCTATTTTCGTGATTTTTTGTTTTCTTTTCTCATGTACTTTTACGTCCTAGAACACGAATCCAACATTATTTTTTGTCGACCACATCGTATCGTCATTATTATTTTATTATTAAACGCCTAGATTTTGTTATAATTTTGTACAACATTACTCGTATACCTACGAAGTATCCAGTCAGGATAGTTTTGGTAATAATTTTATACAACATTACTATCTAACTATATTAAAATATACCTATGAAGTATCCAGTCAGGATAGATTTGGCTGTAATTTTCTGCATCGGCAATAAGTCTAAATATTTACCAAATATACAGAAAAGTAAAAACATTTCATGAAAGTAATCGCACGTCAATATAATTACCGAACAATATGTACTTACCTGAAAGCTTTCAGGTTAAGCCAATTTCTTTTTATATTCAAACTGTTCTGATACCAAATCAAAATCCATAAATATATAATCTCTTGTAATGTAAACGCCAAAATTTTCTTACACGCAAATATAACTTGTTGAATATTTCATTGTGTCATTGTGTGGACAATGTGCAATGGAAAACGTTAATCTGTGGGTCATTCAAAGAGAAATTAGGTGTACCAACGTTGAAACTAAAACAAATATGCAGGAGTTTTTATTGGAGTTTGAATTAGTATCATTTTGATTGAAAGACTCAGATTTAAAATATAAATGTAATACTTTATTTGTAGTTAAAATTTATTACAATTTTCAAGGCTTTATTTTTATCCCTTAGTCAACTTATGTATGTTGTAGGATTATATGATTTATCATTGAAAGTGTTTTTTTTAACTGGAATTGTTTAGAAAAACCTTTTCAGTTGTTCAAGTTTGTTTAATTATATAAAGTTTAATGCATTATAAAACACTTGATAAAGTTCAAATTATGAATTATCAATTCACTTTACATCATAAATCCAAAATAACAAATTTGAAAAAAAACACAAAACTGTATATTGACACTACCAATTATTGCAATGAAAATATTAGAAAGTACCCCAATACCGCAAAAATAATCTAAATTAACAAAAAATAGAAGTTACTTAAGATTTGATAATAGGATATATAAACAAATAAATGACTTAGCAATGATATCACCCCTCTCAAGTATAATATCTGAAATTTACCTACAAAACCTTGACAAATTAATCACACAGACCCCAACGGACATTTGGTACGATATTTTGAAGATGGATTATACCCCTCACAAAGAAAAGCAATATATAATAATATCGTCCTAAATTAAATCAACAACTTACACCCTAACATAAAATTCACCATGGAAGAAGAAATAAACAACAAAATAAACTATCTAGACCTAACAATAACCAGATATACAATTAACATTGAATACACAATTTTTAAGAAACCCACACAAACCCCTATTACAATACCAAAATACTCTAACCATCCTCCACAACATAAAATGGCTGCTTACAACTCACTCTTATACAGAATGCTAAAACTACCTTCAAAAAATGAAGAAGAAGCCAAAGAAAAACAAATAATATATCAAATAGCCAAAATAATGGATACAATAAAAAAAACTATAGATAAATTAGAATTTAAAATATTAAATAAATTAAAACAACCTAAAATCGAACTACAAACAACAACAAAATGGGCCACATTGACATACACAGGATACCTACAACATGAAAGAAATAACTAAAATACCAGAAAATAATAATATTTACATAACTTACAAAAACACAGGTAACATAATCAATAAAATAAAACAACCGAATAAAATATGTCCCACACTTAATAACGGAATACTAAAATCGAATGCCCAGATTGTAATAAGCCAGATTGTAATACATAAGCCAAATCAAAAAAGAAATTTAAAGACAGATATCAAGAACACCTCAATGCATACATTAAACCTCACAGGTTTAAAAAACTAAAACTTAGCTACACACGCCATCAAAAACAAACGCACATTCCCCACATTATTAAACATAAACCTAATAAAAAAAAAGTACAAAAAGGCCTCAAAATGACAATCTGGGAACTACAAATTTATAAACGTAAAAATAATATCATGAACGAACAAATACAAACAAAATTAAAAAACGATAATTTATTCAACCTATTAGACAAAATTAAAAACCAAGACAAACTTGAAAGTTTCCCACAGTGCAGTGAATCCGAAAATAGAACAATAACGGTACACCATGTGACAACGGACACTCCACACACATGGCAGTCTACTACAACACCACGTTCAGTTGATGCTCGACAATGAACATACTATCAATCTTTGAAAGTTAACTCGCATAAATACCAAGTAAGATTCTTGTTTAAGTACGAGTACATAGAGTGGACGTGATATATATATATAACAACATAACCTAAAAAAAAGCAAAATAGCCTAAAACCAATCCAACACCCAAACCACACCTCTAAAACTCAAACAACAAAAAATTCATACACCTAACTAAAACTCAATTCACTGAAAAAGAAAAAAATAATAATAACAAATGCTTTCAAATATAACCTACCGAATTTTAACAAAAACCAAATAACAAAAAACCTAATAGTTGACACAGAATCTAACATCCATAAAATTATCCACCAATACACTGAACACATAAGAAACAAAATTAATAATGAAATTAACCTAATAAAAACCGAAAAAACTAAAAAACGAATCAATATATAAATAAAAAAGAAATTATAAAACCCCCAAAAAAACTTGAAAACAACAACTACTTAATATTAAAATCAGATAAGACAAACACACCAGTAATAATAGAAAATACCATATACATCAATTCAATGACTAACCACATAAAAGAAAATAAATACGAACAAATCCCAGACCCAACTAACAAATACCTTAATACAATAAAAAACCTAATAGTAACACATAGAAATACCCTAAACTATTCCAATAAATTAAAATACCACACAAGACTTTACCCATTCAAACCATGTGCACCAATATTAACAGGCATACCTAGAATCCACAAACCCGACACACAATTTAGACCACTAATAAATTTCAAAACAGCACTATCTTACATAATCGCAAAAATACTAGCAAAGCTCTAAAATACATATCAACAACACATACAATCTAAAAAATGTATACGAATTCATTAATAAAATAAAAAACATAGAAACAAACAGCATCACAAAAATAATAAGTCATGGCATAACTAACATGTACCCTAGTATCCCAATATAAGAAACCATAGAAATAATAAAAATCAAACTAATACACAATAACGAAAAAGAAAACACAATAGATAGTATCATTAAACAAACTAAACACATGTGTAACCAAAATTACTTCCAATTTAACAATAAATACAATAAACAAACAACTGGTGTCCCCATGTTATCACCCATATCATCAGTCATGTCAGAAATATATCTACAACACTTTGAACAAATAATAATTAACTCTCTACTAGACACACATAATATTTCACTATGGACAAGATACGTAGACGATATACTTGTAATATACCAGCCTACCATTCACAACGAACACATCATAATACTAAACAAACTAAACACATACAACGAAAACATACAATTCACCGTAGAAACAAACAGAACAATTAACTATCTTGACATTACATTAAATATAAATAATAATAAAATAGAAACTACAGTACACAGAAAACCAGCTTCCAACAACACCACAATACACTACAAATCTAACCACCCCTGGACACACAAAAAGTAACATGATAAATAAAGCAATAAAATACACACAAAATAACAAACAAAAATTAAATGAAGAATTAGATAAAATTACAAAAATAGCAATATAAAAGGAATACAACAAACACGATATAAAACATATACAATAAATTTACAAATTAAACCTAACCTCTACACAACACTATAACATGAACACAAAAAAGTTAAAAATAAAAAATCTACCTAAAATATAAATACACCAATAACAAAATAGAAAAATCAACAAATATATACAACAAAGGATATTACACTCCAACATACAAACCAAACAACAAAATAATAAAATATCTTAATAACACAAACCACAAAAAAAAAATACAGAAAAACATAACCTATCAGGAATTTACAAAATTACATGTAACGACTGCAACGCATTTTGCATAGGGAAAACAACTAGACCATTTAAAATAAGATTTGACGAACATTACAGAGCATCCAAAAATAAATATACAAAAGTATCAAATGTTGCAGCACACCTAATTTCACATAAACATGAAATAACAAATTACGAAAATAACCTAACCATACTCGACAAATAATAACCCAATAGAACTAAACTCACTAGAAAAATACCAAATTTATAAAAACATAGACAATAATTTAATGAACCTACGACAACATATGCAGACGGCGTTTAAAACATTATACACGTGGCTCAAGAGGAAATGTGTGTGACGTCAACAAATACCAACATCACGGACCGAACATCCACACCAAAAAAACATAAAAAAATTAAGTAGTGATTTGACAATGGCCAAGTGACCGAAAGATGCCTCATCACACAAGGTAAAATTATTGCACTTAGTGGTGGAAAAAATTATTTACAAGTAATAATAACTTCAGATATATGTATATATATATATATATGTGTGTGTGTGTGTGTGTGTGTGTGTGTTTGTGTGTTGCACACTTACAAAGAAAATTTTAAGCAGAATGAATACTGTTGAAATTTATTTTTGAGTAAGGGGTGGTGTGTTACGCATATATTAAGCTTCACAACTATCAATACTACAGTATTTATATTAAGTTAAAAAATAACAACAGGTCATGATATCTAGCCTGGACGATAAACGTACCTGCCTATCATTTAACTATCACGTAAGTTAAATAAGGAAATGTGACCTTTTTTTAAAGCGTGTTGTTTATGAATGAAACGTTGGATTGAGTAACTCTGATGTATGCTATAAGTAACTTCCTTCCTTTTATAATTATGGAAATAATTTAAATAAATTAATAAACCCCTTTCTCAAATTAAGGAAGTGCAGGTCTTTATTAATTCTAAGAGTACTGTTTGAATTTGTAACAATTTTAAATATATAATTTTTCGTACTTATATTAGAAATACTGTAAACTACTGCTTAGAACACCGTAAACTGAACAGAGTACAGTACAGTGATTTGAAAAATAAAGCCTGGGATGGATATATAGGGGGAACTATTACCGCCAAGGTCCATCTAGAGGGGGACAATTTAAAATCACATATTTAAATGAAATTAAATTATTAAAATTAATTGATACATTTTGATAATATTCTTAAATGGATGTGTTGTACTTTGTAAATCGCATGGAAAGCGAATGATAAAATTTTACATTTTTTAAAACTTATGCATAGAATTATTTATATATATATATATATATATATATATATATATATATATATATATATATATATAAAGTATGTGTTCTTGTACACCAAAAACAACTGAGGTTAATTCAAACCCTTTTGTTGATAAACAGTACCAACATCATCAGGAATAAATCATTCCTGATGATGTTGGTACTATTTATCAACAAAAAGCTTTAAATACAAATTAATAAATAATTCTTGTATTTGAATAGTCTCAGTTGTTTTCGATATGTATACGCTCGCGCGTATTCAGTCTCAAAATTGAAGATTTTGCCGTTAGGTAAAATCTTTTAAAAATATTATTTTAAAAAGTTTAAAAAATAACCGCTGCTATGCACTCTAGCGGGAAAGCAGGTTCACTATCTGGTTAAGTAAACAAAGCCAGTCCAAAGGGTCGATTTTGTTCACGTTACAGAGCAACTAGGAAAGAATTAATTTTTTTTCTAACCATATAGAATTAAAGTCAAGTTAATTTTTGTTATTTATAAAAAACAAATCTTAGAAATGAAATTAGAAAATAAGAGTAAGGAGCCACTAAAGCTTAAGAAAATTTTAAAAAACTAAAAACAGAAAAATATAGTAAAATAAAATTTATTAACAAATTTGTTTAATAAAAATTTAAACATTTGTAATTAATAAATGCACTAAAAATTATAAAAGTGGCAAGTAAGGGAGAAAATAGTTTCGAGTGCCGTTAACTTACGATCGGAATGAGCTAGTACTGTCATACAAGTTGGTAACAACATCTTCAATTATGAAATAGGCCATGGTGTTAAGAAATATAACACTATTACACTATAAGTGACATTTTCAAGCAACGGTTAAAAACGAGCACAAATCTTCGAAAGAAAGTTCACTAGGACACTATTTTGCAAGTCAAGATAAGGTTTTGATATGCCATGAAACCGCGTAGCGGGGTAGTTGGGACTGCCCCATAGCAAGGAGACGCAAATCACCTTTCAGGAGAGACGGACGTTTTCCAAGGATCCAGAAGGAGATTCCAGGATACTGTCCGGGACCGTGGCTAAGAGGTAAACCTAGCCCAAGATGGACGTGGAGATGGTCTGCTTTCGAGTGCCCGCCATTTCGAATTTGAACCCTTCACTATGTAAAAATTATAAAAAGGGTTAAAGGCGACCCTAAAACTGATCAGTTGTAATTGCTAAAAGATCCAAGACTCCAAGAAATTCAGGAGGGACAAGAGGAGCGATTTCAGTGAAAGTTTTTGAGGCAAGTCTGAATTTTAATAGCAAAATTAACATTTAATATATTTAGTCAATTTCTTAAAATCATAGTTTCAAATTTTCTTGAATAAAAACATATTCACTTATTGAAAATTAATAATTAAAAAATATATAAGTAAATGACTATTTTAAATAGAATTACAAGTGGTGGTCATGAAGTATAAATTGTTCAAATATAAAAATGCAACTTCTACAATCACAAGATTAAAGTTATAACAGGTTAAGGTTCAACAAAGTCAACGCACTATTTATTCAAAATAAGTAACATATTCTATTTAGAAATAAAAAATGCATAAAGAAAATCAATAATAAATGATTAAGTACTTAAGTTAATATAACTTATTTTTGAACAAGTGTTTCACTTTCATTTTATTTGTCTACTTTTGTCTTCTATTGCATTCAACGTCTATTAGTTTTAATAAAATTATATTAACACAAACATACACTTCGTGCCCAAAATGATAAATTAATGATTATCGTTACTAAGGTAATTCCAACTAATGCCTGGATCATTGTTGAAATTATTTATTAATTTGTTTAAAATTAAATATTTTAAATTATTTTATATGTTTTAAAATATAAAAACAAATAATTAAATATTTGTTTAAAATAATTTAAAAATTTGTTTTAAAATCAAATAATACTTCAAATTACGAGTATGTTATTAGGCGCGTAATTATTTACATTTGTCTGCAATAGCGATAAAGCAAACTTTATATTTTAGTATGAGGAATTGTAAAAGCTTTTAACGACATCTCCGGAGTAAACCTGATTAAATTGAATGAGTGCTAGTAGAAGGGATTTTAGGGCTTTTCCATCCCACGCATGAGTAAACACAAAAATCATTAAAAAAGGTTACATTTTTTAATGGGGAGGTGAGAGGGGATTGTTTCCGAAATGATTGGAGCGTGAAATGTAATGTGTGTTGTTGGTCTGACCTAGTTATGTAGCAGTCTTTGCTGTGTATTACTTTTACATTTCTTGAATGAAAACAAAATTTTAAAAAATTGTAGATTATTAAGATAGGTATCAGCTTTGGTTACCGATATCTTACAGCTGTAAAATGTTTTGTGTTTGCTTTCCCCAAACCTTAAATTGTTTTATTTTTCTTCAACTCCTGTACCAGTCTTTGATAATTGAAAATGTATTTTTCAATTAACTTTTAGTTGCTTTGACCTATTTTTTAAATAACTTTCAAGGTCAAATTTTATAGTTAGAGAAAACAGCCTGATATTGTATAAACTGGACCCAGTTTCTTTACAATATCGGACTGTTTTCTCTCGGAGGGCTTTCCCTCACTCACTTTGGCTTCATGTAAATGTGTACCCGTATTACAGGCTTTTGTATGTAGCCATTATTTTAGTTAAACCATCACAAGGAAGCGTACTACAATTTTGCATCACATCGATCTCCTCTTGTGAGTGGGTGTTCGGATGTCTTCACCGAAATTGAAAACTCAACCGTGTCATACATTTCACGCCTTAGCTCAATGCTGTTTATAACAAAGGGTATTTGATCGGCGTGGGATATCACCAGCTTGTAAATGATAGCTTTACCGACGTTCATGGTGCAAATGATAAGGTATAAGGAAACGCTGCTCGTTAAATACATTTGAGTTGATAGTGGGGGGCATATGTTATTGATTTGAATTAAAACATTTTTAATTTCAAAATTTGTAAGTAGAGAAAAACTCCTACAGTATACTCATTCTGGTTTCATTGTTTATATACTATAGGAGTGTATAATCTCGTCCTGGTTATCTGTAGACCCTCGCTTCAGGTGTTACTACAAGTTATACAAAGTATTTTAGTTATTTTTCATTTTAAATATGAAGACAGCATTGAAACTAGAATTTGTAACCTGTGTTACAAACACATTGATCTTTTATTAAAAAACCAAACCCCCTCTCATATACTCTGTCGTTACGTTTATGATTGGTACTCCGAATTACCACTATTTTTATCAATGTATTCGACGATTGTTATTTTAAAAATTAAAAAATACAATTTCTTAAAATGTAAGTAAAAAACTTTTGCTACGTTGAGGGTAATTATAATGTGTAATTTAGTGATTGCACGTATGCGAGCATTTTATTGAAAAAGGGTAAGAACGCTTGATGACGGGGAACCGGCCTAGACCCGTGCGTTAGGAATTGGTTCCTCATGAACTCTAGTTTATTGTCCACTTAACTTTATACGAAAATCTAGACTAAATTTTTCTCGAATAGATTACACAATCACATGTTGAAGCATACTGTAACTGAAGGCTTAGAAGGAAAACTTTACTCATAGATTTGTAATTGGTTTTAGAGGCGCATATGGTCGAACGGGAAACAATATTTGAAGACGTGAATATTTTTAATTTGTTAATATTGTTTACCTATCACATATTATCAATTGAGAAGACCTCAGAAACTGTTCAAACCATTCTAAAAAATATTTGAATATAAAAACATATTTTTACAGCTAAATGGGTGCGAATTTGTTTTATAGTTGTGAATCTTAATTAATCTCTTTAACATTATTTAATGATAATCTATGTGTAAACGGCTGTAGGTTAAACAAAACCAATAACACAAAATCAGCTGTTACATGAAATCATATGTTATCATTTAATTCACTATGAGGTGACTCATAACATAACCTAATGGAGATGTATGCTATAAGATATGCTTTTCAGAAATAGCGTGACACGATAGCAATGATTTAATCTCATGTTTTGTTCACCACACATAAAGAAGTTTTTAAATCACTTCAAAAACATTTCTGGAGAAAAGGGAGATTCTGAAAGTGGCTGTGAAAGCCTACAACAGATTTGACTATAGTTTAGTTAATTCATGCAGAGTAGGGATGGCCGAAGTTGACGATTTTACTCAACTGTTGCCGGTACACATCAGTTTAAAACAACTGATGTCAAACATTAGGTTACAAGTGACTGTTGCTTGAACTAATGCGAGCACATTAGTTGAATGAAAACATCAGTTTCAGCCGTCTCAACTAATGCGGGCTACAGCTAACTAATGTATTGATTATTAGGTGTAAATATAGGCTATGAATAATTTTTAGATTTCTATTAAAAAAATATACATAAATACATATAAAATAACTCTTATTTTATTTAAGACTTACTAATTTACTTAAGGTAAAAACAATTACCCTGAAATATTTATAATTAAACTTACACAGTTAGGTATTCCATTTTAACATTTAAAAATATATAAAATATATTTTAATTTGAAAATATTTAAAGTACCTATACAAAATAAATATGTAGACCAGGGTATTTTTTCGAGATTATTTTAAAAATTGGTAAATTGTAAAACGTGACTTAAAACTTAAATATTTATATATAAAAAAATGCGTGTTTCCCTTAATTATTTACATATTATTCTATTACATATTATTATTAATAATAATTAAAACAAAAAATCCGTTTCCCCTGCTAGCTTCTATTTAACTATTGAAAACTTAGTTTCAATAAAAAGTACAACTAATTACATTTGAAGCCGGTACCGCAATCTTACCTTGTATTTGCTAATCCATCAAATTTATTCTAGACATTTCGGAAACAATCACCTTTTTTATTACTTGATTTCCCATGGTTAGATGACCATAGCGTCATCTCAGGAAACAAAAATTTCATGAGTTCGACATTATGATAGTATGCGGGACAATAGTTCTCGAAAAATACCATTAGTATTAGATTTTGTCCGATAACAAATATCTGATTGCATACGTTTCGTACATATTGTTCAGATATACAGCTTGTCAACAATTCAACCCTCTTTGAATGATTTACGCGAGATGGAATGTGATTATGGTAGTGCTTAAAAATATAACAGATATCTCCTTAATTATAAAATAAGTTTTGTCATGATATTTTTCACGTTCAGATTGTAAATATGAGTTTAAGTACACAACATTTTTGTAGGTAATAAGCTTATGATAAATTATGTTTTCGTTATTGGAAAATTATTTCTTTTTTTTAGTAAGTAAACATTTTATATTACGGGTTCTTTTCTTTGAAGTTGGTTGTATTTTTTAAAAGTATTTAATATATTTTTATGTTGCAATGAAACAATTTTAATGGATCAGTTTCTGAAGCATTTTACCGCCTAAAATAATACGGACATTATACTCGTAAAAATCAATTATAGACTGATATAAATGATAACATATAAGGAATTATTAATTAGGTCTGTAATCAATAGCAACGTCCCTCTTGCAGAGTTATTAGACATTAGGAACTTCCTTCACATCAGGTTGGCCGAAAGCAACTGTTGAATCACATTAGTTTGTTACACACTACACACCAGGTTAGCAGGAAACAACCGATGCGCACGCATTAGTCTGCTACACATTAGGTTAGCATAAAACAACTGTTGGCAGGCATTAGTTTGCTACGAATTAGGCTAGCAGAAAACAACTGTTGCCAGGCATTAGTTTGCTACGCATTAGGTTAGACATTAGAACTTTCTCCACATCAGTTGCGCGCGTATTAGGTTGCGTAGAGGCAACTGTTGCCAAATAACTGATGCCGTAGTTTTCGGCCATCCCTAATGCACAGTAGAGTCTCAAAGATCTGTGTCTTGATATTTTGAGCTTCCATTAAATTTGAACCTATTTCTATTTGAGAATATTTTATTCAATTATCACTTTTGCATTAGTTTATGACTATCCGAACTTTAAATTTTGTAAATTTGTAAAAACTTACTGAGACAGAACGTTTCCGATCACTCCATGGCGATCTTCATCAGCGTCTTCTGCTTGGAGTTGTTAGGTTAAGCAGTGACGGTTGTAAAGGCAGGTTTTTGATAGTATCAAAGAGTATGTGTGACTTGTATTGGGTTTGTTCATGTAATATGTTTGTAATTTGTGTTTTTGTGTAACCTAGAGATCTTACATATAAACAAAAATAGACCATATCTCAATGCACTAGAACAATATGAAATTTACAAACATGTTTCTGTTTATAATGAAAACAGGGTTTAGCTATGTAGGATTGGTTTTAAATCCACATTTTATATAGTTTGGTCAAAAATTATATTAGGTTTGTATTGCGTTTGTTTATTCAATATTATCTCATTGATGTAGAGAAATTCTAGTCTATTGTTTATCTTAGTGCAAGTGTAGCTTGTTTCTCATGCATGTTTAGCAAAAGATTATCCAGTGCCTTATTTAATAGTTATAATAAAATAAAATTTATTAATACTCATGTGTTTTTTTACAGTGTTAAAAGCTGCAACTTGTTTGTCTAATGTAAAATTTATTGTAGAATGTACAGTTAGTTTATATATTATTCTTTTGTGCTATTTTTATTTATTTCTCAGTAAGCTTGTAGTTTAACTGAAATACAACATAAAATAAATTTCATTACACATTTCATATACATTTTAGTTTGCACTTTGTGTGGAAGCTGCAGTTCTTGGGTTTAAAAAAAAAGTTAAATTAATTTTGCCAGAAGATCACAAAGGGTAAATTTAAAAAGAAATTTTGTGAAATGCCATATTTGATAAAAAGGTTATGCTCAACATTTTTAAAATACAGTAATGAAACTGCTAAATACACTAATTAAATCTAAAGTCACTATTTTAATTTATTTTTAAACTTGTTATTGATGAAACAGCCCTACAACTCATTCTATCAATGTTAAGGTTAATCAAACTGTTTGCGATAACTAATTACTGATTAACTGAGTAAAAACTTACTTTATGACGCATTTCGAAACAATAATTTCATTGACAAAGCAAACCTACTACTCAGTAGCTTCAGTTCTAATATCGTTTAAACCAGGGGTTCTCAATCTTTTAGGCTCTGAGCCCCCCTTCACACTTTGGTGTGAGGTAACGCCTCCCTTTGCAGATTAAGTTAATTTAGACTTATATATGATAAATTTACTTACATTATGTTTGAGTAAAATGACTTTGAACTTAGGCTAGACATACTCTAGTAAGGGTAAGGAATATAAAATCATATTTGCTCAAATACAAATTTTATTTACACAAATCATTGAAAAAATCACAACAAAATATCAATAATGTAACCAGAAAAATGTTCGCTACTTTTGTAGTGCTAGTGTGAGGGCTGGCACTGTTTCTCGTTAACTATTTTTTGTATGTTTGGATGAAATTTTGACAAAGAACACCGCAGGTCACTTTCCACATCTAGTCTGGCTAGATATTTAGATTTTATATTAACCAGGGCTGGAAATCCTAACTCGCATAGATAAGTTGATGAAAATTGTACAATCAACTTCACTGCCTCCATTGCTACTTCTGGGTAAACAGGAAGATATAGTAGCCAGAAATCTTCGAGATCCATGTATGGAAAATCCATTTAGCATTGGAATCACATTGCAAGTCAATTGTTTGTTCTTGAATGTGATCAGGAAGTATATTAATGTTGCTTTGAAATCTTGTTAATATCTCTTGTTAACTTGAATTCCCAGTTTTCCGAGCTTATATCTGGGAAATAGGCTCCGATTTTGTTCTTCAGAGACAACAAATGCTTAGATATTATGTCCTTCATTTCATTTACTAGGTCTTTTGGAAGACTTTGGGTACCATTGAGGAGGTTTTTTAATTTTAGAAAGGAAGAAAAGTTCGGCTGCGAAATGTGCAGGCGGCGTTGCCAAAGAGCCATCTTCTCAGCAAAACTCTCAATTGAATCATAGTTCTTCGAAGTACTTTTCTGACCTTGTAGCTTTAGCTTCAGAAGATTTATTGTTTCGAAAAAGTCTGACAAATATGCCAGGTAAAAGATAAATATTTAATCTGTAAATTTATTGTACAGTTCTTCACTTGAACTCATCAAAAAGATTTCAACTTCTGATTTCAAGTTGAACAATCTTCCAAGCATATTACCTTTGGACAACCAACGAACTTCTGTGTGAAAGAGAAGTGTTTCTTGATCACTGTTCAGTTCTTGACACAACACTCGAAAACGTCTGGTGTTCAAAGCACTGGATTTGACGTGATTCACTACTTTAACTGCTAAGTTCAAAGCAGCGTTAAGTGATTCAGGGAGAGTCTGGTAAGCCAAAGCTTGTCTGTGGATGATACAATGGGATCCAATTATTTTAGGGTTTTTTTCTTAGCCAATTCAATAAATCCTGATCGGCAACCTGTCAAAGCTTGAGCTCCATCAGTACATATTCCAATAACTCTCTCCCAGGGAAGCTCATTAGCTCCTAAAAATGTTTGAAGAGCAGAAAGTATATCGACTGCTTTAGTTGTTGTTTAAAGATTTTTTGAAAACAGTATTTCTTCAAGGAATTTCTTTTCATCTATATATCTACAGTAAAACAACAACTGCACTTGTTTTGAAATGTCTGTTGTTTCATCACACTGCAATGCAAAGAATGGGGAGTTTTTTAGCTTTTGCACCAGTTGATTTTTCAAATCAATAGCCATGTCATCAATTCTACGTTTGACTGTATCGTTAGATAATGAAATTTTGGCAACTTTATTGTAGCTGTCTTCACCGAGCACAGTACTACAAGCAGTAAGCAAACAAGGTTTTATGAGTGACTCACCGATTGTGTGGGGTTTCTTGTCTTTAGCTATCAACAAGGCAATTTTGTAAGCAGCTTCAACGGCCTTTTCAATTTCCATTCGAAAACTTACACTGGAATCAAGTTTCATTCTCTTTCTCTTAAGGCAACTATGCCCCGCCGCGCTATTAATAAACAAAAGCCCTGCTATGCTGAGTCACAGCTAGTTGCTTACGCCTGGATAGACGCTCACTTACATTTTATTGAGTAAAGAAATAGAGCTTTATAGCTCTATTAAGCTATAAAGAAATTTCAATGATTGTGTGTTTGTGTCCAACATCAAATTCAATTTTTTTAAAAATTTGTTGACGCCTCCCCTGGAATTCTTCCACGCCCCCCAGGTTGAGAACCGCTGGTTTAAACCATATGAGCATTTTATATGAAATGAGCCTAATGTATTTCTTACTTTTTCAGTTATGGCTGCCTTATTTATATGGCAACACAAATAGCATCAGGCATGAAATATTTAGAAACATTGAAATTTGTCCACAGAGATCTGGCTACAAGGTAATCGATTAGTCATTATTTATTCATACATTTTTTTATCATCTTCTTAGTTTAATAAATCAAGACAGTGAAAACAATCTGCAAGAGTATTAATTTTTCAAATCAAAATAAATGTTTACAATTAGTCCTAATGCAATTAGGGACTTTCCTTCTTGATTTTATCTTTATCAAGTTGAATTTGGGGCAATGAAAAGCCATTGTTGTTCTCTACATGTTTCTAAAAGACATTAATGCATAAAACTAAGTATATGTTCATGTACACTCACACAAACATATTTGTCATATTGTAAGCCCTTAGAATTTAAAAGAAGAATTTAATCAATGATATAACAAATCATAAAATTTCCAACCTCTACATCAGCAGTCTTCCTTTGTGACAGAATATTTAATTAGTAATTTGACTGAATACAGAGCAGTAACATACTTAATAAATTTATAAACAATAATTATATGTGAGCAACTTTCCTTTAACAGATTTGAAAAAAAATAATTAAATTGAATGACAAAATTTGTTGGGCAATATTGAGGTTCATTTGTGATGAACACCTTACACAATTACTTGATATATGTATTAGTGGAGAGGCATTAGAAAATTTTTAAGTGGTATCGCCTAGATTAAGGTGACCCATTTTAATCACCTCTAGCCAACTTATTGATTAATTATTTTTTGTAAATATTCCTATGTATACCTTTGCGCTCAATTTAATTACCGATCTTAATACTCTATGCACCAAAATAAACAGTACTTAAACAGTTGTAAAATTGTATTTTATTTACATAGTTTTCTCTACAGTAGTTAACCCCATTTCAATAAAAACTAACCTCAAATGAAATACGTAAACACAAATAAACTGCAACAATCAAAAGTCGGCATAGCTGATCAAGAAGGTAACTACAGTTGATTCAGTTTCAGTACTGTTTAATTTGGAGCATATGATACGTTATAGTTATTTCATATTTATCTATAAGAATGCATATATCTATTCAAAAGTTAAACTACATAAATATGTGAAATATTTTCAAAGAATTTCTGTCTCATTTAAACTAACTTTTCTACTTTCTATGCCTAAGTTTAAGAACCTAAATAAGGTACATCTCTATTCTAACTCTACCTAAAATAGGTATTACCCTTTCAAATTCAACCAGATGTTTTTAAGTGTGCTTTTTCAAGGGTAAATATAATCCTAACTTCCATCTAGATACCTTATAGTTAATAAAAAATAATAATAAATAAAACATGCAGTTTTTGTGGTGTACATCTTAAGGTTTTTGTATAAAATTATACTTATTTGTAATAACTTGTGAAAAAATCACTGCTTACTGATTTATTCAGCAGACGCGTTTCCCACTAGATCAGTGCATTATTCAATGCTGTAAATCACTGATAAGACTTGAGTCAGCATTGAATAATGCACTGACCTGGTGGGAAACGTGTCTGCTGAATAAATCAGTAAGTAGTGGTTTTTGCAAAGTTAATACAAAAAGTATAATAATAAAAAATTATAACAAAATTCAGAAAGGGAGAATGATTAATTTTGTTTAATGTGTTTTTCAGAAATTGCTTGGTAGGTAAAAACTTTAGTATTAAAGTGACAGATTTTGGAATGGGGCGATGTCTATATTCCGCAGATTATTATGACCTTGATGGTAGAGAAGCATTACCTATCAGATGGATGGCTTGGGAAAGTATATTACTGGTAAGCGTAACTTAATAATATATAAACAGTCAGAATAACAAATAGCTTTTGTAAAAAAAAATTAACAAATTAATTTTTAAAGTCCTGCATGTTATTTTTACAACTTAAAGCATAATACTAATGATGTCAAGTTAACTCTGTAAAACTAATCTGAATTATGACAAATTTATTTATTATTTTTTGTTTTCGTTTTGGATAGGTATAAACTATTGGCATTTAGCAGATTTTTATAATGGACTGTTTAAACCTAAAAGACTCACATTTTAACAAAAGATTCCTAATTTTATAATGATGAAAAATTAAGAAAAACGTCATGCCTACCACAATTTTAAAAATCATGTTTAAAGCAAATATTATTTTATATGAATGTTTATTTCTCCTGTACTATGTTACGTTATGCGTAAAAGTTCTAGCCTGCTCCTAAGTAATGTCACATAAATACAGTATAATTACCACAAATGTCTACAGGTGTCTGATGCAACCTTCAAATGTGATCAAGAGAGTAAATTGTTCCAAAATGGAATAAATAGAAAAGCCAAAACTGATTGGTCAAATTCCATTTATTCTGCTGAAAGTGGCATAGAACCCTACAAGGTACCAAACTAGTGGAATAGTTACAACCAATACAAAATTTCCACACAATAAGTTATTGAGTGGAGGTAGAGAGTGCTTGGATTCACCCAAGTCATCCCTTCTTGCATTTTTTTCCAATTTCCTTGTACAAAGGATCGCCCATGGATTGGAACTTTATTTTAATTAAAAAGTATTATAGTAAGGAGATTTTTAATTGTTCCCAATTCAATTGTTTGTCTTAATTTGTTTCTTTATTTTTTGTAAACTTAATTTAATTATTGTAATTTTTATTTGGAGTACTTATCGGGTCGTTACACTTTAAGGTTTTTCTTTTGGCTTTTATTATACAGTAATACCTCGACTTACACTACCCCATCTTACACGGTTTTAAATCATGCTGTCCAAGTTACATAGAAACTGGCCTGTTCTTGAAAAAAATGCCTAAAAGAACTTTTAAAGCACACGAGGAGAAAATAGTTCCAGGTTGTAAGGACGCCAAAGACCGATTGACAGTGATGGTTTGCACAAATACAGCTGGTGACTGTAAGTTGCAACCTCTCATAGTTTATCGGTCAGCATATTCAAGGACATTAAAAAATATTTCTAGAGCTAGCTTGCCTGTGATTTGGAAGTCGAATCAGAAGGCTTGGGTGACTTCTCTTTTTGAGGATTGGTTTGGTCATCATTTCATACCTCAGGTCGAATGTTATTGTCGCCGTAAACAAATTCCTTTTAAATTAATTCCTATTAATTGACAATGCACTTGGCCATCATCCTACTACTTTAACTAATTTCGACACAAGCATAAAAGTGTTATTTTTGCCACCAAACACACCTAGTTTGCTTCAACTGATGGACCAGGGAGTCATCAAAACATTTAGCTTATTACACAAGAAGATCATTTGCGCATCTGTATGAAGTTATGAGACAGAACAACGAGCTCTCCGTTGAAGATTTTTGGAAACAATTCAATGTTTTAGATGATTTAAGAATCATTAAACAATGTTGGAATGAAATTTCACAAAAAACTTTAAATGGAATTTGGAAAAAGGTGAGTCTATTTTTTTCCCCACTGAAACTCAAGTGGAATCAGTGCTAGAGTCAGATAAAATTGCTGATGTGATTGAGGAAGGTGTCGGTTTTGCCAGACAACTCAATTTAGAAGTGGATAATGATGACTTTTAAGAACTGCTGTTATGAACCGGGAGCTGAAAATTAATTGATGAGTAGGCCTACATAGAAATGGGTGCGCAAGAGCAAGACCTTAAAAAACGCAGATTCTTTAAACGCAGTTGATGTAGAAGATGAAATGATTGTTAGAAACTTGACAAAATGCCTTAGTTTAATTGAGTAAGACTTACAAATTTTGGAAAACATAGACTCCAACGATACGCGTATTTCTGCCACAAAACAAAAAAAATAGCAAGTTACGAGGACATTCTGCATGAGAGGTAAAAATCTTCAATTCATCAAATGAATTTATTAGACTTTATAAGGCCTTCTATGTCAAAATAACTTCTTTTTACTTACTTCTTTGCAATATGTAAATAGTATAATTTTTTTTTTGTATTATGTATTTAAGATTTAAATACATGCACATTTTTCTTCTACATTATTAATTTATTTAGTGTTTGGTCCCAATTAAACATGATTCCTATCTGAATGTATGTAAAATTATACCCCGAATTACATGAATTCGATTTATATGGTTATTGCTCGGTCCCACCTATTGGGTAAATACGGGGTATTACTGTATACTGAATCTAGTCATATACATTCTAGACTTGATTTGTATTTTTAAAACTTTTCAATTTTATTATTTAATTATTCTCAGAGAAAATTTACAATGAAAAGTGATGTCTGGTCCTTCGCTGTAACGTTATGGGAAATTTTAACATTCGCAAGGGAGCAGCCTTATGAAGAATTAAATGATCAGCAAGTGATTGAAAACATAACCCATTTTTACCAGAGAACAGGAAAACAGGTAGGTGTTAGATTGTTTTTAATATTTAATACTATCCAGTATTGTTTTTTAAAAATTAATTTATTATTTTTTAATTCATAGAAATATTATTAATGATATTTTTAAGAACTTTTCAGAGAGAATTTTTTTAACACAAGAAAATGAAGTTGTCCCTACAATTTATTTTTGTTTTTTATTAAAACACAGCTTTGAATAATAGGTTTCTTGATCATTATTTTCATGATTTAATTTTAAAAAAATTAAATGTGTTTGTTTCTTACCAAAAATAAAAAACATTGTAACAACATGTATCCAACAATGAAACATGTAAACAACATTAAATGAATTTTTTAATGTTATGTCTGAACTAACATAGCTTAAAATATTAATATAACAATAAAAAGTCAATTTATGAATTTTTTTAAACTCACTTTTTGGGAGTTTGGAAAGTTGCTTCAAAAATTAATAATTATATCTTTTGATCATAAATGAAAACAGCCTTTTTGAAAGATATATATATCCTGCTGCATATTAAAAGAAAATTTTTACATATAGGTTTACAAATATGTTCAAAAATATAAGCAAATACATGTTTAGGCTATATGTAAATACATATAGTTTCTTATATGTTAACTTTTACTCCTATAAAGGTGTACATTAGTGCCTCAAATAAAGATGGTACCAAATGATATGAATTATGCTTGTTAAGCAGCTTTTATTGTAGTATAAAAACCTGAAAGGATTATAGTATTAAAAGTACTGTAGATCGAATTCTTTTCTTATCAATTTTAATAACAATATTTTTAATGTTTTCAGATGTTTTTACCACAACCTTTTAACTGTCCCAAAGAAATATATGATCTAATGTGTGAATGCTGGCAACGAAATGAATTAGACCGACCAAATTTCAGAGAAATTCATTTATTCCTTCAGAGGAAAAACCTTGGTTATAAACCAGATCTGAATTAATTAGTCCTATAAATTATTTTCTAAACTCATATTGAGCATTATCAGTAAATGAAATTAAATAGTTATTAGAATTATAATGTTAATAAAGTATATAAAAAGTGTTATTTAAATAAGTTTAGTTGTATAACACTTATATTTTAGACTTTAAACTAAGGCCAAATGTTCTAATTAATGATTTAAACATTATTGCTATAGATTTTAAAAATTTTATAGTAATTATTGATATTTATTGTTAATATTTGTAAATTTATGTGTGTTAAAAGACTGACCTTTTTCTAGTAATTGCTTTCTAACTTTATCTCTGTTATGCACACTTTGGTTCATCTTTAGCAGGATTTGTCAAAAGACCTCCCTACAATGCCCCATTTCCATTTTTTATTATGATGTTTATAGGGTCTATATATTTTGGTTTTTTATCTAGACATTTCAAGCAGGTCTGTTTGTAAACTGGACTATTTTCTGTAAAATTTCATTAGTAAAAAAAGGCAAAGATTTCAGTATGGATTTGGCACTTTTTGCTTTTTTTTGTGTCAGGTAAATGCAATACAATATTCTTTTCTCTTGTATGAATTGCTTGTGTAGGTTCAACTATTTTCCATTTGGTTTTATCATTATTTACAAAGTTTCCCCTGTAAGGTAGAAAAATATCGTCATCCAAAGTAGAGCTTCTAGTGTGATCATCCGTTATATCTTCCTACTCTTCATTCTGCTTTGTGTCAGTACTTCTAAACAGATCATCAGCTCTATCTTCTTCACTCCCAAAACTCAATTTCAACAATGTCTGACTCGTATTGTAAAGAAAGACTGTCATCAAGGGCTGCTAAAATTTTCTTCATTTTAGTATAATCCATGGCAAAAATTAATTAAATGTAAAATAACAATCTACTCTACTTTATATCAATCCAAATAACTCATAACCTAACAAGGCTCAAGTGTCACCTATTAATTTTATGCACTCACAAACAGTCGCTGTGGGTTACCCTGCCCGCACATCATTCTTACAACTGACAGCTGCACTCAGACTTTGTAAAAACAAGCCAGTAGTGTATTAAATGGTGAATTAGGAAGGTACAAAGAATGGCGTCCTTCTATCAGCATGGGTGTAGGAGTAGGAGAGGGGGAAAAACCTGCTCCGGTCACCATGACCTGCAACAACCGTTCTAGGGTTAAATTCTCCAAAAACAAATTATATATTAATTTAATGAAATTACAAAATCATTAAATTTTTTTATTTGTTTGAGTTTATAAGTGAACTCAGCCTGTGTGTAGGACAATCATATATTATTTTTTTTTAAATCATTGCATTTCTAGAATAATATTTTATTTATTAGCTAACCTGTATATGACTATTACAGTATTTTTAAAATATAAACTCTCCTATAAGTAATATTAGATATTTTTGATATTTGAGAATGAGTTTTTTATAAAGATGAATATCATTTTCCACTCAGTCCCAGATCTAACATAGGATTTAATTTAAATTGTTAATAAAGTATTTTGTAAATATCATACCAGTAGATTAAAGGTATAACTGTTACTTATTGGGAAAATTATATTTTAAAAGTAAAATAAGAAGAATCTTGATTTCAAAATGGAAAAATCATGTTATTAATAGATCTAGAAAGCTGTTCACAAATTATTCATAATCTATTAAGCCACTAATAGTAAAACACTATTAGGTATTTAGTTTTTTATAGAAAGTAATACTTTCATTAAAAATTCTTTTAAAACAAGCAAACAAAATTGCAAAAATTGCATTACTGCAAACAAAATTTTTTTAAAGTTAATTCCTACTCAGTTCAAAAAATGTTTTTTAGTTACTTTTTATTAAATAATGACATGTAATATTATTAAAGTAACATAGCCTATGCATTAAAACAGTTGTGTTATCACATTCATTCAGATGAAACGATGGTTTCAAAACATATCAGCAAGTAAGTTTATAGTTTTCATTCTGTTACTCAATAATTACTTGATTTATTCAGTGGATTCAAGATGATTACAACAAACTACTTTGATTTTTTTTCACATATGTTACTCAAAAACATACTCCAAACAAGTATTTCAATCATCTTAAAACATGATTACTTTTTAAAAAAGTTATATAAATGATGGTGTTTAAAACATAACTAAACTTTAAAAAAATAATCCTCTAAGAAAGAAGTATTTACATATAACTGCAGTATGTCACACTACATTAATATATACCTGTTTTAAAATATAGCTAAATGTATCTGTCAGGATATATTTGGTTACGAACAAGTTCTGAAATAGCATAAACTTATTGGTGATAAGACACAGCGTATTGAAAAACAAACATGAAATCCATTGTACGACAAACATAACTTTTTTTAACATTGTTATTTCACTTGAAATGTGCTTTGTTGTGTTAAATATCAGTTTAAGGAACCTTCAACAAATTTTCAGTAATGTTTATACTCAATTAAAATACATTAAAAGTTAACATTTAGTTAAAATTTGATGAAATGTCCCAAAAAGGATTTGTACATTTTATATATTCAAAGTATATAAAAACATACCCTCAAACATTTGTGTATATCATACTACTAACAGGTGTTGAAAGGTAAGACCATGTTAAACTATTACACTCAAAACATAATGTTATAAATTTTATTGGTGCTCTTCAATGCCATTTGACTTGTAGAGAAAGATCTTTTTTCCAAATTAGCTTTATATCACAATTAGCATTGTGTGAAGTTAACCACTGTGTAGTTGGTTTTAGTATTTCTACATGAAAGGCATTGTTTTTTCCAAGGTTGTAAATCTTGGTTTTAATTTTCCACTGAAGTAACTAGTAGATAGTTGCTTTTGAATTCACAGTAAGACATGGAAAATATTTGTTCTTGAACGAATAACTGAATGAGTAATGTTACCGTTTTTGAGGAATATTTTTGTAAAATTTGGTGATTCATTTCATTCAATGATGCCTTAAAGGATTTGTACCAGCTACTTTTAACCTGTTATCAGTCGCGCTATAAAAACTTCACGTAATCAGTCCCGTGTTAGGTTCAATCTAACATATGTCATTTCCTCTTTATTCCGTTTTATGCGATAAGTTTCAGTAATTCCAATCATTGAAGATAGCTTAAGACGTTTTAAACATGGTAATAAAAACTACTAATTGTAAATATAATGTTATAATTAATGGGTTTGCTAAAATAAATCCCTTATAACAAAACTAGTAATACATATAATATACAATATATTTTTAAACATACTCTTGAATATTTTTCTGATATATGCTATTAGTGTTATAAATAAAAACAGTTTTCTAGTATATTTACTCATCTGTAAATAGATGATTTACTCATTCGTAAATTTTTTATTCACCACAAACCACTGTGATTGGACCAGTGTGCTCCTTCCATTCTGTGTTGTCGCATTCATTGCAACAGGTCTGGACGAATCAGTTTTTTCTGGACAGTATTTACAGCGAACCTTCTCATCGGCAAGTGTCACTTGATGAGTAGTTGCTTCATTTCCAGTATTTCTTTTATCTTCTGTTTAAAGGGTATTGGTACTGTTGATTGGTGCTCGTCTCAATAGATGAGGAGCTATTATTTCCCTAGCTGAGTAGTAAAAGTTTGTCTCATCAACATGTTATCAGTGTTTGAGAGGAAGAATTTTTTGGCAATATTTCTACCTATCCACAGAAGAACGCAGTTAAACGTCAACAGTAACATGAATAAACAAGGAATTAATGCAGTATTTCTTCTGTTTCCACATATACTTCACGGCCACCTTTTCTTAAATCAGATCTGTGGTCACTAAAACGTTCACTGGAACTATAAGATTGTTCTGATGTGATGTATTGTAAATCATTGAAATTTTCTTCATCACTTTCAGCAAACTACGGCAAAATCTTTAAATAACTTTTCATAACGTAAATAAATAACAATGAATATTATTACAATAAAATATATTACTGTAATATTATTACAATAAAACATAACACAAAATCTGACTAACACAATAAACCAACTAAAAACACTTATTTACTACAATAAGTAAAAACAATTTCTGAAAAAATCACACGTGATTGGTCCCGGGGCTAGAATGAATCTAACGTTAGCAGTAGCACGGTCGGTCCCACAGCTAGATTGGACCTAAACACCCCCTACCCTGCCGACTGTGAGGAATCCAACTTTCACCCAAGTATTTCTGTCCATTCAGATCAACAACCTAGGAGAATAACTAGAATTACAAAATTCTAACTTCAAACATAATGGTTTTATTTTAAAAAATATTAAAATTGTTAGATTCAACCTAACAGCGGGACTGATCGCGAGTTAAAAGCAAGGGCAGCTTCAGGTTTTATTATTTTGGGTAGGCACAGTTTAAGAGATTTGTTACTACCAGGGGGATAATGCCCACTCCCAGTAATTATTTAAAATAAATGGTATGTTTGAAGGCATTTATACTCAGGACAAATTGATATAATAAAACAAAATAGCAATTATTTAATATTTTATTGTTGCTTGGTGCATTCTAAATTTACCATAATAATTTAAACATTTATTCTAATTTTAAATGTATAACATTTATCTTTTAAAATTTTTGACAATTGAGAAGGATTTTAACAGATGAATATAAAAAAGTTGGGCAGGCCCAGGCCTACCTGATGGAGTTGCTGGTCTTTAGAAAAGGAAAAAATGTTGCAATTGACTATCAGTTTTTTTTCTGGAAACTGTTTGCTTGCCACCTAATTGGTCAACTGTATTTACATACCTTCAACTTGTTACAATCTATTATTAAATCTTATTTTTGTGTTTCAGACGCTATTGTATCAGCACGTGTTTGCAACTTATTGATTTTTTTCTTTTTATAATAAAATCAACTAATATGTTGTTGATAGTCGAAAACTGAAGTTCCTGCTGTTTTTTGGAAAAATTTAACTGCAATTTCTTGTTATTGTCCTTTCATATACCCACTAAGGTATTGGAAAATGATCTGGCAAAAAATGCTATACTAATTGTCTGTTTCTAGATTTGTTTTAAAACCTTTTTAGGGACTAACTATTATTTGAAGCTATGTATTATCCAGGAGCTTGAGTGATTATGAGAGCTATAGAATTTCAATCTATAGAATGTTTGTGTTGCAACACGAAGAACTCCTCCCACGAAATAACTGTAGCTTTATGGCAATTGTTAGCTGATCATATTGATGTGTAAAGGTTATTAATCTTTATTGTAAGTATCACAGATTGTGGTTAACTTGTTTAGTTTTCTTCAAGTAGGTCTTTATAGATTTATCATATAATCTTATTTCATTTAAAAGAAATCTAAACCTGTTCAATCCAATTGAAGACTTAAAAATTTTCAAACCATTCCAAGTCCACATGTTTCTTTAAGAGATAACTTTAACATTTTTCAGTTAGGAATATATGGGTTTTATTTTTTTCCCCTGAGATGTGAAGAAACGTTTGAAACACTAACTTCCATACCTTCATCTCATCTGGAGTAAATTGGAAACACAAATAACTTCACCAATAAGAAATTACTAAATATGATGTTTGTAAATACTTGTATTCACCTACACAATTTTTAGTAATTATAAAATCACCTCTCGTCAATGACCTAAATGTAATAACTTTTATATTTTTGTATAATTTAAAATATAGGTTTTCTTGATAAATGTAAGCTGTGAATGTTTTCATTTTGTAAGTGTGTATAGCAAATTGTGTGTGGTACCGTAGATTCTGTAATTCACAACCTTAGAGTAAGTGACCTATCCTAAAACACAAA
The DNA here is from genome assembly GCA_036971475.1 of Prosapia bicincta. NCBI lineage: Eukaryota > Metazoa > Arthropoda > Insecta > Hemiptera > Cercopidae > Prosapia > Prosapia bicincta. The sequence goes on along the minus strand of JBAIZL010000005.1, from coordinate 235,672,113 downwards.
CCTAAAGTGTAACTTGATGCTTTACGCAACTATGACAATACAACTTTTGTATAAACTTTTTCATGTATATCAAATCTAAATAATAATAACTCGATGTAAATAACTGAAAACTTGATTTTCTCCCTCCATCCTTTTGTGTTCTTGTAATTCCTTCTTCTTTGTAGTTATAATAATGAACAGCTTTAAAAAGTAGCTATGATAAATAGATATGCTGCATGTATATAAAAATTTACTTAAAGTGAAGGTTTAATTCCTGAATATGATTTTGTAAAACTGCATTTCCTCCATTATTTTTAAACAAATATTAGTATATTTTAAAATAAATATTAGTCAAATATTTTAGTAAAAAATTATTAAGCGTTTGTAAAATTATAAAATATTTTAAAATTAAATATAGTTTGTAGAATTCAATAAAATGTTTAATCTTTTGTAGATTGTAAGGATAAAAATGTTTTTTTATTAAAAATATCTTTTAAGAAAATATTACTTTTCAATAACAAATGAAAGACGCACACAAACTAACAAATTAATTATTTATTCACAAAGTCGTGTTTTAATGACAAAGTCAATGAGTATTGATACTACAAACTCCAACTTACAAAAGTAAGTTAGGAGTTTGTAGTATCAATGTTCGTTGAGCATCTGAGTGAATAGATTATTAATTCAGAACTTTATTTCGAATAGTCATAAACTATTGTTAAAGGGATTAATATTAATTTATGAGTTTGCATATGTCTTTTATTTCTTAAGTAACCTAACAAGCTAAGGTCAATGAATAATTAGTACATTATTTTATTATTTAGAAATCTATGTATTTGAAGTTTATTTTTAATAATTGAAAATTTGAATTTATAAATAAAACAAATTAATGATTATTGTACACTTAAATAAATACATGATAAAGACAGGTTTTGATATATATTCTTTAAAATATTTTTAATACTAGTATAACTTAAGGTAACATCTGCTATAAAAATAATGGCCTAATATTGAGCAATTTACTATACATAACACATTCGCTGTGGTCACCCAATTCCGGGTGACTGTCTCATGCAACAAGCAGACCACCCATAACCAAGTGCTATAGCTCACTTGTGATTTTGTTGAGCATTTTAATCTAACTTAAGCTGTTGTTATTTGTGACCTTGTAAGATTTGTGAGCTTGGTTTTAATTAGAAATTTTTTGCCAACAACTAACAAATTCTTGAATTTTATAGTCCATTACGTTCGGTGAATGTTATTAATCACATAAACAATAGTTAATGACTATCCGAACTTTGAATTTAGTAAATTTGTTAAAACTTCTGAGACAGAACATTTTTGATCGCTATGTGCTGATCTTCAACAGTGTCTTTTGCTTGGAGATGTTGGGTCAAGCCGACCCGAAAACTAACATTACAGCAGGGAAAACAAATACATCACATTACCATTCATAAACAAAACAACAAACAACATAGCCCGCAAATTTCAAAAAATAGAATACAAAATAGCATACAAAACTAATAACAAGTTACAATACGAAATACAACACAACACCAACAACAAGGATAAACTGCAAGCCCCAGGCATATACAAACTGAACTGCGACGAATGTAACAAATTCTACATTGGACAAACAGGTTGTAGCTTTAAACAAAGAATCGAGAAACACAAACAGAACACCAACTCAACATTTTACAACCACATAAAAGATACAGGACATAAATACACAGACATTTACCATAACCTAGAAATCCTACACATCAACAAAAAAGGACCACATCTCAACACACTAGAACAATATGAAATTTACAGAGACACAAAAACAAAGTACAAACATATTAAACGAACAAACACAATACAAAATCACACATACTCTTTGATACTATCGAAAACCTACCTTTAAAACCGTCACCGCTTGACCCAACATCTCCAAGCAGAAGACACTGATGAAAATCGGCACATAGCGATTGAAAACATTCTGTCTCAGTAAGTTTTAACAAATTTACTAAATTCAAAGTTCGGATAGTCATAAACTATTGTTTAAGTGATTAACTAACAAATTGTTTTATATATTGATTGTTCTCCATATTGCTCAAATCATACACTGGGTATAAAACTTATTTATAAAAATAACACACAATTTCTTTTTTCAGGCTTTTTATGGAAAAAGGTTTTATGGAGTTAAAAAGTTTACAAATTTTAAACATGTTTTATGTGAAACTGAGTGTAAGAGAAACAGCTACAAAAAGTTGTTATAAAATTACATTAACAGCAATTTCACCCATTAAAAGCCAAACTCAGAAGATTTAGAGTTAAAAAGCAGAATAATAATTTTTCATCTTCTAAAAATAGTACTGTTTATAACCAGCTACAGCGAATGTGTTAAATGCTATTTCGTAAAATAAACTGGGCAAAATTTTATTATAATCAAAATTAATTAGACTTTAATATTTCAGTTATATTAAATAAAAGTTATTATATAACAAAATAAATTTTGTTAGTTTGTTTGATATTTTAATGTGTGGGAATTGTAATAATCAATCAAAGTTGCTACTTATGGAAGCTTTTTAAATAGTAACATTATTATTGTACAATAAAAATATTGAAAAGAACCCCAATACCACAAAAACAATCAAAAATAACAAATAAAACAAGTTACTTAAGATTAAACCCTTATGTACATTTCGATGACCATGTCATCATCATCAGAGGGTCTTGTTACAAAACACAATCTAGCCCACAAGAAGTTACAAACTAGAATGATACCAATCGTTCTCCGCGGTCGCTATATATAGGCGTTAGGTAAGCTCTGCCCCCTCTCCGCCCTAGACCGACAAATAACGATCGGCCATCAAGAACCAAATAGGTTATGTCAAAAATTACATTATAATCATACATATGTAATAAAAACTACAGCAATAACAATTTTTAAACTAAAAGTAATTAGATTAAAACATCGTAATTTGAAAATTAAATGCATCAAATTGTAAATTAATGAATGCAGATAAAGGACCTATTCCTTACTCACCATTATATACTTTACTTAAATAGCTTTTTTCAAATTACGATGTTTTAATCTAATTACTTTTAGTTTATTAATTGTTATTGCTGTAGTTTTTATTACATATGTATGATTATAATGTAATTTTTGACATAACCTATTTGGTTCTTGATGGCCGATCGTTATTTGTCGGTCGAGGGCGGAGCTTACCTCACGCCTATATATAGCGACCGCAGAGAACGATTGGTATCATTCTAGTTTGTAACTTCTTGTGTGCTAGATTGTGTTTTGTAACAAGACCCTCTGATGATGATGACATGGTCATCGAAATGTACATAAGGGTTTAATCTTAAGTAACTTGTTTTATTTGTTATTTTTGATTATTTTTGTGGTATTGGGGTTCTTTTCAATATTTTTATTGTAATATATGTACCACTGTGCTCTTGATATTGTGTATTATTATTGTAAATATTTTTTTTTAACCATAGAATATAGTAAACATCTGTAACTTTGTTTTTACAACTTTTGTTTATTTGCAGGCTATGTAGACAGAAAGTGTTATTCAATGGTTAAAAAAGATTAGATTCAGTTATCTAGAGTTTACTGTAACAAAGTTTCTTTCTATAATATATTGAAAGAGTGGCCTCAAATTTATAACTATATGTTTTATAATTTACAACAGAACTACAAAATAATTATATAAATTAGACAATATTAATATTAAAAATGTTTAATTTTACATTTTTTCTGTAAAAAGCAAAGTTACTACTTACAGTTATGGGAAATTGGTTTTTAAGTAGATCTATTTTTAAAAATGAAGTTCACAATCTAAACCTAGAAATATAATATCATTATAATAATGTTTTTAAGATAACAAAGTTGTGTTAATAATTATTATAAAGACATACACTATAATTTTAAGCTACCCTAATTCTATACAATATCAAGAGCACAGTGGTGCAATGTATCACAATAAAAATATTGGGAAAAATCCAAATATCACAAAAATAACTATTATTACAAATTACCTAGGATTAAACCCTTATGTACATTTTGATGACCATGTCATCATAATCAGAGAGTCTTAATACAAAAGGCCAGTCTAGTTTGTAATTTATTGTATCCTAGATAGTAATTTTGTAATAAGGCCTCTGATGATGAAGACATGGTCTTTGCTTATCTTAGGTAACTTGTAGTATTAGTTATTTTTGTGGTATTGGGGTTTTTCCAATATTTTTATTGCTACCCTAATTGGTTAGTGCTGATTTTGTGTTAAACAAGATTTTACAGTGCTATTTGGGTTCATTTAAAACCAGATATGTATGGTGTTCAATTTTTACAATTATTGTATCCAAATCATTTAGTTTTGAAATTGTCAAATATTAATAAAAATAGCTTCTAATTATTTTTTTCTATCTAGCTTTAATTATATTTACATCAAATTTTTACCTACAATTTACTAACATTCTGAACATCAAAATTGCTTAATAGGATTGAAATGAGAACCAGTAAAATGCGTTTGGTTGTTTGAAAATGAAACACCCATGCTCAAATAAATTTGAATGACTTGCGCTTTTTTGTATTAACTTGGCAAAAAAACCACTACTTACTGATTTATTCAGCAGGTGCGTTTTGTACAAGATCAGAGCATAGTACAATGCTGTTAGTCACTGACAAGACACACAGCATTGAATAATGCGCTGACCTAGTGAGAAAGGCGTCTGCTGACTAATTCAGTTGGTGATTTTTTGTCAAGTTAATACAAAAAATGTGTAATTTATACAAAAACCTCAAGATGTACAACAAAAACTGCAAATTTGAATTATTTATTAAGTAGCTTCTTAATTGAGAAACTTCTTAAATAAACAATATAAGGAACTGTATAGTGTTGTCACACTTAGAGCCAATTCATAACAAAAACGAAGAAGCATTTAGTTCTGAAGTACAGTAGTAATGTATTGAAATATAAAATGATAAATTTATAATTGTATTTGTAGAACTTAATGAATTGTATGAATAAACCATATGATAGCAATGCTTGTGGTTATGTAACTGTTATCACAATTCCAACTAGTGGATGTAATTCAATAGGTTAATCCATACACATGTACTCGGCATGTTATTTGAAATCACATTGCCCCGGATATTTCAGTTAAACAGGGTTTTACTGATTTTGTTTATAATCTTTAAAAGTACTAAGTTTTATGACCGGTTTAAAATGTTTTCTTGAACTAAACATTTTAAATATAAAAAATTAACATGGTCAATAGGTTTATGCATACATTATCTTATACAATTTTTTTGTTAATCTAAAACAATAATTTACAAAAGTTAAGATGCATAATTTGTGTCAGTAAAAACGATATTATTAGTCTGTTGTCTTGTCAGTTTTGCTAGTAATGCGTTTGTTTTATTTTAACACAAGTGCAATCTTTGTAAACAATTTTAAAACATGGTTAACATATTTGAATACTATGTGTCATTTTATGTCAATGTGAAGCTGTTAAAACTAAGTAATCAAAATATTTTAAATTCAGTTAAAATGTTTCCATATTTTTGCATTTTAAGGACCAAGGAGGAGTAAGCATCTTTACAAGAAATTAGGTTTGGAAATACCATTGCATATTTTATGAATGATGAAAATAAATAAAATTTCATACAAATAATTATTTATACTGTATATGAACATATATTGCTTATAAATAATTTACAATAACAATAGGAAGATATATGCAAAATACCAACATATTTTAAATAATTCACAAATACCATATATAAGGAATTATTGAAAATTTAGGGACATAACTATTTAGTAAGTAATTATAAATTAAAGAAGTTAAAGAGAACTTTTTATGTTACCATGTTTGTTACTTTTAGCAGCAAATAAGTTGTAATAATAGTAAACATTTTTATATTGTAAACATTAATAATATAATAAATTTAATGAGTAGTGTGTTGCGCCTCGATTTTATAGCATATCCAGTAGTTGCCTAGCTTGAAGATTGTTACTAATGAGATCTAATTACCAGAAAAATTCTGTTTTAAAACTTCAAAATCTTTACAAAAAAAAAACATTTTGTTAAATCTATTTTATTAACCTTACAATGTATAGAAATTATAATAATTAAATTACTGATTCATTTCATATTTTCTTCTTTTGGTCTTTTTGTGTAATTTTATGCCATAAAAATTCATTATGTTGATATTGTTTAAATTGTAATAATTTTTGTTAATAAATTTTTGTCAGCGTAAATGAATTTCTCTTATTAACTAAACATTATTTTCACTAAATTTAAAATCTTAATCTCTCAGACTGGAGAGGGGTAGTTAGCGAGTAAATGAAGTAATCTCTAAAAGGAACAAAAGGACCTGTATAATATATGAAGTAAATGGTTGTTCATCAATGATCATTTTAGCAGATATAGCATTAGTGAATAATACTATAAAACGTAGTTCTCGTGCTCCTACTCCCCCACTCATAACCTTCACTAACTGACAAACCCTTCAGTAACCGAGACCCAACAACCTCTCGTTTGCTTTATAGCTCCTGTTCCCCCACTCATAACCTTGACTAACAAAGACTTCAGTGACCGAGACCAAACAACCTCGTGTTTGTTTTATAGCTCCTGTTCCCCCACTCACAAACTTGACTAACTAACACACCCTTCTGTAACCGAGACCAAACAACACCTCATTTGCTTTATAGCTCCTGCTCCCCCACTCATAACCTTGACTAACTAACCAAGACTTCAGTGACCAAGGCCAAACAACATCTCGTTTACTCTCTAGCTCCTCCTCCCCCACTCATAACCTTGACTAACTTACAAAGACTTCAGTGACTGAGACCAAACAACATTTCGTTTGTTCTCTAGCTCCTACATTCCCAATCATAACCTTGACTAACTGACAAAGACTTCAGTGACCTAGGCCAAACAACATTTCGTTTGCTCTCTAGTTCCTGTTCCCTCACTCATAAACATGACTAGCTGACATAGACTTAGGTGACCAAGACCAAACAACATTCCGTTTGTTATCTAGCTCCTACTTTCCCACTCATAACCTTGACTAACTGACAAAGACTTCAGTGACCGAGACCAAACAACATCTCGTTTGTTCTCAAGATCCTGCCCCCCTGCACTCATAACCTTGACTGACTAACAATGAGTTCAATGTTCGAGCCTGAACAACATCTTGTCTGTTACTCACAGTATTGAACAATGGACTTATCTAGTGTAAAACGAGTCTGCTGAAAAATTTTAGTAAGTAGTATTTTTGGTAAAAAATGATACCAAAAGTAGTACTTTAATCAGAGCTAGGGCACTAAAGGGAAAGTTTCAGTGTCTGCTATCAAAGACAAGGGAACCTCATGAGATACCCCGAGTTACTTCATGAGAATGCTGGGGATTGCCTAGCATATCTTTCTCAATCAAAAAACCATTTCTATCAATAATCAAGTTTTGAAGGCTGATAATGTAAAGTTGCTTGATGTAATCATCTTCAATTCACTGATTAAACTATAATTAAAAAGTACTGGTGAATACGTAATGGCTTACTTGCTGACACGTTTCAAAACATTTGTTCCTTTTACAAAGCCAACCCTCTACTCTGATAAAGTAAATTTATTTAATGGGTATTAAATACTAAATGTTATAAGACTAGCCATCAGACATGGATCTTTGGCCTGAAGAAAACACTTAAATAAATAAAAAGATGAATATTTAGTTATTATTGTACAGTAGTTTTTCTATCCCCTATTTTCATTTATTCCGCACACTTTCTTCTATCCTGACTCAGCTGTTTTACTTGACACCATTTCTAAGTGGTAAATAAATAAATCTTTAAAAACTTTTAGTGTCTGCAAATAAATGTTTCTTATACCCTAGTAATCATAAATCACAATACTATAAAATCGTTAGTCATTACAAATTAAAAATATATTTTATTACCATGCCTTGCACTATCTATTGTAAATATATCAGGAGAGACCTCTCTAGTCATTATTTCAACTTTGTTTTGGACCACGATTTATTTTAGGTTTGAGTTCTATCTAAGCTTCTATCGATTGGAATTGAAATGACAGACCTCGCTAGCCTGTCAGAAAAAACAAGATTTTAAATTCTCACTCTCTCTTTCTCATGTGTTTGTGTGTGAGTCTGTGTATGAGTATCTTTTTTCTCTATGTTTATATATATATATATATATATATATATATATATATATATATATATATATATATATAACATATAATAATATATATTATTATTTTATTTGAGATTAAGAAATGATGCAATATTTGCAGAACAAATATTAGTAAAAATTGAAGTTTGAAATAACCTGAGATTACAAAAGCAGAAAAGGACGAAAACCACCATGACACATTCATTGGTTGTAATGTCTTTCAGTCTAGTGGTTACACATTATAGCTTTATCGCTGAATTATCTTCGTTTTTATATCATAAAGATTGGCGTGCTCAGGAGGAGGACGAGCACCAGACCGACCGCCCTTACCAGGACAGCCACCCGCACGTTGACCTCCGTATCCTACGACCTAGCCCCAGATGCAGCGACGACAGCCGTCCATTCATTCACCACACATTAAAATTCTTCAAAAGTAATTGCCTCACTAAGCTTGCCCAACCAGGTAAGCTGTTGATCATTGAAAATCACTATTGACTCAGGCTGCAGGGTAAATCCCTCGTCTGAAATAGGACCTATTTCTGGTGTAGCTCGATCCCCACATACTAAATCGACAGCACTTGCAGTATGCCAACCGACCCCAACAAAGTTATCCCCCATAATACAATTACTACTAACACAAACTAAACCTATGCTAGAACCATCTGAAGTTCCTGCATCCACTGGAGAAAGTCGTGAAGGTGGAACATCTTCTTGGGGAAGAAGACGACAGGAGCCCTCAGAAGCGGCACCAGCCAGGAAATGCAGAAGCAGGAGCCAAAAAATTGCGACGAAGCCCAACTTTAGGACAAGTCCAGCTTACAGGATGAGAAGGAGTGGCAGCTTCCGGAACAGCGACATTGGCAGCCTCATTAGTTGAATTTAGATTAGAAGGATGAACCGCCCTGACGTGTACATTCATCAACTTCACATCTGAGTAATCTGCCGCCAAACAAATGCGACAGTGAAGCTGAAAACCCGCCTTGTGGACTGTCCTGACATGCCTGGCTAAACCGTTGTGTGTTGCGTAAGATTTCCCATCACACCAGATATAAATGACTTTGATATTGACCAGAATTAAAAACTATTTATTTTCAATATTATTTTATACAGACATATAAATTTAAATTATTTTCAACAACGTGCTGATTTAAATAAAGTTTTCCTCAAAAAAATAACATAACTTACAAAAAATATAACGTTCTGCACCACACTGTCTCTGTATAAAAAACTTTACTGCCTCTATAATTTAATGTCACTTGTTATTTCAAAATAATCTCAGAAAATGTACATACTATTGGATGGACAACTTATAACTACATAAATTACCCCACAAAAGAAAATTGACATAGTATAAATACATTTTAACACCAGCCACGCAAACCCAGCAAAAAAATAGGTTTGAATGTAATGTGGTTGGTGCAACCCTCCCAAAGACATTAAACAGTGTGACCAGCTGCTACCATTGATGCTGACCGGTGATGTGTGTTATATAAATGTCCCGGGACATCTAATGATATCCGAAACCATTAGTCTTTTCATTCCTAAACATTAGTAGGGGTTTTCACCATTATGTTTACATAAATGTATTTTAAGCTTTCCTGATTGTGTAGTTGAATAACTACACTCTGAACCTTTGTAAGGGTTTTCAACAGAATGGGTAAGCATATGTATTTTAAGGTTTCCTGATTTTGTAGCCGAAAAACTACACTGTGAACATGTATAAGGTTAGTCACCAGAATGGATAAGCATATGTGATTTTAGAGTACCTGATTGTGCAGCTCAATAACTACACTGTGAACATTTGTAAGGTGTTTTTCCAGAATGGGTATACATATGTATTTTAAGCTTTCCTGATTGTGCAGCTGAGTAACTACACTGTGACATTTGTAAGGTTTTTCACCAGAATGGTTAAGTATATGTGCTTTAAGGGTTCCTGATCGTGTACCTGCAAAACTACATTGTAAACATTTGTAAGGCTTTTCACCAGAATGGATATAAATATGTATTTTAAGATAGCCTGATCGTGTAGCTGAATAACTACAGTGTGAATATTTGTAAGGTTTCACCAGAATGGATATAAATATGTATTTCAAGATATCCTGATCGTGTAGCTGAATAACTACAGTGTGAATATTTGTAAGGTTTCACCAGAATGGATATAAATATGTATTTTAAGATATCCTGATCGTGTAGTTGAATAACTACAGTGTGAATATTTGTAAGGTTTCCCCAGAATGGATATAAATATGTATTTTAAGATATCCTGATCGTGTAGCTGAATAACTACAGTGTGAATATTTGTAAGGTTTCACCAGAATGGATATAAATATGTATTTTAAGATATCCTGATCGTGTAGCTGAATAACTACAGTGTGAATATTTGTAAGGTTTCACCAGAATGGATATAAATATGTATTTTAAGATATCCTGATCGTGTAGCTGAATAACTACAGTGTGAATATTTGTAAGGTTTCACCAGAATGGATATAAATATGTATTTTAAGATATCCTGATCGTGTAGCTGAATAACTACAGTGTGAATATTTGTAAGGTTTCACCAGAATGGATATAAATATGTATTTTAAGATATCCTGATCGTGTAGCTGAATAACTACAGTGTGAATATTTGTAAGGTTTCACCAGAATAGATAAGCATATGTGATGTAAGAGTACCTGATTGTGCAGCTGAACAACTACACTGTGAACATTTTTAAGGGCTTTCACCAGAACGGATATAAATATGTATTTCAAGATATCCTGACTGTGTAGTTGAATAACTACACTGTCAACATTTGTAAGGTTTCACCAGAATGGATACGCATATGTATTTTAAGACATCCTAATTCTCTAGCTGAATAACTATATTGTGAATTATTCTGGGAATTCCCACCAGAATGTATATGCATATGATCTTTAAGCTTTCCTGATCGTGAACCTGCAGAGCTACATGGTAAACATTAGTAAGGTTTTTTACCAGAATGGATACGCATATGTATTTTAAGCTTTCTTGATTGTGTTGCTGAATAACTACACTGTGAACATTTGTACGGTTTATCACCAGAATGGGTAAGCATATGTGTTTTAAGGTTTCCTGATTGCGTAGCTGAATAACTACACTGTGTACATTTATAAGGTTTTTCACCAGAATGGGTAAGCATATGCAATTTAAGAGTACCTGTTAGCGCAGCTGAATAACTACACTGTGAACATTTGTAAGGTTTTTCACCAGAATGGGTACACATATGTGCTTTAAGGTGTGCTGATCGTGAACCTGCATAACTACACTGTGAACATTTGTAAGGTTTTTCACCAGAATGGGTAAGCATATGTCTTTTAAGAGATCCTGATCGTGTACCTGCATAACTACACTGTGAACATTTGTAAGGTTTTTCACCAGAATGGGTAAGCATATGTATTTTAAGAGTTCCTGATCGTGTACCTGCATAACTACACTGTGTACATTTGTAAGGTTTTTCACCAGAATGTTTACGCATATGTGTTTTCAAGTGTCCTGAATGTGTATCTGAATAACTACACTGTGAACATTTATAAGGGTTTTCACCAGAATGTTTACGCATATGTGTTTTCAAGTGTCCTGAATGTGTACCTGCATAACTACACTGTGAACATTTGTAAGGTTTTTCACCAGAATGGGTAAGCATATGTATTTTAAGAGATCCTGATTGTGTACCTGCATAACTACACTGTGAACATTTGTAAGGTTTTTCACCAGAATGGGTACACATATGTGCTTTAAGGTGTGCTGATCGTGAACCTGCATAACTACACAGTGAACATTTGTAAGGTTTTTCACCAGAATGGGTAAGCATATGTATTTTAAGAGTTCCTGATCGTGTACCTGCATAACTACACTGTGTACATTTGTAAGGTTTTTCACCAGAATGTTTACGCATATGTGTTTTCAAGTGTCCTGAATGTGTATCTGAATAACTACACTGTGAACATTTGTAAGGGTTTTCACCAGAATGGGTAAGCATATGCAATTTAAGAGTACTTGTTTTCGCAGCTGAATAACTACACTGTGAACATTTGTAAGGTTTTTCACCAGAATGGGTAAGCATATGCAATTTAAGAGTACCTGTTTGCGCAGCTGAATAACTACACTGTGAACATTTGTAAGGTTTTTCACCAGAATGGGTACACATATGTGCTTTAAGGTGTGCTGATCGTGAACCTGCATAACTACACAGTGAACATTTGTAAGGTTTTTCACCAGAATGGGTAAGCATATGTATTTTAAGAGTTCCTGATCGTGTACCTGCATAACTACACTGTGTACATTTGTAAGGTTTTTCACCAGAATGTTTACGCATATGTGTTTTCAAGTGTCCTGAATGTGTACCTGAATAACTACACTGTGAACATTTGTAAGGTTTTTCACCAGAATGGGTACACATATGTGCTTTAAGGTGTGCTGATCGTGAACCTGCATAACTACACAGTGAACACTTGTAAGGTTTTTCACCAAAATGGGTATGCATGTCTGATTTAAGAGTTGCTGAATGTGCAGCTGAATAATTGCACTGTGAAGATTTGCAAGGTTTTTCACCAGAATTTATACTCGTATGTGCTTTCAAGTTTCCTGGCTGTGTGGCTGAATAACTACACTCTGCACATTTGTAAGGTGTTTCTCCAGAATGGGTAAGCATTTGTCTTTCAAGATTTTTTTTTACTGGAACTGAATAATTACACTTTGAAGATGTGTATGATATTGCCCTACAACAGGGTTCAAAGTATTTTTTCAAACTGGTTGGAGGTGCTGCTGAAAAATCCCATTGTATAATGTTATAGGGTCTTTTATGAATGTGTTTTTTCAAGTGGATTATAAGCTCATATATCTTTGCCCCTACATAAAGGCATTCTTGACATTTGAATGTCTTGTTTGTGTCTTTCTTGATAGTCACCCAGAATGAAGACATTACTGATGATGTGTAGTTGCAAATTGTTTGTCCATTTTGCTTACAAGGGTTGTAATGCACTATTTGTTTATCAGAGCTTGGATAAATTCTTTCTTCATGTTGCTCTAATTTTAGGTTAATGTTGCCACATGCTTCAGAGTACATGGTATCTGAAAATTGAGAAAACGATCATTTGTTTTTACATATCTTACTACTCAATATCTATAGCCTTATTATTATTAATTACTACATTAGACTAAACAATTCATTAATCAAAAAAAAAAAAAATACCAATGATGGTCACAATCCCAAAACAAAATATGCTTAGAAAATGAAATTTAAGTCTAGTCAAGAATTATTAAAATTTATAACAGAGAAATATATTAAAACCAACAAATATATATATATAACTAAAAAATCCAAAACATACCAAGAAATAATAATATAAATAATATACCAATAAATATTATAACTAATTGTATCATAAAATGTTTAAAAAATAACAATAAATAAATAATAACAAATCTATAGTGTCTCAATAGTAATAAATAACAATAAATTATTAACAAAAAAGTATTTAACTTTAACAATAAATATAACAGAAATAAATATCTATAAACATGCACATGCACAGAAACATAAACGTATATACTATAAGAAATAAAGGTATAAATTTATTATAATATGAGTTTAAAACAACTTTAAATATATATTCAAGTGGCACAAGAAAGGAATGACACAGTCAATGGCTGTTGCATCACGTCTCAGCACAGCATTTAAACCATAATGTAAATTAAATTTTCCACAAACATTAAACAAACGGTATACCCTTGATTGTCATAGCTGACATAATGGTAAACCCTATGCATTATGCTGACACATCAAATATCCATGAGTTAGAAAACAGTGACCTATGTGAAGGTAGGTAGCCACAACCTTCGCCCTACATTTCAAATGATTAGAAAACCTCCATTGACAGACAGTGTCATTGACTTCCCTCAGTTTATTGTATTGAACACATTATCATTCATCATCCCAAGCAGCAAGTAATGTTTGTTTAGCAAAAAATGACAATCAGATGTCATAGCTAGGTTTGCAACTAGCACTAATCTTGTAGCAATCCTCATTGCTTTATCTGCTGTGTTTTTGCTAATTCTACAGTAGCTATAGGAACCCCACAAAATGTTACCCCAACACCCCTAATTGAAATTGTTGTAGTGCACAGGAAATATTCCCAACTAAAGGGATCATAGGGAACCCATCTTGAAGAGACTGAAGAGCACTTTTGGAATCGGAAGATGACAGGAACTAAATTTAAAACCGTACAAAGGCAAAGAGTTCCACTGTGAAGACACTCCATGCTGAGGTCAATCTGTATGTGTAAAGGCATCTTGACGCAAAAAATCACAAACAACGCCATTTTCCAGTCTCGATCTATCAGTGAAAATACTTTTACTATATAAGTTGAATCTGTAAATTACAAAAATTTCCTGGTGATACGCCACATCAAGAGAATTTTGAATATGAAAAATCTAGACAATGAAAAATCGAAGTGTAGCATTTGTGTTATCCATGAAAGTAGATAGCACATCAACCGTTCGAATGTAGTAGTTTTTTTCCTGGTGAAAAAATAATTTTGGTTATCATGCCAATCTCGGGTTGTGAATGAGGCAAAATATTTTCAGTAAAACAAAAAGTTACAAAAACATAAATATATATAAAACAAACAATGAGTAAATAATATTAAAAACAAATAAAAAAAGCACACACACAAGAATGTACGCACACATTGGCTAATTTGAGCAATCTAACGCTGACTAGCTTATAATATTGGCTGTAAAGGTTATCAAAGACCATTTTGAATGTCGGATGATTGATTATGTTTGCTTCCAAAATCAGAAATTTGACACCGGTTTGAGAGGGCAGGTTCCCCAGCCTCTACAAGAAGACTGACGATAGAGGTCAATCTAAAAGCATCAGTAGCAAATTACCTCCAGAGTAGTTAACTGAAACAAGAGTTGTTAGAACTGTAGGTTGGGCAGTTGTATGCTTTACAACTATTTTTGTCGCAGGATTTAAGAGTAGCCTAAGCGAAGGTTCCCACCATTTCCTACCTATGTTTTGAACTATTAGAAGAACTCCATGGACGAACGGTATCTTTAATTTCCACCAGCTTATTCTGATTTACACATTGCAATTCCTCATTCCAAGCAGCTAATATTGTTTGCTTATTGCTAAAAGCACACATATTTGGTTACCATAACACGTTAAGTAATTGTCACCATACCAGTAGCAATCCTTTGCCGTTTCTTAGTAACCAGTAGTTCCACAGTGACCATGGAGCCCAACAGAATGTTACCCCAACAACCCCTAATTGAAATATGTGTAATGCACACAAAATATAACCAATTAAGGGGTTCACAGAGAACATATCCTCAAGAGCAATTTTAGAATCGTACTACAAACAGTAGTGTGAAGATCTAGATTGAATGATGGTTCAAACTCTAAAAACAGTAAACAGTTCTGCTGTAAAAACATAAGTAGAGGGCAATCCGTCTTTTGCGGACGGACCTTACCCCACTCTGCCATACCCTCGAAGACATCCGACTAATTCCCCTACAATCCTCACCTCTCTGTCCTTTCTTAATCCGCAGGAAGGTAAGGGTTTATCCCTTGACTACGAACCTTGGTTCGAGGCCTGTATCTCAAGGAATAAACCTCAGGGGAACCAACCCCTGAATTTGTTACAAAAACCAATTAGCCTCCTATAAGCCTTTTAAGCTGCTTTCGCGTTAATGGAATCTTTGAAACACTTTTGACTTAAAGACTACAATTCGATACCTAGTGGATTTATTTAATCTTAAATCAAAACAAAGTTAATTGGAAAATATGAATATTTTATATAACATTAGAATTTATTATTATTTTGTTTATGTTATTTTACAGGATTTATCCTCTTAGGTTTTATCTAACCTGAACTTATTCTTAACCTGCCTATTTAGTTTTAGGTTAATGGTACAGATGTCTCCTTATTAAGTCTACATCATTATTATCAACACACACAAACATACACACACACACACACACATATATATATATATATATATATATATATATATATATATATATATATATATATATACACACACACACATACCCTATTCTTTTCTAATTTTTTCAAAAGCCAAAACTTCATAATATATACACCAACATTTACTCAATTTCATTTATCTAAATTAATTTTGCACATATTTTTTTTCATACCAGTTAAATTTCACATATCTCAGAGTCTTGTTAATATTCAAACATTTTACAGTTAATCTATCTAGTTACACTAGGCAATGCCTTTTAATACAAACTTCAATTAATTCGCAGGAATTACCATTAGAAGTGCATACTGCCATTTTTGCAGACGACAAAACCATCTGGAGCACAAGTACAGACCCGCAGAAAGCAACCCAATCTGTTCAATCCGCATTAAATATTATACACAAGTGCTGTGAAAAATGGTCACTAAAAATTTCAAAAGAGAAAAGTGAAAGCGCATTTTTCACCAGACGAAACAATCTTGCAAACTACGTTCCTCACCTAACACTGGATGATATAGTCCTTAAACATAACCGAAATCCAAAACTGTTGGGCCTTGTATTGGATTCCAAACTCCGATGGTCAGCTCACATAGAACACGTTATAACAAAATGGGCCCCAGGGCTAAATGCCCTGAAGGCAGTAGCGAGTCTCAAATGGGGAGCAGACCCGTCAATGCTTAGATCCTTCTATCTTGCCTTCATGAGATCAAAGGCCACATATTGTTGCAAAGTCTGGGGCTCTGCGGCAAAGACTCATATCAACAAAATTCAAGCTGTACAATCTGCAGCCCTCTGCCTCTGTCTCGGTTGCACAAGAACCACTCCGACAGTCGAGATGAAAGTTGAGCCGGGAGTAAAACTAATCGATATTTTTATAAAAAGGCAAATGTGCTACCAGTTTCAGAAAATCAAAACACTGACGGCCATTCATCCATTTTATAAACTGGACACTAGAAGATGTAACATCAGAACCTCATTTGTTCATCAAATGTACACCTGTCAAGCCCAATGAATCAAAATTCTCTGGAGCGGATCCCGCCAACGTACGAGGAATCTCCAAGGGTCTGGCCAGGCAACCTGAGAAACTTACCAAGAACAATCACGCAGATATGCCTAGAGCGGTTACACTGTAGATGATCAACGATCTCTACTCAAACCATATAAGAATTTTCACCGACGGATCAGTGTATATAATCACAAGCAGTACTATATACCAGCAAGTGCGCAATCTAGTATGGATGCCGAGCTGTTAGCCCTCAACGCAGCTCTAGCCAGTTGTTATTCCCTGGCCAGTGACCATATCTGCATTTTAACGGACTCCAGATCCACTTTAGAAACACTATCCAGATCAGGTACTACGGCATACTACTTTCGGATCAATGAAATAAAGAGACAGTTCCTACAGTTATACATCTTGGGAAAATCCATAGCCTTTCAGTGGGTCCCATCTCACTGTGGAGTTCTCGGAAATGAAATAGCAGATGGAATTGCAAAAGAATCTTACATAATGTGACCTTGCGATAAGGGTAGATTCTCGTTGTTGCAGTGCAAAAGTTCGGCCGACAAACATTTTATGCTTTACTGGACAGATAGGTGGAATACAGGAGCCACGGGTCGCCACCTACACCAAATACAGCCAGAGCCGCAAAAAAAGACGTGTATAGTAACATCCCCAGTTCAATAGCAACTTTTGCAGCCAGAGCACGAACAGGACACATTGTGACTCAGAGTTATCTTTACCGTTTTAACCTCACGGATTCACCTGAATGCAGCCCATGTGGGATTGAGGAGGAGGATCTGGAGCACATACTTATGCATTGTCATTGCCGATAGCATGAAGGGACATCTTAAGAACACTGGTTTCGTCGTCGAGAGACATATTGAGAGATAAAGGTTACTGCACTCTTGGATCCATCATCTACCATGGACATAGGGCTATCGGCTACACATGAAGCTGGACGCCTGTCCAGAAGAAGGAAGGATATGTTATGTATTTTATAAATTGTAAGATATGTTGTATAATTGTTTAATTAAAACTGAGCTCTTGAAAAGGAATTTCTGAAAGAAATTCGAAACGTTAAGTGTTTAAAAAAGCAAAATTCTCTGTGATCTATCATTAGCCTTTATAAAAAAAGGTAATCCTTTACTAGACCGGCCCCATACGATATTTTGGATTATTGTTCAAAAGCACGAAAAGGTACGATATCCACAAAACAAAACAAAATTCTTTCGGGAAAGTTACTTTTTTTGAGTTTAAAGTAGGGGAATTTTTTTTTTTGGAAGCACAAGTTGTGAATAGGCGCGGAGTGATACAAACGTCTGACGTCACGCGAACCTAGTTTATACCTATCTTGGGGCTCCGAGAAGAAAACATTTTACACTAATTTCTATACTTTGACTAATTATTTCGGTTGAAATGCAGTAGCTCGGCACCATACGATATTTTGGGAAATGGTTGAACACCACCAAATAGGGGTAATTATTCCGACGTGCGACTACCGCTATTTTCGTGAATTTTTTTTACTTTGCTTATGTATTTTTACGTCCTAGACACGAATCCAACATTAATAATTGTCGCTGACGCCGTTTTTTTAAATTATACTTAAAAAACATAACCTTTATTGACGTAAGTTTAGACGTGCTACTACCGCTATTCCGACGTGCGACTACCGCTATTTTCGTGAATTTTGTTTACTTTTCTTATGTATTTTTACGTCCTAGACACGAATCCAACATTATTTTTTGTCGCTAACGCCGTTTTTTTAAAATATACTTAAAAAACATAACCTTATTGACGTAAGTTCAGACGTGCGACTACCGCTATTTTCGTGAAATTTTTTCACTTTTCTGATGTATTTTTACGTCCTAGACACGAATCCAACATTAATAATTGTCGCTGACGCCGTTTTTTTAAATTATACTTAAAAAACATAACCTTTATTGACGTAAGTTCAAACGTGCTACTACAGCTATTCCGACGTGCGACTACCGCTATTTTCGTGAATTACCTACGAATTACTACCTACAAAGTATCCAGTCAGGATAGATTTGGTTATAATTACATTCAAGGTAAAAATACAGAAGCCCGGCGCTATACGATATTTTGGGAAATGGTTTAACATCATTAAATAGTACGATATCTACAAGAATTTTTTTTAAATTGACCTCGGAAAGTTATTTTTTTTCAATTTAAAGTAGCGAAAAAAATTCAGCGCGGATGTAGAAGTTGTGAATAGGCGCGGAGTGATACAAATGCTTCGTGATACAACTGTATTTCAATGTATAAAATTAAAACCAAATCTAACCTGACTTGACACTTTTTAGGTATATTTTAATATAGGTATACAGTATTGTATAAATTTAAAACCAAATCTATCCTAACTGGAGACTTTATAAGTATATTTAAATATATGTATAAAAATTACGCGAAGTTGTGAATAGGCGCAGAGTTATGCAAATGCTTCGTGATTTTACAACTGAATTTCAATGTATAAAATTAAAACCAAACCTAACCTGACTTTACACTTTTTCGGTATATTTTAATATAGGTATACAGTATTTTATAAATTTAAAACCAATCTATCCTAACTGTAGAAGTTGTTTCTTAAATATATACACATGTAAGTTTGCGTGACGTACCGCGGACAATGCGTACAACCTTATGCGCAGCACTGTGACGTAAGTATCACTCCGCGCCTATTCACAACTTCTACATCCGCGCTGAATTTAGTACCCTACTTTAAATTGAAAAAAAGTAACTTTCCGAGGTCAATTTTAAAAAAATTCTTGTGGATATCGTCCAATTTGATGGTTTTGAACAATTTCCCAAAATATCGTATAGTGCCGGAGTACTGTATTTCAACCAACCTGACTGGATACTTTGTAGGTATATTTTAATGTAGGTATATAGTAATGTATAAAATTACAGATCTAGACGTAGTGCAGTGCGCTGTAGCAACTGCGCGCTCGGTTCACGCTATAGGCCTACATGTCATTACAATCTAACATTTAAAATGTGAAATAAAGTAACTTTCACAAAAATACATAAAAATGTAGGGAATGTACATATGTAAAAACGTGAAAATACATAAGAAAAGTAAAAACAAATTCACGAAAATAGCGGTAGTCGCACGTCGGAATAATTACCTCGTAAAATCACCACACTTGCTGTTTATTCCCACAAAATTATGAACATCACCGTTAAATAACTGTTTGCACCACACACCTTATACATTTATTACAATACCCAATACATTTATTAAAATCGCGCACAAACCAATATTTTGCGATAGTAAGCCAGAAAACTACTTACTAGGACTAAACAAACATTTAAAGACACTATATCACGCACAAGACTGAAAATATTTCATTAAAAATCTTCACACACCTCATTCCAACAGTGTCCTACAGAAATAACGTTTAGCTGCTAAATTAAGGTAGTGTAGCCAACCTTCTAAAGTAAATTATTATGTACAAAACATGTGACCGGACACAGAACATTTGTTATACGACACTTGATATTTTTGCATTATGATACTTATAATTGTACATATAATTACGCCAACAATTAAAAATAGACGGACTTTTATCTTAAGTTTGTATTATACAACTACCTTCAAAATTAAAAACATATACAGTAATTATTGAAAACATAATACTTCATATTGTTGAAATAAGTTGATGAAAGAATATTAGTACTTTATATGTTTATAAAATGTTGACAAACGATGTTATTTCATCATAATATCTGCTGGAAAGAAGTTACAAATATAACTTTTAACTTCTATTAGTATGAAACAACTACCTTTGAGATTGAAAACCTAAACATTGAATATATTCTTGAATTTTGTAGTCCATTACGTTCGGTGAATTTTAATTAATCACAATAGTTTATGCCTATCCAAACTTTAAATTTAGTAAATTTGTTTTGTAAATAAGTTGTAATAAATTTACAAAATTTAAAGTTTGAATACAAGTGCTACTATAGGCAAATATATAAATATTTATAATTGTTTAGTATAATTTACTTCCAATTGTTGATTCCATCTTCTGAGCTACTAGTAATCACTAAACACTTTTAGTTACGGTCTGAGTTGACAAAGGGACACATCTCCCGAAACGGCCGTCCTCAACAAGCAAAGTAAGTGCTCCTAAGGCAAGTTTAAAACATTTAAAAGTGTTTATAATTTACAATTAAATTTCGGGAAGTTATAAACTATTGTTTAAGTGATTAATAAAAAATTAGTTACTTAATTAGTATAAATAATAAAGTATACATTAAATAAGAATCACGGAACCTAATGAACTACATATTTCAAGTTATTATTCTATGGAATGGTTCCATAGAAGATGCAAATATCTACAAATCTTGAAGGCAGGTGTTCAAATCTAAAGCAAGAAATTGTAATTTTATTCCCTGGGGTTATTGTGCGATAGGGAATGAAACCATTCATTGGCACAGGACCGTATCTAGGTTTTCTGGCGCCCAAAGCGAAAAATCTCCTTGCTTCCCATGTAAGGCGAGTGGTTTTCAAAAATTTTTCACATACATATATTACTCATTAAAAATTTAAATGACTATACTGTTTAAATACATATTTATTCATACTCTTATTCATTCAAAAATCAAGTAGTTATTCATAGAATACTAAAATATTTTATAAATACAAATTACAACTTAATTATAAAAATATTTTGAAAAAAATATTAAATATTACAATACAACTTTACGAGCTTTGGATTCCGCAAAAGTTATTATCACTTAATCAAAATCTACTTTTCGTGCAATTTCATTCTCTATTGAAAGAATGCCAAGTTCAACTAAGCCAGCGGTTCTCAACCTTTTAAGCTCTGAGCCCCCCTTCACACTTTGGTGTGAGGTCACGCCTCCCTTTACGGATTAAGTTAATTTAGACTTATATATGATAAATTTACTTACATTATGTTTGAGTAAAATGACTTTGAACTTAGGCTATACATACTCTAGTAAGGGTAAGGAATATAAAATCATATTTGCTCAAATACAAATTTTATTTACACAAATCATCGAAAAATTCACAACAAAATATGAATAATGTAACCAGAAAAATGTTCGCTACTTTTGTAGTGCTAGTGTGAGGGCTGGCACTGTTTCTCGTTAACTATTTTTTGTATGTTTGGATGAAATTTTTACAAAGAACACCGCTGGTCACTTTCCACATCTACTCTGGCTTGATATTTAGATTTTATATTAGCCAGGACTGGAAATCCTGTCTCGCATAGATAAGTTGATGAAAATTGTACAAGCAACTTGACTGCCTCCATTGCTACTTCTGGGTAAACAGGAAGATATAGTAGCCAGAAATGTTGTTGTTTAAAGATTTTTTGAAAACAGTATTTCTTCAAGATATTTCTTTTCATCTATATATCTACAGTAAAACAACAACTGCACTTGTTTTGAAATGTCTGTTGTTTCATCGCACTGCAATGCAAAGAATGGGGAGTTTTTTTTAGCTTTTGCACCAGTTGATTTTTCCACCATGTCATTAATTCTACGTTTGACTGTATCGTTAGATAATGAAATTCTGGCAACTTTATTGTAGCTGTCTTCACCGAGTACAGTACTACAAGCAGTAAGCAAACAAGGTTTTATGAGTGACTCACCGATTGTGTTGGGTTTCTTGTCTTTAGCTATCAACAAGGCAGTTTTGTAAGCAGCTTCAACAGCCTTTTCGATTTCCCATAGAAAACTTCCATTTTAATCATTCTCTTAAGGCAACTACGCTCCGCCGCGCTATTAATAAACAAAAGCCATGCTATGCTGAGTCACAGCTAGTTTCTTACACCTGGACAGACGCTCACTTACATTTTATTGAGTAAAGAAATAGAGCTCAATAGCTCTATTAAGCTATAAAGAAATTTCAATGATTGTGTGTTTGTGTCCAACATCAAATTCAATGTTTTAAAAAATTTCCCTGGACTTGAATATTTGCAGGTTCACTCAAAATAACTTTCATATGTCCAATTTCCTCATAGAGTTCAATGCCATTTATATCTGAGACCTCTCCTACTGTCAAATGATTTTATAAATTTATGCAACATTTTTTAAGGGTTTCATTATTGGGCAATGTTTGCAAATTATACAAAAACCCCCAAATATCATTTAAATTCCTAAATTGTGCGAATCTATTTTTTAGTGATGTTGAAAGAGTATCTATCAAGGGATAAAATACGTCTCTTCTAAACTCATCTTCTGGACTTGCTTGATAATTTTCAACACTTTCATAGTCGAAGTGCCTTTTCTTCGTTCTCTGTCTCCTAATTGGAAATTCTAGTTTCATACCTAGATCATCAGCTATCTCTTTAGCTTTGATAATAGCATCATTAAGTCCACTTTCCCGAAATTGATCGATAAATACAATGCAGTTTCCGAACTGACTAGTGGCTAGGACTAAATCTGCAGATTTTTTTTGTAACAGTTTACTTACAATAATTACTTTGAATAATACATCGTACCAGACTATAAGAGTAACTAAGTATGAAAAGTCCTCCATATGTAGATTAAGTGAATTTGCTTCGTAAGTTGTAGTGGAATCATCTGTAACCTCAGCTAAGTCTATCAGTGCATCTCTTATTTCTTTATATTGGTGTCTGATTGCTTTTACTGCACTGATTCTCGCTTCCCACCGAGTCTCAAAAACATCTTTTAGTGTAAGAGAATGTGTATGTTCACTAATTATGCACAATCTTTTGGTTGAGCTAGCAAAAATAGTATACAGTCTTTGAATAATTCCAAACAGCGACGTAGATTTCACAAAAGTCTTAGCTCCATCTGCTACGACTAAATTTAAACTATGGCATCCACAAGGAGTAAAGTTACTTCTTGGATATTCTGAAAGTACACGAGCCTGAACCAACCATATTTGCTCCATCGTATCCTTGGCCTCGACAGTCGTTCATCTCAGCTATTTCATGAAGCAATAACTGATATAGACCTTCTCCAGTAGAGCTATCAACCTCACTGAATCCAATAAAGCTTTCTTCTACCTCTATTTCTCCAACAGGGTTAGGACTAGATTCTTTTACATACCTGTTAGTCAATGATGCTTGTTCTTTTCGGCTGACATCAGGGGTACAATCAAAAATAAGAGAAAAATACTTGGCAGATTTTATGCTTTTCACTATCTGATTCTTAACTTCTTTAGCTAACAGACTGATTAATTTATTTTGGATTGTGGGGCTAGTTAAGTGAATGTTAGTCTCATGAAACGTAATAGTCCTTAAATGTTCCATTAATAGTCGATCAAATTCACAAAGTAGCTGATTGATCCTAAAAAGTTTCCATTGTTCTTTGTGAATAATTTGCATGACCTTCCACGAAAAGCAAGATTGTGCTCTGCCAAAAACAAGGTAATAGATAATATCTCTTTAAAATTTGTCGCCACCGTTCCTTTTCAGCTTTTATTTGATTAACAAGAGTTTTACTTTTTAATCCTTTCTCCAATTCAATACATTTTGTAGAACTTTTGAAATGATCTGGGGAGGTCTCATGAATAGCCAATTTTGCACTGATATTTTTCCAATCACTTGAACCACATTTTTTACCTAATACCGATTTTGAAGAATCATCAAAGAGGCGACAAAACAAACAAAAGACAGAATTTAATGTGTTTGAATAAAGCAGCCAACGTCTCTTTTGTTTTTCTCCATTCTCAGCCTTACGATATCGGTGCACATTTGAAAAATGTCTATTGCCTTCACTTTTCGGATAATCTTCATCAAATTTTAAAAAAGTTTCATCTAAATCAAGTTGCAAAAAAATCGTAATTTGCTCTGGTGTTGGATGCTCGGTCCATGTCACTGGGTCATAAGTAATATTAAATTGCGAGGAAAGTACAGGACATTCTGCCAATGATACAGAAAAGTCATCAAGATTTGAAAAATCATTGCAAAAAATTATTGAAGAGTTTTCCTTCATAAGTCTATTTTCTCTACCATGAATACTTTCCTCACAAGACTTGGCTGTTTCTTTCACTGAATTGCTCCTTTCATCAGAGAATACATTAGTATTTTTTTTCTTTTTCAGACTTGCCTACGGAGTTCTCTCCCTCCGTATTTTGAGTAGTTGTAGAAACAAAATTTGTAGGCTTTGGGATTTTTCTAAGAAGATTTTGGTGCAACTTTTCTTTTTCATCATTTAATTTACGTCTCTGCGCCCCTGATAGTGTCTTGGACATATTTATTCAGCTTAGTTAATATTCAATACAGCGAAAAACTCACAAATTACTGATTACAAATTTTTTATATTTAAATAAGATAACACATCGTTATTGCTCAAATGACTAGCCATTCTTAACGATAGGTTAGTTTCAATTGTACTTACAAAATCTAAACTATAAAATCCTTTCAGCTGCACAATTGACACAAAACTAACACTACATAAATCTAAAATATGTATAAACAAACTTGAAAATGAACTGTTCTTCTAAAATTAATGAATAAACAGAAAATATCACGAAACTCGATGGACAAAGAGCTAGAAACAGCGTACAAGACTGTAAACAATCGCACGTGACATTCGTTACTTCAACTATTTTCCACAACAGAACAGCACTATGCAGGGAATAAATAAATCCAGATTCTGTCACTAGGGACTAAAGTCGACTTACGCGATCAACGGTAAAACTGTCGAATCGACTGGAGTCGTTTTACGCAGCGAAAAGGTTAATAACAAAATTACTATTTGATCAAAGAGTACGGCGTAGCGCAAAATGTAAGGGCCAGAAAAAAATTGTAGAACGAGTTGTTTGTTTACATTGGGTTAGGTGATCTGAAATAAGCACAGCAAAATTTACATGCTTCAAGTTTGCCTTGCGCCTTACACTCTAAATTTCCTCAAGCGAAATTCATTCGTATTTGGGTGGGGCACATTTTGACTCGAGCTTCGAGTTAAAATTTACCTGTGTTCGAATGAATGTTACTCGAAGACAAGTGAATTTCACTTAAGGCAAGTGAGCCTTTAACTCGAAGCTCGAGTCAAAATGTGTATTATCCGAATACGAGTGAAACCCACTCGTCTTTGAATGAATTTCAAAGAAACTCGATGGAATTTAGAGTGTTCGCTATGATCTACTGTTATGTTCAAGCACCCGAATCTCCATACACCTAAGCGATACCCTTAAAATCCCTCATGGTTCTAAAAAGCATCGTCCAGCAAAAAAATTTTAAAATAAAATGTACAAGTGCTTTTACATTATTTCGTGGCGCCCCTACTCTGACGGCGCCCTAGGTGGTCGCCTAGTTCGCCTTACCCTAAATACGGCCCTGATGACAACCAAGCCATAATAATTGGTAGGTTAGCAAAGCAAAATGGCGACCAAGCAGAGCATTGTGGCCAATACATAGGCCTTGCATACTAAAAAAAATAGGCTGTGGTTTTAAGTCTTACTGAGAGCTTGAAAGTAATTTCAGTAATCGATAGTCGATATTTGGGCGATTATGCTAATAATTAATTTTCTAAAGTCTATTTGTTGTAGGCTGCAAATATGCATAAACCGTCATACGCAGAAAGCATTTCTAAAGCGGCAAAAATCAAATTCATTTTGAATGAGATGACAATCATATTTACTTGAAAAAAATAATAAAAAAATGTTTCCTAATAGAACTTTTGTGACATGGAAGGTGAAAATATATACAAGAGTGTTATAATTATTGACCAGTGCCAATATTATCCAAGTATATAACCCGTTCTTGAGGAGAGACTAAACGAAGAATGCATTATACAGTATTTAGTAAGAGCAGAGACAAGAAGACCTAACTTACACACACTCGATCGGTCAAGCTACGCAGGAGGTGTTAGACAAGCTACTGTTAGTTACATGTATATATACAATAAATAATAGAGTACATGTATCATAATTATCAGAAAATAAATCTTTCAGCCCCAATGACTTGAAAATGTAATAAGAGAGCTTAAAATGAATAAAGCTACCGGATTTGATGAAACACTAAATGAAATCCTGAAAAAGGTGTCAGAAGTGTATCCGGAGATATTATTTACCGGTTTTAATGCTTGTTCAATCAAAGGAAAAATTTTACAAATGTAAGTATGAACAAAATTTGCTGCTGCTAAGGAAAGGGAATGAACCCCTTGACAAACCTTCATCGTACAGACTTCTATGTCTAATAGATACTATAGGCACATTACTGGAGAAACTCATTTTTTTTAAGATTAGAAAAAGGAAGCATCAGGTGGTTTATCAGACAGACAGTTTGGATTCTGGAAAGGAAAGTCCACTACTCATGCAATAAAACTGGTCATTGAATAAGCCAGTAGACGCAATTTAAAGAGGAGAGGGTGAAATGGATTTTGCTGTTTGATAGTCATAGATGTAAAGAATGCCTTCAATTCGGCAAAGTAGAGCCATATTTTGGGCACATTACAGAAGAAAAATAAACCAGAATATCTGGTTAAAATGTTTGACGACTACCTTAGCAAAAGAAAAGTGGTATTCAACTGTAGCACTCATACACTTGTCTTCAATATGGAAGGGGGGCCCCATAAGGATGATAAATGGGCTAGCTTTTGTGGAACGAGACGAATGACGGTATTCTACTAAAAAATCTTCCGGAAGACTCAGAACTAGTGGGTTATGCAGATGACGCTATAATTGTTTGCACGCCACCTTCAGCAGTTGCACTAAAAGAGGGGACAAATGATACCTTGAATCGAGTACAAAATTGGATTGAAAGTCTTGGCTTAAAAATGGCTAAAGAAAAAACAGAAGCTATGTTAGTAAAGGATAAAAGAGTATTTGTGGCGCATGTGTTGTAAATACGTGTTTCACAATTTCAGTGGAAATATGAACTAAAATATCTGGGTTTTACCCTATACAGGAAATTAAATTTTTTAACCCACATAGTTAAATCCTGCTAGCGGGCATAATTATGCCGTGGAAACTGATGCCTAATATTGGGGGAAGGAGACTGATATCTTTGGTGGTGCATTCACAACTCCTATATGCGGCACCCACATGGGCTCCTGCAATGGAAAACGCACAGAAAAGGAAGGAATTGGTTTCAGTACAGAGAGATAGCTCTCTACAAATAGTTTCTGCATTCAAAATGGTATCTGATAGTACGGTGCTAGTACTTGCCATAACCCCGCCAATATATCTATAGGCTAAAGAAAGACAAGAAATATACGAGTAACTAAGCGGTATTAAAGACACGCTGAACAAATAAAAATATAAACGTGCAAAGAAAAAATAGCTCAGCAACCTGCTAGAGGAAGCCTATTGGAGCGCTGGCAATCGGAGTGGAATGACTCCATTACTATCAGATGGACATGCTGCTTAATTCCCTGTCCAAAAGCATGCATAGAACTTGGGCATAGAGAAGTAAACTACTATCCCACATAAGCGCTCACTGGAAACAGATGTTTTGAGGAATTCTTTCATATACTTAAAATACCTGACACAGCTCTATGTGGGTTCTGCAAAAGCTTAAACGATAACACAAGACATACATTGGTCCATTGTGAGTATTGGAAAGAGAAGAGACAACAAATAAATGCCTACCTGTGCATTACCATTAATGAACAAAATACACACACACACTCCCAAGGCCTACCTCTCCGCCTTATATATTTACCTATTAAACAGTTTATTCCAATTGCTTTAAATCATTATTTACTAATTAACACTTGTCTAGTAAACAAATATTTATTTATGCATTGTCTTATAATGACTTTCGCATTTATAGTAATTTATATATTTGAGATTTGTTAATTTTAAGTAGCTTGATTACAACGTTTGTTGAAACCAGGGGCTCATAGCAGCAATTTCTGCTTCTTATTTATTACAATAAAATGAAATGAATCATTCTGTGGACAAGTAGCCTACATGAGATGTTCTGGAGGTTCTCCTCTAGATGTAAACACTCCAGCTATCTCATATATAGTGGGTCGATTACAGCGACGTTTGTACATGGAAACTATATCAACAAAACAAAAATCTAATTGTTATGGTGAGTTTCTATTTTGTTCCTGTAGCATAATCTGTTCTGCACGTTTGTATACTTAACCATAAAGATTACCGGGTCTTTTGTAATAATTCCCCGCATGTACGACCTCGCATATACGTTCCCGTATATTCCAAAGGGATTTTCTAAAAACAATAAAAGTTATGGTTAGCTAGGTTTTCGATAATAACACCTTTAAGAAATTGGACGAGTTTATTATATTTTACAAAATTACAATTTTCAAAACGAATAATCTTCTGGTGACCTAAAAGCTTTGATGTCTTCCAGCATTTGTCCAAATAAAACAGTTTCTCAATACTTCTACTGCCTCAAATTACACCGATTAGAGTCACGTTTAGTTGTAATGGATACAATTAACAATTGGTGTCTGTAGAAAAATAACTGAAAATGCGGGGATGTATTAGAAAAGATGCAGATTATGTGCCTAAATATATATTAAACCACTTAAAATTTTCTGTCTTCATTCAAGTTTTCATTTTCTAACCTTCCCAAACTGATGTTGTTTGCAACTTTTGAGTCGGTTATATAAAACTGACCATTTGGATGTGTTTCCTCAAGTTGAGAATAGAGGTGTGAGATATACCTATCTATCTGGTATATTGTCTCATAGTTTTCCCAACGTCTTTACCTCTAGCCCTAAAATGATTCAAATTGAGGTATCTCATTTTGTTTCTTGCTTGAGAAATTTCATGGGGACCGATTCGCTTCCAGAACTAAATATATAGATAAAACAGTATCTATATAGATAAGGCAGCGTAACAGTTATATATATTTCGTTTTTGTTTCATTAAAAATACATAGCACTAAAGACTAAAAATAGCAATATACTAACCGGATGTTTATTTCTTCAAATCGTGTAATAACTCTTTTTAGGAGGTCAATAAAAGGGCAGAATTTAGGTATACGGCATTGCCAAAACCCACTAAACATTCACTTCTAATCTCCCATAACCAAAGAATTATCACAAACCTTAAAGACGCCTCACCTTCTCCCCCCCTCCCCCATCAGTACCCACTACACAAAAGTAGTGGGTGACAGCAGAGGTTTTGCGTTTTAATTAACATCTCTCCCGCAACAGAACCACCGAAATTGTTAAACAAGAATAGTAGAACGATATAGAGAATTGAAATATGATAATCCCATCTAAGACTTGTTTTACCGTCAAGTAAAATGAACTGTTTTTTTTATTAATATATGCCTAATTATCATGGAGTCCATGATGTATTTATAGCAAACCTAATTATGCTCAGCCAGGAGCAATTTTTCTTTCAATGACCAAATATATATTTATTTATTTCACCCCAACCAAAAATATTGAACATGTTCAACAAAAAATTCCATTCTAAGTCATGAAGAAAATAAGCCAAGAACATCACAACACACAAAGTGTTTTATATCACCGGTAATAAAACTGACCCCTATTTAATAAAACACTGACATATAGTTACAATGTATCTGGTTGAAATAGATTTGGTCGAAAATAAGAAGAAATGTTTTCCTAGATAAGCCAACTGGTTGACAAGTATCCTAAATACCTTCCATTTTGATATAACATTTTCCATCGTTGCAAGGAACAAGGTGACCATGCATCACTTGTAAACCTGCAGATGATTACTTTGCGTATTATTAAACAATGTTTAGAAAACTGATCTGTGCGCAATGGATACTGCGCAGTACAGAGATCTAGTCTATATTCTAGTGCAGATTAACGTGTTTGCTCTGTTATAAAAACCATATAAAATGCCTCTCAATCACTTAAGAAATTCACTTTAATATAAAGCGCTATATTTTTATATGCTTATGAAACAGAAGATACTACAGTACCAATTTATCCATAGATAGTATTCTGCGAGAGTTTTATACCAAGAATCATGTTGCTGTAGTAGTAAATAATAATTGCACTTTGTACTATACATTTTCGGTTTCATTAAAATTCTCAGAAAATAAAATTTGCTTAGGATATTCAAGAAAAAACAGCTCTGTTCAAAATAAATTGAAGTCAAACAAATAACTGGTTTACAAGTAATCCTGGATTCGGTCTCACGATACATTAAATTTTAAAAAAAGAAATATATCTTCAAAGAATTAAACGTTTCCATTTATTGATTCACTGCTGTGGAGTAAGGATAAATATATGTAAACGTACTCAAGAACGTAACATTACTGTTTCCTAAACAGTTTAGGAAGCATTACAACAAATATCAATTGATGATTTTTAATAGCGGTGGAATCTTATTATCGTAATAAAAGGATTATACCGTAGCCACTGAGGAAGTACATCACCACCTCTGATTTTAGTGTACTGAGTAGTAACTGGATAAATATTAATTCAATATACCTTAAAAGGGAACAATATTTGTAGACAGGTTTTATTGCAATATATTTCCATAAACAGGTGGTCAGAGTATTTAGTATACCTATGTAATAATATGTACAATATAGTATAAAATAATGTCATAATTTAGTTGTGAAAAAAATTAATTTTTCAATTATTCTTTTAAAGTATTATTATTATCTTAATATATATATATATATATATATATATATATATATATATATATATATATATATATATATATATATATATATATTTAGGTTAGTTTTGGTTGGTAAAGATTATTTAGATTTTTTGGACTAGGAGACTGACAGACTTACCTTGGTAAGAGTCCACACTGTAGTCTTGAAATACAGTGAATACAGACAACTTATATTTATTTTATTTCATTCTCTCATATTTCTTTTTGTGTTTTCTCTTCGATTGACAAAGACCACTGTGTGGTTGAAATATATCATTGTTTAAGTCCTTTTATGTGTTTCTATTTCAAGACTACAGTGTGGACTCTTACCAAGGTAAGTCTGTCAGTCTCCTAGTCCAAAAAATCTATATATATATATATATATAAAGGAATATATAAAATAAATATAGGCTGTAGTGAAAACTTTAGACATAGCTTGTTCTCTTCACAATTTCCATATCTCATAAATCCTATTATAACATAAATCATGGATAATCCTTTACACTACACTTTATCCAAAACTAACTTAACTGAATATAAATAATTGATTCATAAATAATAAATATTATAAGTTTTTTTATGCTGTCTAGTATAACTTCCAAATATATAACTCATCTAATTCATGACCTTCCTGCGTGGGTGTTTCATTGGAAGTCTATTAATATATATATATATATATATATAGATTTTTTGGACTAGGAGACTGACAGACTTACCTTGGTAAGAGTCCACTCTGTAGTCTTGAAATAGTAACACATAAAGGCACTTAAATGTATATATATATATATATATATATATATATATATATATATATATATATATATATATATATATATATATATATATTCCTGATATTTGATATTATCCATTGTTTTTCCGTTGCACTGACTTTATGAAGTTAATAAATTACCAATTTTGAGTAATTTTATCCACCATTAAGTGCAATAATTTTACCTTGAGTGATGAGGCACCTTTCGGTCTTTGACCATTGTCGAATCACTGTAAACCAATGTACTGTCAAACCACTGTCAATGTAAACCATACTGGAAATAAATAACAACCCAATAGAACTAAACTCACTAGAAAAATACCACATTTATAAAAATATACACAACAACTTAATGAATTTACAAACAACATATACAGAAGACATACTATACAGAAACCTCATACACACAGATCAAGAAATAGTGCGCGCAACTTCTACAAACACCGGCTTCACGGACATAGCATCCACAGCAGAGAACAATCAGTGATTCGACAATGGTCAAAGACTGAAAGGTGCCTCATCACTCAAGGTAAAATTATTGCACTTAATGGTGGATAAAATTACTCAAAATTGGTAATTTATTAACTTCATATATATATATATATATCATATAGGAATTATAAGAAATAGTGACGTAGAGCTTAAACTATATTTATACCGTCTGGAAACTGTTGCATTTTATTCTTTATGAGTAATATTTTATTATGTTAGTATAGAGTTATATTTATCGTATCGTTGTATGACAAATTATCCTTTCTAATGTTGTTAAATAAACAATTTTAAAAGTGTTAAGTTTATTTAAAAGGAAGAATTTGAAACAGATACTCAGGTTACAAAAACTGCGAATTTTTTTGGTGAGCTCGATTCACAGTTTGAGCCAGTACACACTTAATAACTTCTCGTTAAGTCATAAGTGATTTAAATTCTTAACCCATACGCATTTGTGGTCCCAGTCTAAACTCCTAAAGTTACAATATCGGCAGCTGGCTTATCACTGGAACTGGGTAGAGATTGGTGTTAAATCTTCGGCGGTCTTGTTTCTTCGTGTGTACTAATTACCCCTTCCTGATCTCGCTTTAATGTGTTACGTATAGAGATGCTTTACAATTTGTCTATGTTATCAAACATTCAAAAATATGTTATCAGACATTCAGTATGGTAAAGATATTTTTTAAATAAAATTATAATTATTCACTTTAATTTATAAACTTGAAAATCAGTATTTTCTGTTTTGTAATTTTTACATTTAATTAAAAATTCCTACCCTGTGAATTGTTTTATCACATTAATTTTTTGTATCATTTTTGTTATCTGCTCATGGTAACCCCGTTTACAAAACGACGTTAATTTGACTATAACAAAATTAGTCTTTCCTGTTTCAGTCTGCAATGTTTCTAAACATGTCCGAATATATTTCGAAATATATATGTCATAAATACTGAATTTCTGTTAGGAAATACTTACAAAAGTTAAGTTTAGAAATAAAATATAAAAATGAAATTAATATTCAACTATAAATTTTCATTGTATAGAAAGAAGTTAAAATTGAATGAGTTTTATTTATGAAATATTTAAAATTGTGAACTTATATACGGTAACACGTATTAAAGCAAATATTTTTAACCGATACAACCTTATAAAACCATCCACATTTAAGCATCCATTCGCAATATGTTTTTGTTAGAACGTTTAAAACCTTCAGGCACTTTTTTCGTCTCTGACAATTAAAAGTTTGGTTTTAGAACATTTTATAGACTACATGTATAACTCAACAACATTAATAGTTATGCATAGTTAAAAGAGGTGCCAGTTTTTCTTTCAATGTGGTTGTAACATCAATCATTTATACAAATGCCATTTTGTAACTGCCTGTAATGGTCACTCAAAAAAAATCATGTTGAAACTATCAGCTCTGAGCACATTTTACAATATAACTCTCCACAGTGAAGTGTGATTTAATGACCTGGAGTACAAATTAATTTCTCACACGTTAGACATTTATAGAAATACATTTAAAGAAATATACTTATAGGTATATATTTTAATAATAATGTATAAAATTACAACCGAATCTATCCTAACTGGAGACGTTATAGGTATATTTAAATATATGTATGAAAAAACCAAAAAAATTCAAACAAAACTTCTTTTCTCAAATATCTACACATGTAAAGAATGAATACAGATAGCGTGACGTCACTGTACCGCTCCGCGAAGCAGGCAGCCGTTGCAGAACAAACTACTGCGTAATGAATTTTTCACCCAACTTAATTTTGATAAATAATAACGTTCTGACACACACAAAATATCAAACAAAATAGCCCTAGGACATGTTTTGGAATGTTCAATAAAAATATAAATGTTACTTTTAAAGTAACAGATTGCCCAGTTTAACGATTGGTGTTCATTTTCTTTGGCCTTGCAACACTATCAATGTGATGGGACTTATTTGACTAACCAATAGTGTTAAACTAGTGCTTTTGTTTATAACAAAACCTAACCTATCCAGATACTTTTCAGCTATTTCGTAAAATCTGTGTCTATTTATCTAACAAAGTTTCATGTGTATGTAAATTGAGGCTATGTTTGTGACTTTTCAAATTGTAACTTCTATGATTTGCAACAATGAAAGTAACTATTTTATATTTGCATTCCAATTTCAAGAGAAACGTTAAAATCGAAAAAATTGTGGATTCTTTAAATGTAAATTATGAAGTACTCAATTTGCTTACATAAGTAAGTTTATTTTATACTTCCAAAATGTAACCATTTGAATAGAAAAAATCTTAAACAAAAACTTAACTACTACATTTAATTTACTATTAAGGTTGTCTACTACACTAAGTGATCATGTCTATCTAATATTATACACCGTATACAATCATCTTTAATGCCATTTTATAAAACTTACAGAGGAAGATATTTGTAACCACCATGGCTCCTCAAACTAGTGCACGAAAGAAAAGAGTAAGATTTTTACAACAATACTATTCAACTAACAAGAAATGGTTTTACTCATTAAAGGCCTCAAACACAATTTACACAATACGAAATGCACACAACATAAAAAGCTCAGTAGCAACTTACTCGATCTTGAAACAGCCATAATAACCACAAATACCAATGACCAGGAATACCTCCGACAACACACAATACGTAAATTAAACAAAACAAACATACCACAAAAACCACGATACAAGAACATTAAACTCAATAAAATGGAAAGAAACAAAAAATAGCCTAAAATTCATGAAAGCACACATGGCAACATCATTATCATTTTACACGAACAGAATTACACAATAAAGTACTATCATACTTTAAAAGCAATGACATCACAGAAATACCCATAGACCCAACAAACAAACTCCACACACAAATAATAAATAACATAAGCAAATGCACATAGATAATAAACAAATAACAAAAACGACACCTTGCACAAATTAAACCACAAGTAAAAATACTCAACGCCTTAACTAAAAATGCACATAAAAGATATAACAATACGCCCACCAATAAATAACAAATTAGCATCTTCACATAAAATCGTGAAACACCTCGTCAAAATATTATGAAAAAAATATGAACATTTGTTACCAGAATGGATACGCATATGTGCTTTAAGGTTTCCCGATTGTGTAGCTGAATAACTACACTGTGAATATTTGTAAGGTTTTTCACCAGAATGGGTAAGCATATGTGTTTTAAGGTTTCCTGATTGTGAACCTGCATAGCTACATTGTAAACATTTGTAAGGTTTTTCACCAGAATAGGTAAGCATATTTAGCAGTGCCTGATTGTGTAGCTGAATAACTACAGTGTGAACATCTGTAGGGTTTTTCACCAAAATGGATAAGCATATGTGAATTAAAAGTACATGAGTGTGTAGCTGAATAACTACACTGTGAACATGTGTAAGGTTTTTCACTAAAATGGGTAAGCATATGCGATTTAAGAGTACCTGATTGTGCAGCTTAACAACAAGAGTGTGATCATTTGTAAGGCTTTCCACTAGAATGGATACCCATATATATTTTAAGCTTTCGTGATTGTGTAGCTGAATAACTACACTGTGAACATTTGTAAGGTTTTCATCAGAATGGATATGCATATGTGCTTTAGGGTTTCCTGATTGTGCAGTTGAACAACTACACTGTGAACATTAGTAAGGTTTTTCATCAGATAGGGTATGCATATGTATTTTAAGATATCCTAATTCTCTAGTTGAATAATTATACTGTGATTAATTCTGATATTTCCCACCAGAACGTATACGCAAATGATCTTTAAGCTTTCCAGATCGTAAACCTAGCTACATGGTAAAAATTTGTAAGGTTTTTCACCAGAATGGATACGCATATGTATTTTAAGATACCCTGATTGTGTAGCTGAAAAACTACACTGTGAACATTTGTAAGGTTTTCCACCAGAATGGGTACGCATATGTGCTTTCAAGTTTCCTGATTTTGTAGCTGAATAACTACACTGTGAACATTTGTAAGGTTTTTCACCAGAATGGGAAAGCATATGTATTTTAAGCTTCCCTGATTGTGTAGCTGAATAACTACACTGTGTGCATTTGTAAGGTTTTTCACTAAAATGGGTAAGTATATGTGATTTAAGAGTTCCTGAATGTGCAGCAGAATAACTGCACTTTGAACATTTGTAAGGTTATTCACCAGAATGGGTACGCATATGTATTTTAAGATAACCTGATTGAGTAGCTGAAAAACTACACTGTGAACATTTGTAAGGTTTTTCACCAGAATGGGTAAGCATATGTGTTTTAAGGTTTCCTGATTGTGAACCTGCATAGCTACATTGTAAACATTTGTAAGGTTTTTCACCAGAATAGGTAAGCATATTTAGCAGTGCCTGATTGTGTAGCTGAATAACTACAGTGTGAACATCTGTAGGGTTTTTCACCAAAATGGATAAGCATATGTGAATTAAAAGTACATGAGTGTGTAGCTGAATAACTACACTGTGAACATGTGTAAGGTTTTTCACTAAAATGGGTAAGCATATGCGATTTAAGAGTACCTGATTGTGCAGCTTAACAACAAGAGTGTGATCATTTGTAAGGCTTTCCACTAGAATGGATACCCATATATATTTTAAGCTTTCGTGATTGTGTAGCTGAATAACTACACTGTGAACATTTGTAAGGTTTTCATCAGAATGGATATGCATATGTGCTTTAGGGTTTCCTGATTGTGCAGTTGAACAACTACACTGTGAACATTAGTAAGGTTTTTCATCAGATAGGGTATGCATATGTATTTTAAGATATCCTAATTCTCTAGTTGAATAATTATACTGTGATTAATTCTGATATTTCCCACCAGAACGTATACGCAAATGATCTTTAAGCTTTCCAGATCGTAAACCTAGCTACATGGTAAAAATTTGTAAGGTTTTTCACCAGAATGGATACGCATATGTATTTTAAGATACCCTGATTGTGTAGCTGAAAAACTACACTGTGAACATTTGTAAGGTTTTCCACCAGAATGGGTACGCATATGTGCTTTCAAGTTTCCTGATTTTGTAGCTGAATAACTACACTGTGAACATTTGTAAGGTTTTTCACCAGAATGGGAAAGCATATGTATTTTAAGCTTCCCTGATTGTGTAGCTGAATAACTACACTGTGTGCATTTGTAAGGTTTTTCACTAAAATGGGTAAGTATATGTGATTTAAGAGTTCCTGAATGTGCAGCAGAATAACTGCACTTTGAACATTTGTAAGGTTATTCACCAGAATGGGTACGCATATGTATTTTAAGATAACCTGATTGAGTAGCTGAAAAACTACACTGTGAACATTTGTAAGGTTTTTCACCAGAATGGGTACGCATATGTATTTTAAGCTTCCCTGATTGTGTAGCTGAATAACTACACCGTGTGCATTTGTAAAGTTTTTCACTAAAATGGGTAAGTATATGTGATTTAAGAGTTCCTGAATGTGCAGCTGAATAACTGCACTTTGAACATTTGTAAGGTTTTTCACCAGAATGGGTAAGTATATGTGATTTAAGAGTTCCTGAATGTGCAGCTGAATAACTGCACTTTGAACATTTGTAAGGTTTTTCACCAGAATGGGTACGCATATGTATTTTAAGATACCCTGATTGTGTAGCTGAAAAACTACACTGTGAACATTTGTAAGGTTTTTCACCAGAATGGGAAAGCATATGTGCTTTAAGGGTTCCTGACTGTGAACTTGCATAGCTACATTGTAAACATTTGTAAGGTTTTTCACCAGAATGGGTACGCATATGTATTTTAAGCTGTCCCGATTGTGCACCTGCATAACTACACTGTGAACATTTGTAAGGTTTTTCACCAGAATGGGTATGCATATGTGATTTAAGAGATCCTGATAGTGCAGCTGAATAACTGCACTTTGAACATTTGTAAGGTTTTTCACCAGAATGGATAAGCATATGTATTTTAAGGTGTCCTGATTGTAAACCTGCATAACTACATTGTGAACATTTGTAAGGTTTTTCACCAGAGTGGGTACGCCTATGTGCTTTCAAGTTTCCTGATTTTGTAGCTGAATAACTACACTGTGAACATTTGTAAGGTTTTTCACCAGAATGGGTAAGCATATGTATTTTAAGGTTTCTTGATTGTGAACCTGCATAACTACATTGTGAGCATTTGTAAGGTTTTTCACTAGAGTGGGTAAGAATATGTGTTTTAAGAGTACCTTTTTGTGTAGCTGAATAACTACACTGTGAACATTTGTAATGTTTTTTACTAGAATGGGTAAGCATATGTGCTTTAAGGTTTTCTGATTGTGTAGCTGAATAGCTACACTGTGTACATTTGTAATGTTTTTCACTAGGATGGGTACACACATGTTTTTTAAGACTTTCTGATTCTGTAGCTGAATAACTACAAAGTGTGCATTTGTAAGGCTTTTCAGGAAAATGGGTATGCACATGTGATTTGAGAGTTTCTGGATGTGTAGCTGAATAACAGCACTGTGAACATTTGCAAGGTTTTTCACCAGAATTTATACACGTATGTGCTTTCAAGTTTCTTGGTTGTGTCCCTGAATAACTAGACTCTTCACATTTGTAAGGTTTTTCTCTAGAGTGGGTAAGCATTTGTCTTTCAAGATTTTTTTTTACTGGAACTGAATAATTACACTTTGAAGATGTGTATGCTTTTGCCCTAGGACTGAGTTTAAAGTATTTTTTCAAACTAGTTGGGGGTGCTGTTGAAAAATCCCATTGTATACTGTTATAGGGTCTTTTATGAATGTGTTTTTTCAAGTGGATTATAAGATCATATATCTTTGCCCCTACATAAAGGCATTCTTGACATTTGAATGTCTTGTTTGTGTCTTTCTTGATAGTCACCCAGAATGCAGACATTACTGATGATGTGTAGTTGCAAATTGTTTGTCCATTTTGCTTACAAGGGTTGTAATGCATTATTTGTTTATCAGAGCTTGGATAAATTATTTCTTCACGTTGCTCTAATTTTAGGTTAATGTTGCCACATGCTTCAGAGTACATGGTATCTGAAAATTGAGAATACGTTCATTTGTTTTTACATATCTTTACTGCTCAATATCTATAGCCTTATTATTATTATTAATTACTACATTAGACTAAACAATTCATTAATGAAAAAAAATAATAATGATGTTCACTATATCAAAACAAAATAACTGCTTAGAAAATAAAATTTAAGTCGTCAAGAATTAATAAAATTTATAACAGAGAAATATATTAAAACCAACAAATATATATAACTACAAAATCCAAAACATACCAAGAAATAATAATATAAAAAACATAATACACTAATAAATATTATTATAACTAATTACTTTATAAAATGTTTAATACATAACAATAAATAAATAACAAATCTATAACAACAGGCGTCCCATAATAAATAACAATAAATTATTAACAAAAAAGTATTTAACTTTAACAATAAATATAACACAGAAATAAATATCTATAAACATGCACAGAAACATTAACAAATGTATATACTATAAGAAATAAAGGTATAAATTATTATAATATGAGTATAAAACAATAAATTTTAAATATATATTCAAGTGGCACAAGAAAGGAATGACTGTCAATGGCTGTAACATCACCTCTCAGCACTGCATTTAATCCATAATGTAAATTAAATTTTCCACAAACATTAAACAAACTACCACAAACGGTATACCCCTGATTGTGATGGTTTTCCCCTCATAGCTGACATAATGGTAAACCCTAGTGACACATCAAATATCCATGAGTTAGAAAACAGTGACCTATGTGAAGGTAGGTAACCACAACCTTCGCCCTACATTTCAAATGATTAGAAAACCTCTATTGACAGACAGTGTCCTTAACTTCCCTCAGTTTATTGTATTGAACACATTATCATTTATCATCCCAAGCAGCAAGTAATGTTTGTTTAGCAAAAGACAATCAGATGTCATAGCTAGATTTGCAGCTAGCACTAATCTTGTAGCAATCCTCGTTGCTTTATCTGCTTTTGTGTTTTTGCTAATTCCACAGTAACTAGGAACCCAAAAAAATGTTACCCCAACACCCCTAATTGAAATTGTTGTATTGCACAGGAAATATTCCCAACTAAAGGGATCTTAGGGAACCCATCTTGAAGAGACTGAAAAGCACTTTTGGAATCGGATGATGACAGGAACTAGATTGAACTATATTTAAAACCGTACAAAGGCAAAGAGTTCCGCTGTGAAGACACTCCATGCTGAGGTTAATCTGTATGTGTAAAGGCATCTTGACGCAAAAAAACACAAACGACGCCATTTTCCAGTCTCGATCTATCAGTAAAAATAATTTCACTATATAAGTTGAATCTGTAAATTACAATAAATTCCTGGTGATATGCCTCATCAGGAGAATTTTGACAATGAAAAATCTAGACAATGAAAAATCGAAGTTTAGCATTTTTGTTATCCATGAAAGTAGATAGCACATCAATCGTTCGAACGTAGTAGTTTTTTTCTGGTGAAAAACCAATTTTGGTTATCATGCCAATCTTGGGTTGTGAATGAGGCAAAATATTTTCAGTAAAACAAAAAGTTACAGAAACATAAATAAATATATAACAACAAACAATGAGTAAATAATATTAAAAGCAAAACAAAAAAAGCACACACACACACACACACTCAGTTATGAGTCAAAAGATGTATTAAAAAGCTTAAAATAGTGCAAGATGTGTTTGGAAAGTATTAGGATATTTGAGCTATACACTCAAATATCAAAATCAACACCACCTCAACTTGTAAAATGTGAATTTATAAAACATTGGAATTAGTGCATTTGGAGAAGACATCGCCCATTAAACAGATGAATTACATTGAAAAAATTTTGACCAACCATCAAATGTAGTAAAATGATTAACCAAAAACAACAAGATATTTACAATGGCCTACTGGATGTTAAGAAGCCGTTTCAAGACAAGAGCTAGAGAAGAAAGAAGTCATCAGAATAAGGTTTTATAAGCAATAATATTAATTCAAATTACAAGTTATTTCGATCGCTTGAGCTTCATTTTATAATTAAAAATT
This sequence comes from Prosapia bicincta, assembly GCA_036971475.1. NCBI lineage: Eukaryota > Metazoa > Arthropoda > Insecta > Hemiptera > Cercopidae > Prosapia > Prosapia bicincta. Next base: position 235,630,053 of record JBAIZL010000005.1, on the reverse strand, counting down.
TAAAATTCAATAAAAAGAAATAGCCCAAGAGAAAAAAACCACTATTAGGCTAACTAAATTAAAATTTAACTTTTCAAAATTCACTCTCTATTAACCATTTACATGAAATGGAGAGAAATTATAAAATTGTGCAATATGGCTTTATTTCTTAAACAAATAGTATGATATCATTATACTTTAATATTACTTGCAACGAGACTTTTTGTTAACTAAAGCTAGTTAAGTTGTTAAATTACACTTGGAGGAAATGTTTTCGTCTTACGACTTCTTCAGCCTCACCTTACGAGTACATTTAGAAAAATGTATTTAGTTAGGAAATAGCTTTCATTATAAAAAGAAAAAAAGAAGTGTTTTTTTTTAACAGATTGCCAAATATAACGAATGACCTCCTCCTTCCTACTTTTTTTTTGCCTTATAACACTATACATATGCAGGAACATACTTGACTAGCCTATGAAAATAGCTTTATTTCATTTTATAACAAAACCTATCCTACCAGATACTTTCCTGCTATTTTGTACAATCGCTATAAATTAATTTAACAACGTTTAAAAATAGTTCACAATTTTACAGAAAAATCTTGTTCAAACAGTAATTATTAAATGAGGTTTTTATTTTTCAAAATTAAACTACTATGATTTGTGACAAGAAAACAACCTTTTTACGGTTTTATAATCATTTTAAATGACGCATCATTTATTTTAAATAATATGACGCAATAATTTTTAATTGAAAGATATGGTTCTCTGCCAAGTATTGCATTTTGAAAAGTAAATTATGAGGTTTAAAAGTTTTTTTAAATTAAGTACAATTATTTTATTTTCCATTATTTTATTTTATTAACTCAACCTAACCATTTAGCAAGAAAAATTCCTTCATAAAAACTGGACTACTAACATTTTATTAACCATAAAATTATTTACCAAACAGTATAATTGTTCTTTTGTTACTTATCTTTTAAAAAAGTACATTAAGAAATACTTACTACGACTAAAGGTTCACTAGTCGATCTAATGTTCCCACCATTGCATTCTACAATACAATCATCTTGGTATAACTTATACAAGATGACATGTATGTAGCCACCATACCTCCTTGAAATAGAACACATAAGATAAGAGTAAGAATTGGTTAAATATTCATCATTAAATATTGGGTGATAAAGTAAATGAAAGAAAACAGTGTTCTTACAATTGATATATATATATATATATATATTGATATTTTATGTTGTCTATTATTTTTCCGTTGCACTGACTTTATGGTTAATATATTACTATTACTTTTATCCACCACTAAGTGCAATAATTTTACCTTGTGTGATGAGGCACCTTTCGGTCACTTGACCATTGTCGCATCACTCATATATATATATATATGAAATTGATAAATTACTATTGTAAATACTTTTATCCACCACTAAGTGCAATAATTTTACCTTGTTGTGATGAGGCACCTTTTGGTCACTTGACCATTGTCGAATCACTAATTATTTTTCTGGTGTAGATCTTCGGTCCGTGATGTTGGTATTTGTTGACATTACACGCATTTTTCCTTGATCTGCGTGTATGATGTTTTTATATAGTATGTCTTCTGTATATGTGGTCTGTAGGTTCATTATATTGTTGTGTGTGTTTTTATAAATGTGGTATTTTTCTAGTGAGTTTAATTCTATTGGGTTATTATTTATTTCAAGTATGGTTAGGTTATTTTCGTAGTTTGTTATTTCATGTTTATGTGATATTAGATGTGCTGCAACATTTGATACTTTTGTATTTTTATTTTTGAATGCTCTGTAATGTTCTTCAAATCTTATTTTAAATGATCTGGTTGTTTTCCTTATGTATAATGCATTGGAGTCGTTACAGTAATTTTGTAAACTCCTGATAGGTTATGTTTTTCTGTATTTGTTTTGTGGTTTGTGTTATTAATATATTTTATTATTTTGTTGTTTTGTTTGTATGTTGGAGTGTAGTATTCTTTGTTGTATATATTTGTTAGTTTTTCTATTTTGTTATTGGTGTATTTATATTTTAGTCAGATTTTTTTATTTTTATTATTTTTGTGTTCCGGTTGTAGTGTTGTGTTGAGGTTAGGTTTTTTGTGAATTTATTGTGTATATTTTTTATTAGGTGTTTGTTGTATCCATTTTCTATTGCTATTTTTGTAATGTTATCTAATTCTTCATTTAATTTTTGTTTGTTATCTTGTGTGTATTTTATTGCTTTATTCATCATGTTACTGTAAAAGTTAATTTTGTATGTCCAGGGGTGGTTAGATTTGTAGTGTATTGTGGTGTTATTGGAAGTAGGTTTTCTGTGTACTGTAGTTTCTATTTTATTTTTATTTATATTTAATGTAATGTCGAGATAGTAGATTGTTCTGTTTGTTTCTGTTTCGACAGTAAATTGTATGTTTTCGTTGTATGTATTTAGTTTGTTTAGTATTATGATGTGTTCGTTGTGAATGGTAGGTTGGTATATTACAAGTATATCGTCTAAGTATCTTGTCCATAGTGAAATATTATGTGTGTTTAGTATAGATTTAATTATTATTTGTTCAAAGTGTTGTAGATATATTTCTGACATGACTGATGATATGGGAGATCCCATGGGGAGACCAGTTGTTTGTTGATAGTATTTATTGTTAAATTGGAAGTAATTTTGGTTACATATGTGTTTTGTTAGTGTTATGATACTATTTATTGTGTTTTCTTTTTCGTTATTGTGTATTAGTTTGTTTTTCATTATTTCTATGGTTTCTTCTATTGGGATACTAGGGAACATGTTAGTTATGTCATAACTTATTATTTTAGTGTTGTTGTTTGCTTCTATGTTTTTTTATTTTATTAATTACATCATATCCATTTTTTATATTGCATGTGTTGTTGATTTGTATTTTAGAACTTATTATTTTGTCTAGTATTTTTGCGATTATGTAGGATGGTGCGGTTTTGAAATTTATTAGTGGTCTAAATGGTGTGTCAGGTTTGTGGATTTTTGGTATGCCTGTTAATATTGGTGCGTATGGTTTGAATGGGTAAAGTCTTGTGTGGTATTTAAATTTATTGTTATAGTTTAGGGTATTTCTATGTGTTACTATTACGTTTTTTATTGTATTAAGGTATTTGTTAGTTGGGTCTGGGATTTGTTCGTATTTATTTTCTTTTATGTGGTTAGTCATTGAATTGATGTATTTGGTATTTTCTATTATTACTGGTGTGTTTGTTTTATCTGATTTTAATATTAAGTAGTTGTTGTTGTCTAGTTTTTCTTTGTGTTTTATAATCTCTTTTTTATTAATATATTGTTTAGTTTTTTCCGTTTTTTTTATTAGGTTAATTTTATTACTGATGTTGTTTCTTATGTGTTCCGTGTTTTGGGGGGTAATTTTATGGATGTTAGATTCTGTGTCAACTATTATGTTTTTTATTATTTGGTTTTCATTCAAATTGGGTAGGTTGTATTTGAAAGCATTTGTTATTATTATTTTTTCTTTTTCCGTGAATTGGGTTTCAGTTAAGTTTATGAATTTTGTATTATTAGAAGTGTGATATGGTTGTTGGTTTGGTTTTAGACGATTTTTGAGGTTATGTTGTTTTGTTAAATTTTCGATTTTTTTCTTATGTCTATTTATTGTGTTTATTTTGTGTTTTATTATATGTTGTATTTTTTCGTATATAATTTGTGTGAGATTATCAATGTTTTCATTATTTCTAAATTAGTTGTGTAAAGTTGTGAGTTGATTTGGCTTTTTTTATGGTAGGCAGATTTAATGTTTTCTTTAATTATGTGTAATTCGGCTATTTTTGTTGCTTTATTGATAATTGTATTTTGATTATTTCTTAAGTGTAATTTAGCGTATTTAGGTGTGATATTAAGTGCTATGCATTGTTTATTAAAATTTATTTTGTTGATGCAATTTTCGAGTTTGATTTTGAGGTTAAGGAATTTCCTGTAGAGTTGTTTACCTAGGTAGGTTTATACATATATATATATATATATACACACCTGTCTGTATATATATTTAATGTCTGTTAATAACTATTTTTTTAATACAATAATGACAGATCACAGACAATTTTGCTTTTTAGACACTTAACGTTTCAAATTTTTCTAACCGAAAAAAGTTTTTGACTTGTAAATGGATATTTATCAAGAGTTTTGTAATGTGTTGGTTTTTATTGTTTTATATAATGTTATAATAACATCCCAAAACAAACCAGCAACGCTAAACACAAATTCATGAATAGCTGGTGGAACAGCGACCTGCAAGAGCTAAGACGGTCACGCAATAACGCTCGTAAAAAGTGGAAAAAATTAAAGTCGACAGTGAACAGACAACAATACAACAAATGTAATGCATTGTTCCGAAGAGCTGTACTGGAGGCTAAGCGGCGGTCATGGAGGTCATTCGTGGGATCGATGATCTCGAATACACCTTCAAGCACTGTTTGGAAACGTTTTAAAGCAACAAACGGCGAATCTTCAAAAAGGATCAACGCAATCGCACTGCCCACTGGGGATCTACTCTTGAATGATTTCGATAAAGCTGAGGCCTTCTGCAAGTACTTCTCAGAAAAATCAGGCTGCAGGGTGTCATGGCCGAAACAGCTAAACCCGGATGAGCAATTTTTATTGTGCCAAAAGGAACATCTTTTCAAGTGCACAAACCCTGATTAGTTCACCATGGTGGAACTAATGGACTGTGTGAATCACCTAAAAGCCTCGGCTCCGGGGTCGGACAAAATACATAATGAAATGCTAAATAATTGTTCACAGAAAATGTTATCACAGATTTTGTCATTCTTTAACACCACTTGGGAAACGAGGATTATACCTACGGAGTGGAAAACTGCCAAGATCGTACCATTGCTCAAGCCAGGGAGATGTGGAACCAAAACTGAGTCATACAGGCCTATCTCACTAACATCGAATCTATGCAAGCTGATGGAGCGTCTGGTTAATAAAACACTGGCTTGGAGACTGGAGTCCCAGAACCTACTGAACCCTTCCAATTCGGATTTCGGCTTCAGCGTAGCACTGTTGATGTAATGTTACACTTCACCGGTGAAATATATGAAGGTTTTGAATCCAAAAAGTCCACCGTGGCTGGCATGATTGATTTCGAGTCCGCATTTGACAAAATTCCTCACGCAACATTCATTTTACAATGTTTGAAATTAGGAATAAGGGGAAATCTTCTCCAATTCATTGTTAGATTCCTAGAAAATTGTCAAATCAAAACATCCATCATTGATATGGAATCTTCGAAACATATTATCGAAAATGGCATTCCTCAGGGAGGAAAATTGTGTCCAAGTCTATTCAACGTCATACTACATGACATCTCGCGGGATTAGCATTAGAAGTGCATACTGCCATTTTTGCAGACGACAAAACCATCTGGAGCACAAGTACAGACCCGCAGAAAGCAGCCCATTCTGTTCAATCTGCATTAAATATTATACACAAGTGCTGTGAAAAATGGTCACTAAAAATTTCAAAAGAGAAAAGTGAAAGCGCATTTTTCACCAGACGAAACAATCTTGCAAACTACGTTCCTCACCTAACACTGGATGATATAGTCCTTAAACATAACAGATCCAAAAATGTTGGGCCTTGTATTGGATTCCAAACTCCGATGGTCAGTTCACATAGAACACGTTATAACAAAATGGGCCCCACAGCTAAATGCCCTGAAGGCAGTAGTGAGTCGCAAATGGGGTGCCGACACGTCAATGCTTAGATCCTTCTATCTTGCCTTCATGAGATCAAAGGCTACATATTGTTGCAAAATCTGAGGCTCTGCTGCAAAGACTCATATCAACAAAATTCAAGCCGTACAATCTGCAGCCCTCCGCCTCTGTCTCAGTTGCACGAGAAATACTCCGATAATCGCGATGAAAGTTGAGCTGCGAGTAGAAACAATCTATATTTTTATAAAAAGGCAAATGTGCTACCAGTTTCAGAAAATCAAAACACTGACGGCCATTCATCCATTTTATAAACTGGACACTAGAAGATGTAACATCAGAACCTCATTTGTTCATTAAATGTACACCTGTCAAGCCCAATGAATCAAAATTCTCTAGAGCGGATCCCGCCAACGTACGAAGAATCTTCAAGTGTCTGGCCGGGCAACCTGAGAAACTTACCAAGAACAATCACGCAGACATGCCTAGAGCGGTTACACTGTAGATGATCAACGATCTCTACTCAACCATATAAGAATTTTCACCGACAGATCAGTGGACAAGGAAAGGGAAATGTCAGGTGCGGGATACTTCAACCAGAGTAATCACAAGCAGTACTACATACCAGCAAGTGCGCAATCTAGTATGAACGCCAAGCTGTTAGCCATCAACGCAGCTCTAGCCAGTTGTTATTCCCTGGCCAGTGACCACATCTGCATTTTAACGGACTCCAGATCCACTTTAAAAACACTATCCACATCAGGTACTACGTCATACTACTTTCGGATCAATGAAATAAAGAGACAGTTCCTACAGATCTTGGGAAAATCCATAACCTTTCAGTGGGTCCCATCTCACTGTGGAGTTCTCGGAAATGAAATAGCAAGATAGAATCGCAAAAGAATCTTACATAATGTGACCTTGGGATAAGGGTAGATTCTTGTTGTTGCAGTGCAAAAGTTTGGCCGACAAACATTTTATGCTTTACTGGACAGATAGGTGGAATACAGGAGCCAAGGGTCGCCACCTACACCAAATACAGCCAAAGCCGCAAACGAAGACGTGTATAATAACATCCACAGTTCAATAGTAACTTTTGCAGCCAGAGCACGAACAAGACACATTGTGACTCAGAGTTATCTTTACCGTTTTAACCTCACGGATTCACCTGAATGCAGCCTATGTGGGAATAAGGAGGATCTGGAGCACATACTTATGCATTGTCATTACCCGATAGCAGCAAGGGAGATCTTAAGGATACTGGTGTTGTCGTGGAGAGGCATATTGAGAGATAAAGGTTACTGCACTCATGCATCCATCATCTACCATGGACATACGGCTATCGGCTACAGATGAAGCTGGACGCCTGTGTGAAGAAGGAAGGATATAATGTTATGTATTTTATAAATTGTAAGTTATGTTGCATAATTGTTTAATTAAAACTGAGCTCTTGAAAAGGAATTTGGGAAAGAAATTTGAAACGTTAAGTGTTTAAAAAAGCAAAATTGTCTGTGATCTGTCATTAGCCTTTATAAAAAAATATAATGTCTAACTTATGGACTTGTTTTTTTTTTTTAATAATAGCTTTTAAAAAAACTTGGCATAAAAACCACTACTTACTGATTTATTCAGCAGACGTGTTTCGCACAAAGTCAGCACATTAATCAATGCTGTCTGTAGGTTAGGATGTCTTTATTGTTTGACTTTAAAATTTATTATCTTATTCGTTTTATAATTCTACGATACACAGAATATCGTTAATTTATATTGTTGTGATTTGATGAAATTTGTTAATAATATCCAATCACCGATTAAGGCAACATCGTTGACAAAACTAGTCTGTATGTATTAATAAACTGGTGTGTAGTAACATTTTGAGTGAACTATTTTAATATCCACCAAAATAAATTACGGTTGCAGTTTTAGTGAGTCTTAGTATATTACATGTGTTCTGCACAATGTGTCTAAACTAAGAAAAACAAAACACATAAGACTGAGACTGAGGTTCAAAAAACAATTAATAAAAAAGACAAATTGCTTCATTCATTCTATGATGCTCATGTTACCTACTAAGGCAAAATTGTAGAGTTTCTAGCTAATTCCAACAGAGAGAACATTGTCAGTAATGAGAAAACCTTTACCCTTTAGTTGATGACAATTATCTTCAATATAAACATTTGCTTATTTCATTGAAAATCCAATAATATCACAAGATCTGGCCCTATGACCCTTATGTGTTTGGATAGAGAACACTAGAAGAATACTCGTCATTTGTACGGGTTGAGGGGTTGACGATTATTTGTACAGAATGAAAGAATTTCTAAATAAAAATAGGTCTTTCTTTGTGTTACCCAGGGACGCTTAAGAATATCCATGTAAAATTTCAGGTATTTATTTCCTGTTCCCAAGTGTTTGATTTCAGGGGTAAAAACTATACCGGGTGATGCAGAAAATCATCAGGGATACGAAAAAATAATGAAAACTCTCGCTCAGGGAAATAAATACCATTTTCATCAAATTAAAATTGGGTAAAAAATTCAGTGCAGAGTAGTAAGAAGTACTGTGTCTGCATATCAACGGCTGGCTGTATTACTTATACATATAGTTAAATATACCTATAAAGTCTCTCTAGGTAGGATAGATTTTGATATTTTATACATTACTATAAATATTAAAATATACCTCTAGAGTGTTCAGTCAGGATAGTTTTGGTTGGAATTTTATACAACAATACCTAATTAGATGCCTACTTCCGCATCAGAGTAATACTTTGTCACGTGATCTCTATTCTAGCCTTACATATGTACATTTGGTTAAACATATACAACTACAACCAAATCTATCAATTAACTCTCTGCGGCAATAACAAACGATATTTATCAATATAGCTTCAGGACATGTTTTTGATTCATTTTATATGCATGGTAATGGGGGTGGGCAATGTGCATTTTTACCAGCACCACGTTTGGAGAGAATTAAAATTTTCCAAAATTGTAAACTTTTGGGGCGTAAGCGAGAGTTGTCATAATATTGTTCATATCTCTGATGACTTTCTGTCGCCCGGTATAATTTTGCTTTTGCTAAAATCGAACTTGCAGGAACGGGAAAAAATACCATATTTTAGCTCAATGGGTCCAATAGTTTTTAAATGATTGAGTAATATACACACACACACACATCATTAGATTTTTATATAATAGTATAGATTAGTTCCCAATAAATATATCAAACTATAAACTTACTGATTATTGTCTTGAAAACTAAGGGAAGGTAAAACTTCTGCTTGTAACATAACATTTGTAAAGCATAATTAACCTTGAAAGATAAATAACTTCAAACAATTACTATCAACTGTTTAAATGTGACTTACATGTGATTATCAGCTGATTAGGCCAAGTTAAGTATTAAATTGAGTAGAGATAATTGAGTGTAAAGGAGGATTTTAAGGGTCATAGGGTGGTGCCTTGACGGAATTTCTAAATAAAAATATGCCTGGTTGTTAACCAGGGACCCTAAGAATGTCCATGTAAAACTTCAGCTCAATGGGTCCAGTAGTTTTTACATGAGTGAGTAACGCACAAACACACAAACACACACACAGACACCATTAGATTTGTATATAATAGTATAGATTAGTACAGAAATAACTATTACTTCTCCCAATAGAAGAATACTGGATCATGTACTTTGAACAATTAAATGTTTTATCATAGATGCTGAAGAATAATATTTGTGTCTGTGTGTGTATTTAATTGGAATAAATGTTATATTTACTTCAAGACCTAATCATTTTCAAATCAATTTCAGTTGATATTGATATATTTCATATAAATAAAAAATAATAATAATAATTTAGATTTATTAAATTATAATAATCTACCACAAATTATTCTATCAGTATCACTCTAAACAAATTAGCAAATTCTAATATCAAATTTTTAACAACTTAATTTGTGAAATAAAATGAAAGAAAATTTTGATTCATTTTCATGGAATGTTGTTAAGACATTCAGAATAGTGAAATAAATTTAAAAGAAAAGAATATGTATAAGTAATTAGTCAACTAACTCAAAATATTGTCAATAAGTAGAAATCAAGAGCCAGTATTTGTAAAGAAAAAACTTACCTCCATAAACTTCCTTTACAACAAACAAATAATCCTTTTTGTCAAACTGGGTTTGTGTTGTACTATTTGCTTTTACAAACCACCAAGGAATGGTAATGTGAAATAAAAAGCCACTGAAATAAAAAAAAGTAGATAACAAAATATGATTTAAAACACTGCCTTAAAATAAATTTAAAAACGCAGCAGTGGCATTGATACTAGGGGTTCCTTGAACTCCGGATTCCATTTTTAATCAGGTTTCATCATAATTAAAATAACTGATTAAATTAACAAACATTTTTAAAGGTAATACTAGACAAAGATTGATCAGCTCAGGTTTTTCATTTTTATATCCATTAAAAAATAATACAATCTATAAGTTATTTAAATTTCCATATCATAAACAGGCCTTACCTGACATTAACTATTATCATACAAATATAGTATTAATGTCAAAATATACTTTTTTATTAATAAATACTTTGTGAATCCTGGTAATGAATAATACAAGGGTAAGATTCAGAGAGGTGTTACATAGCCAAACACCCTAGGCTCTGTAACCACTTAAGTGTACCCTTATACAAAAATTAAACCCTAGACACACTGGACAATTTTGAGTTATTATTTTTAAATCTCTTGCTGAGGCTAGTTCCAAATATAAACTGTAACATATGTGACAGTAGTTCTTAATACTTACATTAATTATCATCATAGAAATGTAACTTAAGGATTACATTGCTTAAGTAATTATTGACAAATTACCAAAATATGTTACACTATATTACTACATAGGTATGCAAAATATAGCCGAAACATTTCCGGTCATAATAAGTTTGGTTACTAAAGAAATTAAGTACTATATTTGCTAAAGTCAACTCAATTATAATGAAAAACGTAGATGCTGTCAATTTTTTTTAAAGAAATATTCAAAATAAATTTACCCAATCAAGATTCATCTTGATGAACTAGTGTTATTTCTGCAAATACATTTTTAATCATTTTTATAATTATAACATTTAGTTGTATCAATATAACGAAAAAAGCAGTTTCTATTAATTTCCATTGTTAAAATATTGCAAGTAAATTTACGCCATATAGTCTACGTTATTTAAAATAAGCTTCAATTTTCTTGTTTCTCTGTTGTTACCTTGAAGTTTCTATTTTCACCTAACTATATTGAAAATGGCAGCGACTTATTCAGTTCAAATACGTTCGGTGAAAATATACATTTCTAAACCGGCTCCATATTTGCATTGAACATTCCAAAACATGTCAAAAGGCTATTTTCATTGATATTATTTTGTTTATTGGGTCAAATCATTATTTTTTTCAATTTAAAGTTGGGTAAAAAATTCAGTGCGGAAATAGCAGTTGTGAATAGGCTGTCTGCCTCACGGAGGGATAGTGTAGCCAACCTTTCAAACAATAAAATATTACCTATTCCCTTCGAATAGCCAGTAATTTATTTAGTCAAAAATATGTTATTTTATTAAATACACAATATAATTAATGAACAATAGCAAATTAATTTAAAACTTAAATACTGAGTTTTTTTTTATAATACAGTGGAACATTGTTATTTATAAGCAAGGAACAAAATTTAATGATGTGTGAAAAAAAGTCAATTACTACAATGTAATAATACTTCATACTGTTAAAATAAGTTAATTTATTATATGCACGATGTAATTAATGCACAATAGCTGGAAAGGAAATTAAACCGACTTTTATCTGTAATTCGTATTACACAACTACCTTAAAAACTTTAAAGCTAAATACTGAGTATTTTTTTAAATAATGCAGTGCAACAGTGTTACTTTTAAGCACAGAACAAAATTAAATGATTTATAAAAAAAAGATAATTACTTCAATAAATTAATACTTCATACTGTTGAAATAAGTTAATTTATTAAATGCATAATGTAATTAATGCACAATAGCAGCTGGAAAGGAAATTAGACGGACTTTTATCTGTACACAACTACCTTAAAAACTTTAAAGCTAAATACTGAGTATTTTTTTTAATAATGCAGTGCAATAGTGTTACTTTTAAGTACAGAACAAAATTAAAAGATTTATAAAAAAAAGATATTTACTTCAATAAATTAATACTTCATACTGTTAAAATAAGTTAATTTATTAAATGAATAATGTAATTAATGCACAATAGCAGCTGGAAAGGAAATTAGACAGACTTTTATCTGTAATTCTAGTAAGCTTTACAGTATTCCAGTAAATGTTTACCGAACCTATTTGGAGGGAGAGGAAGGAATGATTTCTGTGTACTGTTTGATGCAATATTTTCTGTTTTGTGCGAACAATAGTGTTTGTTTTATTGTGAGTAATTTTGCACTTACTATCGCTAAATAAAACATATGTGTGCGCTACACAGTATGCAGGTGTAAAGATGTTATGTGACGACAGTGTATCCCTCCGTGAGGCAGGCAGCATATTCACAACTGCTACTTCTGCACTCAATTTTTTACCCAACTTCAAATTATGAGAAAAATAACTATTCAACCCAAAAAACAAAAAAATATCAATGAAAATAGCCTTTTGACATGTTTTAGAATGTTCCATGGAAATATGGAGCTAGTATAAAAATGTAAATTTTTACCGATCCTATTTGGAGGGAGTGTAAGGAATGATTCGTATGTACTGTTTGATGCAATATTTTCTGTTTTGTGCGAAGAATAGTGTTTGTGTTTATTTTGTTATTGTGAGTAATTTTGCGACTGTTTATCTGTGAGAGACTAAGTAATATGTGTGCGAGAGTTTAATAATTCTAAAAGGTATGTATATTGCTGACTTAGGTACAAGTTAATTAGTAAAACAGCTACATATTATTATGTAAAGTTCTAGAACATGTCTTAAGGCTATATTGATATTATGGTTTTCTTTTTAATTTGTCCGAGGTACAGCTTAATTTAAATTATGCCAAAACATAATGCTACACAGTATGCAAGTGTAAAGGTGCAAGTGTTTTGTGACAAGGCAGGCACCTTATTCACATCTGCTACTTCCGCACTGAATTTTTTACCCAACTTCAAATTGATAAAAAAACATGATGCAACACAAAAAACGAAAAAATATTAATGGAAATAGCCTTTTAACATGTTTTCGAATGTTCCATGCAAATATGGAGCTGATAGTGAAAGAATTCACTGATAATAACCATAAGAAAATAATGTATTTATGGTTTGGAATAAACACACTCTTTTCTCAAATTATTTGTATATTGTGAATTAAAAGCTGAATCAGAAAGCAAATGTTTACATTGCTAAATGGTAATGGTATAAAAAGATATCTAAATGGCAAGTGTGAAATTTCTAAAGGTTATAAAAAAAGGAAATTATATTGACATGCGACTACCGCTATTTTTGTGATTTTTTTTTTACTTTTCTTATGTATTTTTACGTCCAAGACACAAATCCTACATTATTTTTTGTAGCTGGTGCCGTTTTTTTAAAATATACTTTAAAAAACTGTAAAAATATAGTCTTAATGATGTTGGTTCTAACATTTTTTTTTTTTTTTAATTATCCGTTTTAATGTGTAGAACACGATTATCAACTTTTTTCTCGCGGAAAATACGGAAAGTTACTTTTTTACACATTTTAAATGATAGGTTGTAATGCCATGTAGGCCTATAGCGTAAACCGGGCGCTACGAATTATTCAGTGAGGATAAATTTGATTGTAATTTTGGTAAATAGATATTTAGACTTATTGCCGATGCAGATAATTACAGCCAAATCTATCCTGACTGGATACTTCATAGGTATACTTTAATATAGTTAGATAGTAATGTTGTATAAAATTATTACCAAAACTATCCTGACTCGAGAGACTTTATAGGTATATTTAAATATATGTATACGTAATACGGCCAGGCGTAGATATGTGGACATAGTACTTCTTACTACTCAGCACTAAATTTTTTACCTAATTTTAATATGATAAAAATGGTATTTATTTCCGAGAGAGAATTTTTATTGTTTTTTTGTACAACATGGTTATTACCAAAACATAGCCTAAACTAACCTTTATTGACTTGCGACTACCGCTATTTTCGTGATTTTTTGTTTTCTTTTCTCATGTACTTTTACGTCCTAGAACACGAATCCAACATTATTTTTTGTCGACCACATCGTATCGTCATTATTATTTTATTATTAAACGCCTAGATTTTGTTATAATTTTGTACAACATTACTCGTATACCTACGAAGTATCCAGTCAGGATAGTTTTGGTAATAATTTTATACAACATTACTATCTAACTATATTAAAATATACCTATGAAGTATCCAGTCAGGATAGATTTGGCTGTAATTTTCTGCATCGGCAATAAGTCTAAATATTTACCAAATATACAGAAAAGTAAAAACATTTCATGAAAGTAATCGCACGTCAATATAATTACCGAACAATATGTACTTACCTGAAAGCTTTCAGGTTAAGCCAATTTCTTTTTATATTCAAACTGTTCTGATACCAAATCAAAATCCATAAATATATAATCTCTTGTAATGTAAACGCCAAAATTTTCTTACACGCAAATATAACTTGTTGAATATTTCATTGTGTCATTGTGTGGACAATGTGCAATGGAAAACGTTAATCTGTGGGTCATTCAAAGAGAAATTAGGTGTACCAACGTTGAAACTAAAACAAATATGCAGGAGTTTTTATTGGAGTTTGAATTAGTATCATTTTGATTGAAAGACTCAGATTTAAAATATAAATGTAATACTTTATTTGTAGTTAAAATTTATTACAATTTTCAAGGCTTTATTTTTATCCCTTAGTCAACTTATGTATGTTGTAGGATTATATGATTTATCATTGAAAGTGTTTTTTTTTAACTGGAATTGTTTAGAAAAACCTTTTCAGTTGTTCAAGTTTGTTTAATTATATAAAGTTTAATGCATTATAAAACACTTGATAAAGTTCAAATTATGAATTATCAATTCACTTTACATCATAAATCCAAAATAACAAATTTGAAAAAAAACACAAAACTGTATATTGACACTACCAATTATTGCAATGAAAATATTAGAAAGTACCCCAATACTGCAAAAATAATCTAAATTAACAAATAATAGAAGTTACTTAAGATTTAATAATAGGATATATAAACAAATAAATGACTTAGCAATGATATCACCCCTCTCAAGTATAATATCTGAAATTTACCTCCAAAACCTTGACGAATTAATCACACAGACCATAACAACACGCGACCCCAACGGACATTTGGTACGACATTTTGAAGATGGATTATACACCTCACAAAGAAAAGCATTATATAATAATATCGTCCTAAATTAAATCAACAACTTACACCCTAACATAAAATTCACCATGGAAGAAGAAATAAACAACAAAATAAACTATCTAGACCTAACAATAACCAGATATACAAATAACATTGAATACTCAATTTTTAAGAAACCCACACAAACCCCTATTACTCTAACCATCCTCCACAACATAAAATGGCTGCATACAACTCACTCTTATACAGAATGTTAAAACTACCTTTAAAAAATGAAGAAGAAGCCAAAGAAAAACAAATAATATATCAAATAGCCAAAATAATGGATACAATAAAAAAAACTATAGATAAATTAGAATTTAAAATATTAAATAAATTAAAACAACCTAAAATCGAACTACAAACAACAACAAAATGGGCCACATTGACATACACAGGATACCTACAACATAAAAGAAATAACTAAAATACCAGAAAATAATAATATTTACATAACTTACAAAAACACAGGTAACATAATCAATAAAATAAAACAACCGAATAAAATATGTCCCACACTTAATAACGGACTACTAAAATCGAATGCCCAGATTGTAATAAGCCAGATTGTAATACATAAGCCAAATCAAAAAAGAAATTTAAAGACAGATATCAAGAACACCTCAATGCATACATTAAACCTTACATTTCAAACTAAAACTTAGCTACACACGCCATCAAAAACAAACGCACATTCCCCACATTATTAAACATAAACCTAATAAAAAAAAGTACAAAAAGGCCTCAAAATGACAATCTGGGAACTACAAATTTATAAACGTAAAAATAATATCATGAAGGAACAAATACAAACAAAATTAAAAAACGATAATTTATTCAACCTATTAGACAAAATTAAAAACCAAGACAAACTTGAAAGTTTCCCACAGTGCAGTGAATCCGAAAATAGAACAATAACGGTACACCCTGTGACAACGGACACTCCACACACATGACAGTCTACTACAACACCACGTTCAGTTGATGCTCGACAATGAACATACTATCAATCTTTGAAAGTTAACTCGCTTAAATACCAAGTAAGATTCTTGTTTAAGTACGAGTACATAGAGTGGACGTGATATATATATATATATATATATATATATATATATATATATATATATAACAACATAACCTAAAAAAAAGCAAAATAGCCTAAAACCAATCCAACACCCAAACCACACCTCTAAAACTCAAACAACAAAAAATTCATACACCTAACTAAAACTCAATTCACTGAAAAAAAAAAAAAATAATAATAACAAATGCTTTCAAATATAACCTACAGAATTTTAACAAAAACCAAATAACAAAAAACCTAATAGTTGACACAGAATCTAACATCCATAAAATTATCCACCAATACACTGAACACATAAGAAACAAAATTAATAATGAAATTAACCTAATAAAAACCGAAAAAACTAAAAAACGAATCAATATATAAATAAAAAAGAAATTATAAAACCCCCAAAAAAACTTGAAAACAACAACTACTTAATATTAAAATCAGATAAGACAAACACACCAGTAATAATAGAAAATACCATATACATCAATTCAATGACTAACCACATAAAAGAAAATAAATACGAACAAATCCCAGACCCAACTAACAAATACCTTAATACAATAAAAAACCTAATAGTAACACATAGAAATACCCTAAACTATTCCAATAAATTAAAATACCACACAAGACTTTACCCATTCAAACCATGTGCACCAATATTAACAGGCATACCTAGAATCCACAAACCCGACACACAATTTAGACCACTAATAAATTTCAAAACAGCACCATCTTACATAATCGCAAAAATACTAGCAAAGCTCTAAAATACATATCAACAACACATACAATATAAAAAATGTATACGAATTCATTAATAAAATAAAAAACATAGAAACAAACAGCATCACAAAAATAATAAGTCATGGCATAACTAACATGTACCCTAGTATCCCAATATAAGAAACCATAGAAATAATAAAAATCAAACTAATACACAATAACGAAAAAGAAAACACAATAGATAGTATCATTAAACAAACTAAACACATGTGTAACCAAAATTACTTCCAATTTAACAATAAATACAATAAACAAACAACTGGTGTCCCCATGTTATCACCCATATCATCAGTCATGTCAGAAATATATCTACAACACTTTGAACAAATAATAATTAACTCTCTACTAGACACACATAATATTTCACTATGGACAAGATACGTAGACGATATACTTGTAATATACCAGCCTACCATTCACAACGAACACATCATAATACTAAACAAACTAAACACATACAACGAAAACATACAATTCACCGTAGAAACAAACAGAACAATTAACTATCTTGACATTACATTAAATATAAATAATAATAAAATAGAAACTACAGTACACAGAAAACCAGCTTCCAACAACACCACAATACACTACAAATCTAACCACCCCTGGACACACAAAAAGTAACATGATAAATAAAGCAATAAAATACACACAATATAACAAACAAAAATTAAATGAAGAATTAGATAAAATTACAAAAATAGCAATATAAAAGGAATACAACAAACACGATATAAAAAACATATACAATAAATTTACAAAATAAACCTAACCTCTACACAACACTATAACATGAACACAAAAAAGTTAAAAATAAAAAATCTACCTAAAATATAAATACACCAATAACAAAATAGAAAAATCAACAAATATATACAACAAAGGATATTACACTCCAACATACAAACCAAACAACAAAATAATAAAATATCTTAATAACACAAACCACAAAAAAAATACAGAAAAACATAACCTATCAGGAATTTACAAAATTACATGTAACGACTGCAACGCATTTTGCATAAGGAAAACAACTAGATCATTTAAAATAAGATTTGACGAACATTACAGAGCATCCAAAAATAAATATACAAAAGTATCAAATGTTGCAGCACACCTAATTTCACATAAACATGAAATAACAAATTACGAAAATAACCTAACCATACTCGACATAAATAATAACCCAATAGAACTAAACTCACTAGAAAAATACCAAATTTATAAAAACATAGACAATAATTTAATGAACCTACGACAACATATGCAGACGGCGTACTATTTTAAAACATTATACACGTGGCTCAAGAGGAAATGTGTGTGACGTCAACAAATACCAACATCACGGACCGAACATCCACACCAAAAAAACATAAAAAAATTAAGTAGTGATTTGACAATGGCCAAGTGACCGAAAGATGCCTCATCACACAAGGTAAAATTATTGCACTTAGTGGTGGAAAAAATTATTTACAAGTAATAATAACTTCAGATATATATATATATATATGTGTGTGTGTGTGTGTGTGTGTGTGTGTGTGTGTGTGTGTGTGTTGCACACTTACAAAGAAAATTTTAAGCAGAATGAATATTGTTGAAATTTATTTTTGAGTAAGGGGTGGTGTGTTACGCATATATTAAGCTTCACAACTATCAATACTACAGTATTTATATTAAGTTAAAAAATAACAACAGGTCATGATATCTAGCCTGGACGATAAACGTACCTGCCTATCATTTAACTATCACGTAAGTTAAATAAAGATATGTGAACTTTTTTAAGGCGTGTTGTTTATGAATGAAACGTTGGATTGAGTAACTCTGATGTATGCTATAAGTAACTTCCTTCCTTTTATAATTATGGAAATAATTTAAATAAATTAATAAACCCCTTTCTCAAATTAAGGAAGTGCAGGTCTTTATTAATTCTAAGAGTACTGTTTGAATTTGTAACAATTATAAATATATAATTTTTCGTACTAATATTAGAAATACTGTAAACTACTGCTTAAAACACCGTAAACTGAACTGAGTACAGTACAGTGATTTGAAAAATAAAGCCTGGGATGGATATATAGGGGGAACTATTACCGCCAAGGTCCATCTAGGAGGGACCATTTAAAATCACATATTTAAATGAAATTAAATTATTAAAATTAATTGATACATTTTGATAATATTCTTAAATGGATGTATTGAACTTTGTAAATCGCATGTAAAGCGAATGATAAAATTTTAAATTTTTTAAAACTTATGCATAGAATTATTTATTTATATATATACACACACACACACACACACACACACACACACACACACACACACACACATATATATATATATATATATATATATATATATATATATATATATATATATATATATATATATATATAATTCAAACCCTTTTGTTGATAAACAGTACTAACATCATCAGGAATAAATGATTCCTGATGATGTTGGTACTATTTATCAACAAAAAGCTTTAAATACAAATTAGTAAATAATTCTTGTATTTGAATAGTCTCAGTTGTTTTCGATATGTATACGCTCGCGCGTATTCAGTCTCAAAATTGAAGATTTTGCCGTCAGGTAAAATCTTTTTAAAATATTATTTTAAAAAGTTTAAAAAATAACCGCTGCTATGCACTCTAGCGGGAAAGCAGGTTCACTATCTGGTTAAGTAAACAAAGCCAGTCTAAAGGGTCGATTTTGTTCACGTTACAGAGCAACTAGGAAAGAATTAATTTTTTTCTAATCATATAGAATTAAAGTCAAGTTAATTTTTGTTATATATAAAAAACAAATCTTAGAAATGAAATTAGAAAATAAGAGTAAGGAGCCACTAAAGCTTAAGAAAATTTTAAAAAACTAAAAACAGAAAAATATAGTAAAATAAAATTTATTAACAAATTTATTTAATAAAAATTTAAACATTTGTAATTAATAAATGCACTAAAAATTATAAAAGTGGCATTTAAGGGAGAAAATAGTTTCGAGTGCCGTTAACTTACGATCGGAATGAGCTAGAACTGTCATACAAGTTGGTAACAACATCTTCAATTATGAAATAGACCACGGTGTTAAGAAATATAACACTATTACACTATAAGTGACATTTTCAAGCAACGGTTAAAAACGAGCACAAATCTTCGAAAGAAAGTTCACTAGGACACTATTTTGCAAGTCAAGATAAGGTTTTGATATGCCAAGAAACCGCGTAGCGGGGTAGTTGGGACTACCCCATAGCAAGGAGACGCAAATCAGCTTTCAGGAGAGACGGACGTTTTCCAAGGATCCAGAAGGAGATTCCAGGATACTGTCCGTGGCTAAGAGGTAAACCTAGCCCAAGATGGACGTGGAGATGGTCTGCTTTCGAGTGCCCGAAATTTCGAATTTGAACCCTTCACTATGTAAAAATTATAAAAAGGGTTAAAGGCGACCCTAAAACTGATCAGTTGTAATTGCTAAAAGATCCAAGACTCCAAGAAATTCAGGAGGGACAAGAGGAGCGTTTTCAGGGAAAGTTTTTGAGGCAAGTCTGAATTTTAATAGCAAAATTAACATTTAATATATTTAGTCAATTTCTTAAAATCATAGTTTCAAATTTTCTTGAATAAAAACATATTCACTTACTGAAAATTAATAATTAAAACATATATAAGTAAATGACTATTTTAAATAGAATTACAAGTGGTGCTCATGAAGTATAAATTGTTCAAATATAAAAATGCAACTTCTACAATCACAAGATTAAAGTTATAACAGGTTAAGGTTCAACAAAGTCAACGCACTATTTATTCAAAATAAGTAGGCCTAACATATTTTATTTAGAAATAAAAAATGCATAAAGAAAATCAATAATAAATGATTAAGTACTTAAGTTAATATAACTTATTTTTGAACAAGTGTTTCACTTTCATTTTATTTGTCTACTTTTGTCTTCTATTGCATTCAACGTCTATTAGTTTTATAAAATTATATTAACACATACATACACTTCGTGCCCAAAATGATAAATTAATGATTATCGTTACTAAGGTAATTCCAACTAATGCCTGAGTCATTGTTGTAATTATTTATTAATTTGTTTAAAATTAAATAATACTTTAAAATACGAGTATGATATCAGGCGCGTCACTACTTACATTTGTCTGCAATAGCGATAAAGCAAACTTTATATTTTAGTATGAGGAATTGTAAAAGCTTTTAACGACATCTCCGGAGTAAACCTGATTAAATTGAATGAGTGCTA
Organism: Prosapia bicincta; assembly: GCA_036971475.1. Taxonomy (NCBI): domain Eukaryota; kingdom Metazoa; phylum Arthropoda; class Insecta; order Hemiptera; family Cercopidae; genus Prosapia; species Prosapia bicincta. The sequence continues at coordinate 235,608,816 of JBAIZL010000005.1, read as the reverse complement.
GTAGAAGGGATTTTAGGCCTTTTCCATCCCACGCATGAGTAAACACAAAAAATCATTAAAAATGGTTACATTTTTTAATGGGGAGGTGAGAGGGCATTGTTTCCGAAATGATTGGAGCGTTAAATATAATGTGTGTTGTTGGTTTGACCTAGTTATGTAGCAGTCTTTGCTGTGTATTACTTTTACATTTCTTGAATGAAAACAAAATTTTAAAAAATTGTAATTTATTAAGATAGGTATCAGCTTTGGTTACCGAGATCTTACAGCTGTAAAATGTTTTGTGTTTGCTTTCACCAAACCTTAAATTGTTTTATTTTTCTTCAACTCCTGTACAAGTCTTTGATAATTGAAAATGTATTTTTCAATTAACTTTTAGTTGCTTTGACCTATTTTTTAAATAACTTTCAAGATCAAATTTTATAGTTAGAGAAAACAGCCTGATATTGTATAAACTGGACCCAGTTTCTTTACAATATCGGACTGTTTTCTCTCGGAGGGATTTCCCTCACTCACTTTGGCTTCATGTAAATGTGTACCCGTATTACAGGCTTTTGTATGAAGCCATTATTTTAGTTAAACCATCACAAGGAAGCGTACTACAATTTTGCATCACATCGATCTCCTCTTGTGAGTGGGTGTTCGGATGTCTTCACCGAAATTGAAAACTCAACCGTGTCATACATTTCACGCCTTAGCTCAATGCTGTTTATAACAAAGGGTATTTGATCGGCGTGGGATATCACCAGCTTGTAAATGATAGCTTTACCGACGTTCATGGTGCAAATGATAAGGTATAAGGAAACGCTGCTCGTTAAATACATTTGAGTTGATAGTGGGGGGCATATGTTATTGATTTGAATTAAAACATTTTTAATTTCAAAATTTGTAAGTAGAGAAAAACTCCTACAGTATACTCATTCTGGTTTCATTGTTTATATACTATAGGAGTGTATAATCTCGTCCTGGTTATCTGTAGACCCTCGCTTCAGGTGTCACTACAAGTTATACAAAGTATTTTAGTTATTTTTCATTTTAAATATGAAGACAGCATTGAAACTAGAATTTGTAACCTGTGTTACAAACACATTGATCTTTTATTAAAAAACCAAACCCCCTCTCATATACTCTGTCGTTACGTTTATGATTGGTACTCCGAATTACCACTATTTTTATCAATGTATTCGACGATTGTTATTTTAAAAATTAAAAAATACAATTTCTTAAAATGTAAGTAAAAAACCTTTGCTACGTTGAGGGTAAGTATAATGTGTAATTTAGTGATTGCACGTATGCGAGCATTTTATTGAAAAAGGGTAAGAACGTCTTTATGACGGGGAACCGGCATAGACCCGTGCGTTAGGAATTGGTTCCTCATGAACTCTAGTTTATTGTCCACCTAACTTTATACGAAAATCTAGACTAAATTTTTCTCGAATAGATTACACAATCACATGTTGAAGCATACTGTAACTGAAGGCTTAGAAGGAAAACTTTACTCATAGATTTGTAATTGGTTTTAGAGGCGCATATGGTCGAACGGGAAACAATATTTGAGGACGTGAATATTTTTAATTTGTTAATATTGTTTACCTATCACATATTATCAATTGAGAAGACCTCAGAAACTGTTCAAACCATTCTAAAAAATATTTGAATATAAAAACATATTTTTACAGCTAAATGGGTGCGAATTTGTTTTATAGTTGTGAATCTTAATTAATCTCTTTAACATTATTTAATGATAATCTATGTGTAAACGGCTGTAGGTTAAACAAAACCAATAACACAAAATCAGCTGTTACATGAAATCATATGTTATCATTTAATTCACTTTGAGGTGACTCATAACATAACCTAAAGGAGATGTATGCTATAAGATATGCTTTTCAGAAATAGCGTGACACGATAGCAATGATTTAATCTCATGTTTTGTTCACCACACATAAAGAAGTTTTTAAATCACTTCAAAAACATTTCTGGAGAAAAGGGAGATTCTGAAAGTGGCTGTGAAAGCCTACAACAGATTTGACTATAGTTTAGTTAATTCATGCACAGTAGGGATGGCCGAAGTTGACGATTTTACTCAACTGTTGCCGGTACACATCAGTTTAAAACAACTGATGTCAAACATTAGGTTACAAGTGACTGTTGCTTGAACTAATGCGAGCAAATTAGTTGAATGAAAACATCAGTTTCAGCCGTCTCAACTAATGCGGGCTACAGCTAACTAATGTATTGATTATTAGGTGTAAATATAGGCTATGAATAATTTTTAGATTTCTATTAAAAAAATATACATAAATACATATAAAATAACACTCATTTTATTTAAGACTTACTAATTTACTTAAGGTAAAAACAATTATCCTGAAATATTTATAATTAGACTTACATAGTTAGGTATTCCATTTTAACATTTAAAAATATATAAAATATATTTTAATTTGAAAATATTTAAAGTACCTATACAAAATAAATATGTAGACCAGGGTATTTTTTCGAGAAGATTATTTTAAAAATTGGTAAATTGTAAAACGTGACTTAAAACTTAAATATTTATATATAAAAAAATGCGTGTTTCCCTTAATTATTTACATATTATTCTATTACATAATATTATTAATAATAATTAAAACAAAAATCCGTTTCCCCTGCTAGCTTCTATTTAACTATTGAAAACTTAGTTTCAATAAAAAGTACAACTAATTACATTTGAAGCCGGTACCGCAATCATACCTTGTATTTGCTAATCCATCAAATTTATTCTAGACATTTCGGAAACAATCACCTTTTTTATTACTTGATTTCCCATGGTTAGATGACCATAGCGTCATCTCAGGAAACAAAAATTTCATGAGTTCGACATTATGATAGTATGCGGGACAATAGTTCTCGAAAAATACCAGTAGTATTAGATTTTGTCCGATAAAAAATATCTGATTGCACATGTTTCGTACATATTATTCAGATATACAGCTTGTCAACAATTCAACCCTCTGAATGATTTACGCGAGATGGAATGTGATTATGGTAGTGCTTAAAAATATAACAGATATCTCCTTAATTATAAAATAAGTTTTGTCATGATATTTTTCACGTTCAGATTGTAAATATGAGTTTAAGTACAACATTTTTGTAGGTAATAAGCTTATGATAAATTATGTTTTCGTTATGGGAAAATTATTTCTTTTTTTTAGTAAGTAAACATTTTATATTACGGGTTCTTTTCTTTGAAGTTGGTTGTATTTTTTAAAAGTATTTAATATATTTTTATGTTGCAATGAAACAATTTTAATGGATCAGTTTCTGAAGCATTTTACCGCCTAAAATAATACGGACATTATACTCGTAAAAATCAATTATAGACTGACATAAATGATAACATATAAGGAATTATTAATTAGGTCTGTAATCAATAGCAACGTCCCTCTTGCAGAGTTATTAGACATTAGGAACTTCCTACACATCAGGTTGGGCGAAAGCAACTGTTGAATCACATTAGTTTGTTACACACTACACACCAGGTTAGCAGGAAACAACCGATGCGCACGCATTAGTCTGCTACACATTAGGTTAGCATAAAACAACTGTTGGCACGCATTAGTCTGCTACACATTAGGTTAGCATAAAACAACTGTTGGCAGGCATTAGTTTGCTACGCATTAGGTTAGCATAAAACAACTGTTGGCAGGCATTAGTCTGCTACACATTAGGTTAGCATAAAACAACTGTTGGCAGGCATTAGTTTGCTACACATTAGGTTAGCATAAAACAACTGTTGGCACGCATTAGTCTGCTACACATTAGGTTAGCAGAAAACAACTGTTGGCAGGCATTAGTTTGCTACGCATTAGGTTAGCATAAAACAACTGTTGGCACGCATTAGTCTGCTACACATTAGGTTAGCATAAAACAACTGTTGGCACGCATTAGTCTGCTACACATTAGGTTAGCATAAAACAACTGTTGGTAGGCATTAGTTTGCTACGCATTAGGTTAGCAGAAAACAACTGTTGCCAGGCATTAGTTTGCTACGCATTAGGTTAGACATTAGAACTTTCTCCACATCAGTTGCGCGCGCATTAGGTTGCGTAGAGGCAACTGTTGCCAAATAACTGATGCCGTAGTTTTCGGCCATCCCTAATGCACAGTAGAGTCTCAAAGATCTGTGTCTTGATATTTTGAGCTTCCATTAAATTTGAACCTATTTCTATTTGAGAATATTTTATTCAATTATCACTTTTGCATTAGTTTATGACTATCCGAACTTTAAATTTTGTAAAAACTTACTGAGACAGAACGTTTTCGATCACTCCATGGCGATCTTCATCAGCGTCTTCTGCTTGGAGTTGTTACGTTAAGCAGTGACGGTTGTAAAGGCAGGTTTTTGATAGTATCAAAGAGTATGTGTGACTTGTATTGGGTTTGTTAATGTAATATATTTGTGATTTGTGTAACCTAGAGATCTTACATATAAACAAAAATAGACCATATCTCAATGCACTAGAACAATATGAAATTTACAAACATGTTTCTGCCTATCCATGTATGGAAAATCCATTTAGCATTGGAATCACATTGCAAGTCAATTGTTTGTTCTTGAATGTGATCAGGAAGTATATCAATGTTGCTTTGAAATCTTGTTAATATCTCTTGTTAACTTGAATTCCCAGTTTTCCGAGCTTATATCTGGGAAATAGGCTCCGATTTTGTTCATCAGAGACAACAAATGCTCAGATATTATGTCCTTCATTTTATTTACTAGGTCTTTTGGAAGACTTTGGGTACCATCAAAGAAGGTAACTACAGTTGATTCAGTTTCAGTACTGTTTAATTTGGAGCATATGATACATTATAGTTATTTCATATTTATCTATAAGAATGCATATATCTATTCAAAAGTTAAACTACATAAATATGTGAAATATTTTCAAAGAATTTCTGTCTCATTTAAACTAACTTTTCTACTTTCTATGCCTAAGTTTAAGAACCTAAATAACTAAATAAGGTACATCTCTATTCTAACTCTACCTAAAATAGGTATTACCCTTTCAAATTCAACCAGATGTTTCTAAGTGTGCTTTCTCAAGGGTAAATATAATCCTTACTTCCATCTAGATACCTTATAGTTAATAAAAAGTAATAATAAATAAAACATGCAGTTTTTGTGGTGTACATCTTAAGGTTTTTGTATAATATTATACTTTTTTGTAATAACTTGTGAAAAAATCACTGCTTACTGATTTATTCAGCAGACGTGTTTCCCACTAGATCAGTGCATTATTCAATGCTGTGAATCACTGATAAGACTTGAGTCAGCATTGAATAATGCACTGACCTGGTGGGAAACGTGTCTGCTGAATAAATCAGTAAGTAGTGGTTTTTGCAAAGTTAATACAAAAAAGTATAATAATAAAAAATTATAACAAAATTCAGAAAGGGAGAATGATTAATTTTGTTTAATGTGTTTTTCAGAAATTGCTTGGTAGGTAAAAACTTTAGTATTAAAGTGACAGATTTTGGAATGGGGCGATGTCTATATTCTGCAGATTATTATGACCTTGATGGTAGAGAAGCATTACCTATCAGATGGATGGCTTGGGGAAGTATATTACTGGTAAGCGTAACTTGCTAATATATAAACAGTCAGAATAACAAATAGCTTTTGTAAAAAAAAATTAACAAATTAATTTTTAAAGTCCTGCATATGTTATTTTTACAACTTAAAGCATAATACTAATGATGTCAAGTTAACTCTGTAAAACTAATCTGAATTATGACAAATTTATTTATTTTTTGTTTTTGTTTTGGATGGGTATAAACTATTGACATTTAGCAGATTTTATAATGGACTTTTTAAACCTAAAAGACTCACATTTTAACAAAAGATTCCTAATTTTATAATGATTTTACAATGATGAAAAATTAAGAAAAACGTCATGCCTACCACAGTTTTAAAAATCATGTTTAAAGCAAATATAATTTTATATAAATGTTTATTTCTCCTATACTATGTTACGTTATGCGTAAAAGTTCTTGCCTGCTCCTATGTAATGTCACATAAATACAGTATAATTACCACAAATGTCTACAGGTGTCTGATGCAACATTCAAATGTGATCAAAAGAGTAAATTGTTCCAAAATGGAATAAATAGAAAAGCCAAAACTGATTGGTCAAATTCCATTTATTCTGCTGAAAATGGCATAGAACCCTACAAGGTACCAAACTAGTGGAATAGTTACAACCAATACAAAATTTCTACACAATAAGGGATTGAGTGGAGGTAGAGAGTGCTTGGATTTACCCAAGTCATCCCTTCTTGCATTTTTTTTCAGTTTCCTTGTACAAAGGATCGCCTATGGATTGGAACTTTATTTTAATTAAAAAGTATTATAGTAAGGAGAATTTTAATTGTTCCCAATTCAATTGTTTCTCTTAATTTGTTTCTTTATTTTTTGTAAACTTAAATTAATTATTGTAATTTTTATTTGGAGTACTTATCGGGTTGTTACACTTTAAAAGTTTTTCTTTTGGGTTTTATTATACAGTAATACCTCGACTTACACTACCCCATCTTACGCGATTCCCAAGTTACGCGGTTTTAAATCATGCTGTCCAAGTTACGTAGAAACTGGCCTGTTCTTGAAAAAAATTCCTAAAAGAACTTTTAAAGCACATGAGGAGAAAATATTTCCAGGTTGTAAGGACGCCAAAGACCGATTGACAGTGATGGTTTGCACAAATACAGCTGGTGACTGTAAGTTGCAACCTCTCATAGTTTATCGGTCAGCATATTCAAGGACATTAAAAAATATTTCTAGAGCTAGCTTGCCTGTGATTTGGAAGTCGAATCAGAAGGTTGGGTGACTTCTCTTTTTGAGGACTGGTTTGGTCATCATTTCATACCTCAGGTCGAACGTTATTGTCGCCATAAACAAATTCCTTTTAAATTAATTCCTATTAATTGACAATGCACTTGGCTATCCTTCTACTACTTTAACTAATTTCGACACAAGCATAAAAGTGTTATTTTTGCCACCAAACACAACTAGTTTGCTTCAACTGATGGACCAGGGAGTCATCAAAACATTTAGCTTATTACACAAGAAGATCATTTGCGCATCTGTATGAAGTTATGAGACAGAACAACGAGCTCTCCGTTGAAGATTTTTTGGAAACAATTCAATGTTTTAGATGATTTAAGAATCATTAAACAATGTTGGAATGAAATTTCACAAAAAACTTTAAATGGAATTTGGAAAAAGGTGAGTCTATTTTTTTCCCCACTGAAACTCAAGTGGAATCAGTGCTAGAGTCAGATAAAATTGCTGATGTGATTGAGGAAGGTGTCGGTTTTGCCAGACAACTCAATTTAGAAGTGGATAATGATGACTTTTATGAACTGCTGTTATGAACCGGGAGCTGAAAATTAATTGATGAGTACATAGAAATGGGTGCGCAAGAGCAAGACCTTAAAAAACGCAGATTCTTTAAACGCAGTTGATGTAGAAGATGAAATGATTGTTAGAAACTTGACAAAATGCCTTAGTTTAATTGAGTAAGACTTACAAATTTTGGAAAACATAGACTCCAACGATACGCGTATTTCTGCCACAAAACAAAAAAAATAGCAAGTTAGGAGGACATTCTGCATGAGAAGAAAAAATCTTCAATTCATCAAATGAATTTATTAGACTTTATAAGGCCTTCTATGTCAAAATAACTTCTTTTTACTTACTTCTTTGCAATATGTAAATAGTATAATTTTTTTTTTTTGTATTATGTATTTAAGATTTAAATACATGCACATTTTTCTTCTACATTATTAATTTATTTAGTGTTTGGTCCCAATTAAACATGATTCCTATCTGAATGTATGTAAAATTATACCCCGAATTACATGAATTCGATTTATATGGTTATTGCTCGGTCCCACCTATTGGGTAAATACGGGGTATTACTGTATACTGAATCTAGTCATATACATTCTAGACTTGATTTGTATTTTTAAAACTTTTCAATTTTATTATTTAATTATTGTCAGAGAAAATTTACAATGAAAAGTGATGTCTGGTCCTTCGCTGTAACGTTATGGGAAATTTTAACATTCGCAAGGGAGCAGCCTTATGAAGAATTAAATGATCAGCAAGTGATTGAAAACATAACCCATTTATACCAGAGAACAGGAAAACATGTAGGTGTTAGATTTTTTTAAATATTTAATACTATCCAGTATTGTTTTTTTTGTAATTAATTAATTATTTTTTAATTCATAGAAATATTATTAATGATATTTTTAAGAACTTTACAGAGAGAATTTTTTTAACACAAGAAAATGAAGTTGTCCCTACAATTTATTTTTGTTTTTTATTAAAACACAGCTTTGAGTAATAGGTTTCTTGATCATTACTTTCATGATTTAATTTTAAAAAAATTAAATGTTTTTGTTTCTTATCAAAAATAAAAAACATTGTAACAACATGTATCCAACAATGAAACATGTAAACGACATTAAATGAATTTTTTAATGTTATAATGTCTGAACTAATATAGCTTAAAATATTAATATAACAATAAAAAGTCAATTTATGAATTTTTTTAAACTCACTTTTTGGGAGTTTGGAAAGTTGCTTCAAAAATTAATAATTATATCTTTTGATCATAAATGAAAACAGCCTTTTTGAAAGATATATCCTGCTGCATATTAAAAGAAAATTTTTACATATAGGTTTACAAATATGTTCAAAAATATAAGCAAATACATATTTAGGCTATATGTAAATACATATAGTTTCTTATATGTTAACTTTTACTCCTATAAAGGTGTACATTAGTGCCTCAAATAAAGATGGTACCAAATGATATGAATTATGCTTGTTAAGCAGCTTTTATTGTAGTATAAAAACCTGAAAGGATTATAGTATTAAAAGTACTGTAGATCGAATTCTTTTCTTATCAATTATAATAACAATATTTTTAATGTTTTCAGATGTTTTTACCACAACCTTTTAACTGTCCCAAAGAAATATATGATCTAATGTGTGAATGCTGGCAACGAAATGAATTAGACCGACCAAATTTCAGAGAAATTCATTTATTCCTTCAGAGGAAAAACCTTGGTTATAAACCAGATCTGAATTAATTAGTCCTATAAATTATTTTCTAAACTCATATTGAGCATTATCAGTAAATGAAATTAAATAGTTATTAGAATTATAATGTTAATAAAGTATATAAAAAGTGTTATTTAAATGAGTTTAGTTGTATAACACTTATATTTTATACTTTAAACTAAGGCCAAATGTTCTAATTAATAATTTAAACATTATTGCTATAGATTTTAAAAATTTTATAGTAATGATTGATATTTATTGTTAATATTTGTAAATTTATGTGTGTTAAAAGACTGACCTTTTTCTAGGAATTGCTTTCTAACTTTATTCTGTTATGCACATTTTGGTTCATCTTTAGCAGGATTTGTTAAAAGACCTCCCTACAAAGCCCCATTTCCATTTTTTATTATGATGTTTATAGGGTCTATATATTTTGGTTTTTTATCTAGACATTTCAAGCAGGTCTGTTTGTAAACTGGACTATTTTCTGTAAAATTTCATTAGTAAAAAAAGGCAAAGATTTCAGTATGGATTTGGCACTTTTTGCTTTTTTTGTGTCAGGTAAATGCAATACAATATTCTTTTCTTTTGTATGAATTGCTTGTGTAGGTTCAACTATTTTCCATTTGGTTTTATCATTATTTACAAAGTTTCCCCTGTAAGGTAGAAAAATATCGTCATCCAAAGTAGAGCGTCTAGTGTGATCATCCGTTATATCTTCCTACTCTTCATTCTGCTTTGTGTCGGTACTTCTAAACAGATCATCAGCTCTATCTTCTTCTGGATCGTCTTCACTCCCCAAACTCAATTTCAACAATGTCTGACTCGTATTGTAAAGAAAGACTGTCATCAAGGGCTACTAAAATTTTCTTCATTTTAGTATAATCCATGGCAAAAATTAATTAAATGTAAAATAACAATCTACTCTACTTTATATCAATCCAAATAACTCATAACCTAACAAGGCTCAAGTGTCACTTATTAATTTTATGCACTCACAAACAGTCGCTGTGGGTCACCCTGCCCGCACATCATTCTTACAACTGACAGCTGCACTCACACTTTGTAAAAACAAGTCAGTAGTGTATTAAATGGTGATTTAGGAAGGTACAAGGAATGGCGTCCGACTATCGGCGTGGGTGTAGGAGTAGGAAAGGGGGGAAAACCTGCTCCGATCACCATGACCTGCAACAACCATTCTAGGGTTAAATTCTCCAAAAACAAATTATATAGTAATTTAATGAAATTACAAAATCATTAAATGTTTTTATTTGTTTGAGTTTACAAGTGAACTCAGCCTGTGTGTAGGACAATCATATATTATTTTTTAAAAAATCATTGCATTTCTAGAATAATATTTGATTTATTAGCTAACCTGTATATGACTATTACAGTATTTTAAAAATATAAACTCTCCTATAAGTAATATTAGATATTTTTGATATTTGAGAATGAGTTTTTTATAAAGATGAATATCATTTTCCACTCAGTCCCAGATATAACATAGGATTTAATTTAAATTGTTAATAAAGTATTTTGTAAATATCATACCAGTAGATTAAAGGTATAACTGTTACTTATTGGGAAAATTATATTTTAAAAGTATAATAAGAAGAATCTTGATTTCAAAATGGAAAAATCATGTTATTAATAGATTTAGAAAGCTGTTCACAAATTATTCATAATCTATTAAGCCACTAATAGTATAACACTCTTATGTTTTTAGTTTTTTATAGAAAATAATACTTTCATTAAAGATTCTTTTAAAACAAGCAAACAGAATTGCAAAAATTGCATTACTGCAAACAAAATTTTTTTAAAGCCAATTCCTACTCAGATCAAAAAATGTTTTTATTTTAGTTACTTTTTATTAAATAATGACGTGTAATATTATTAAAGTAACATAGCCTATGCATTAAAACAGTTGTGTTATCACATTCATTCAGATGAAACGATGGTTTCAAAACATATCAGCAAGTAAGTTAATAGTTTTCATTCTGTTACTCAATAATTACTTGATTTATTCAGTGGATTCAAGATGAATACAACAAACAACTTTGATTTTTTTTTACATATGTTACTCAAAAATATACTCCAAACAAGTATTCCAATCATCTTAAAACATGATTACTTTTTAAAAAAGTTATATAAATGATGGTGTTTAAAACATAACTAAACTTTAAAAAAATAATCCTCTAAGAAAGAAGTATTTACATATAACTGCAGTATGTCACACTACATTACTATATACCTGTTTTAAAATATAGCTAAATGTATCTGTCAGGATATATTTGGTTACGAACAAGTTCTGAAATAGCATAAACTTATTGGTGATAAGACACAGCGTATTGAAAAACAAACATGAAATCCATTGTACGACAAACATAACTTTTTTTTTAACATTGTTATTTCACTTGAAATGTGCTTTGTTGTGTTAAATATCAGTTTAAGGAACCTTCAACAAATTTTCAGTAATGTTTATACTCAATTAAAATACATTAAAAGTTAACATTTAGTTAAAATTTGATGAAATGTCCCAAAAAGGATTTGTACATTTTATATATTCAAAGTATATAAAAACGTACCCTCAAACATTTGTGTATATCATACTACTAACAGGTGTTGAAAGGTAAGACCATGTTAAACTATTACACTCAAAACATAATGTTATAAATTTTATTGGTGCTCTTCAATGCCATTTGACTTGTAGAGAAAGATCATTTTTCCAATTTAGCTTTATATCACAATTAGCATTGTGTGAAGTTAACCACTGTGTAGTTGGTTTTAGTCTTTCTACATGAAAGGCATTGTTTTTTCCAAGGTTGTAAATCTTGGTTTTAATTTTCCACTGAAGTAACTAGTAGATAGTTGCTTTTGAATTCACAGTAAGACATGGAAAATATTTGTTCTTGAACGAATAACTGAATGAATAATGTTACCTTTTTTGAGGAATATTTTTGTAAAATTTGGTGATTCATTTCATTCAATGATGCCTTAAAGGATTTGTACCAGCTACTTTTAACCTGTTATCAGTCGTGCTATAAAAACTTCACGTAATTGGTCCCATGTTAGGTTCAATCTAACATATGTCATTACCTCTTTATTCCGTTTTATGCGATAAGTTTCAGTAATTCCAATCATTGAAGATAGCTTAAGACGTTTTAAACATGGTAATAAAAACTATTAATTGTAAATATAATGTTATAATTAATGGTTTTGCTAAAATAAATCCCTTATAACAAAACTAGTAATACATATAACATACAATATATTTTTAAACATACTCTTGAATATTTTTCTGATATATGCTATTAATGTTATAAATAAAAACAGTTTTCTAGTATATTTACTCATCTGTACCCATTCATAAATTTTTTATTCACCACAAACCACTGTGATTGGACCAGTGTGCTCCTTCCATTCTGTGTTGTCGCATTCATTGCAACGGGTCTGGACGAATCAGTTTTTTCTGGACAGTATTTACAGCGAACCTTCTCATCGGCAAGTGTCACTTGATGAGTAGTTGCTTCATTTCCAGTATTTCTTTTATCTTCTGTTTAAAGGGTATTGGTACTGTTGATTGGTGCTCGTCACAATAGATGAGGAGCTATTATTTCCCTAGCTGAGTAGTAAAAGTTTGTCTCATCAACATGTTATCAGTGTTTGAGAGGAAGAATTTTTTGGCAATATTTCTACCTATCCACAGAATAACGCAGTTAAACATCAACAGTAACATGAATAAACAAGGAATTAATGCAGTATTTCTTCTGTTTCCACATATACTTCACGACCACCTTTTCTTAAATCAGATCTGTGGCCACTAAAACGTTCACTGGAACTATAAGATTGTTCTGATGTGATGTATTGTAAATCACTGAAATTTTCTTCATCACTTTCAGCAAACTACGGCAAAATCTTTAAATAACTTTTCATAACGTAAATAAATAACAATGAATATTATTACAATAAAATATATTACTGTAATATTATTACAATAAAACATAACACAAAATCTGATTAACACAATAAACCAACTAAAAACACTTATTTACTACAATAAGTAAAAACAATTTCTGAAAAAAAACACACGTGATTGGTCCCGGGGCTAGAATGAATCTAACGTTAGCAGTAGCACGGTCGGTCCCACAGCTAGATTGGACCTAAACACCCCCTACCCTGCCGACTGTGAGGAATCCAACTTTCACCCAAGTATTTCTGTCCATTCAGATCAACAACCTAGGAGAATAACTAGAATTACAAAATTCTAACTTCAAACATAATGGTTTTATTTTAAAAAATACTAAAATTGTTAGATTCAACCTAACAGCGGGACCGATCACGAGTTAAAAGCAAGGGCAGCTTCAGGTTTTATTATTTTGGGTAGGCACAGTTTAAGAGATTTGTTACTACCAGGGGGATAATGCCCACCCCAGTAATTATTTAAAGTAAATGGTATGTTTTTTAGGCATTTATACTCAGGACAAATTGATATAATAAAACAAAATAGCAATTATTTAATATTTTATTGTTGCTTGGTGCATTCTAAATTTACCATAATAATTTAAACATTTATTCTAATTTTAAATGTATAACATTTATCTTTTAAAATTATTGACAATTGAGAAGGATTTTAACAGATGAATATAAAAAAGTTGGGCAGGCCCAGGCCTACCTGATGGAGTTGCTGGTCTTTAGAAAAGGAAAAAATGTTGCAATTGACTATCAGTTTTTTTTCTGGCAACTGTTTACTTGCCACCTAATTGGTCAACTGTATTTACATACCTTAAACTTGTTACAATCCATTATTAAATCTTATTTTTGTGTTTCAGACGCTATTGTATCAGCACGTGTTTGCAACTTATTGATTTTTTTCTTTTTATAATAAAATCAACTAATATGTTGTTGATAGTCGAAAACTGAAGTTCCTGCTGTTTTTTGGAAAAATTTAACTGCAATTTCTTGTTATTGTCCTTTCATATACCCACTAAGGTATTGGAAAATGATCTGGCAAAAAATGCTATACTAATTGTCTGTTTCTAGATTTGTTTTAAAACCTTTTTAGCGACTAACTATTATTTGAAGCTATGTATTATCCAGGAGCTTGAGTGATTATGAGAGCTATAGAATTTCAATCTATAGAATGTTTGTGTTGCAACACGAAGAACTCCTCCCACGAAATAACTGTAGCTTTATGTCAATTGTTAGCTGATCATATTGATGTGTAAACGTTATTAATCTTTATTGTAAGTATCACAGATTGTGGTTAACTTGTTTAGTTTTCTTCAAGTAGGTCTTTATAGGTTTATCATATAATCTTATTTCATTTAAAAGAAATCTAAACCTGTTCAATCCAATTGAAGACTTAAAAATTTTCAAACCATTCCAAGTCCACATGTTTCTTTAAGAGATAACTTTAACATTTTTCAGTTAGGAATATATGGGTTTTATTTTATTTCCTGAGATGTGAAGAAACGTTTGAAACACTAACTTCCATACCTTCATCTCATCTGGAGTAAATTGGAAACACAAATAACTTCACCAATAAGAAATTACTAAATATGATGTTTGTAAATACTTGTATTCACCTACACAATTTTTAGTAATTATAAAATCACCTCTCGTCAATGACCTAAATGTAATAACTTTTATATTTTTGTATAATTTAAAATATAGGTTTTCTTGATAAATGTAAGCTGTGAATGTTTTCATTTTGTAAGTGTGTATAGCAAATTGTGTGCGGTACCGTAGATTCTGTAATTCACAACCTTAGAGTAAGTGACCTATCCTAAAACACAAACCTAAAGTGTAACTTGATGCTTTACGCAACTATGACAATACAACTTTTGTATAAACTTTTTCATGTATATCAAATGTAAATAATAATAACTCTATGTAAATATGTTTGCCTTTTTTTGTAAAATATAATAAATAATATTTGTAAATAACTGAAAACTTGATTTTCTCCCTCCATCCTTTTGTGTTCTTGTAATTCCTTCTTCTTTGTAGTTATAATAATGAACAGCTTTAAAAAGTAGCTATGATAAATAGATATGCTGCATGTATATAAAAATTTACTTAAAGTGAAGGTTTAATTCCTGAATATGATTTTGTAAAACTGCATTTCCTCCATTATTTTTAAACAAATATTAGTATATTTTAAAATAAATATTAGTCAAATATTTTAGTAAAAAATTATTAAGCGTTTGTAAAATTATAAAATATTTTAAAATTAAATATAGTTTGTAGAATTCAATAAAATGTTTAATCTTTTGTAGATTGTAAGAATAAAAATGTTTTTTTATTAAAAATATCTTTTAAGAAAATATTACTTTTCAATAACAAATGAAAGACGCACACAAACTGACAAATTAATTATTTATTCACAAAGTCGTGTTTTAATGACAAAGTCAATGAGTATTGATACTACAAACTCCAACTTACAAAAGTAAGTTAGGAGTTTGTAGTATCAATGTTCATTGAGCATCTGAGTGAATAGATTATTAATTCAGAACTTTATTTCGAATAGTCATAAACTATTGTTAAAGGGATTAATATTAATTTATGAGTTTGCATATGTCTTTTATTTCTTAAGTAACCTAACAAGCTAAGGTCAATGAATATTTAGTACATTATTTTATTATTTAGAAATCTATGTATTTGAAGTTTATTTTTAATAATTGAAAATTTGAATTTATAAATAAAACAAATTAATGAATATTGTACACTTAAATAAATAAATGATAAAGACAGGTTTTGATATATATTCTTTAAAATATTTTTAATACTAGTATAACTTAAGGTAACATCTGCTATAAAAATAATGGCCTAATATTGAGCAATTTACTATACATAACACATTCGCTGTGGTCACCCAATTCCGGGTGACTGTCTCATGCAACAAGCAGACCACCCATAACCAAGTGCTATAGCTCACTTGTGATTTTGTTGAGCATTTTAATCTGACTTAAGCTGTTGTTATTTGTGACCTTGGTTTTAATTAGAGATTTTTTGCCAACAACTAACAAATTCTTGAATTTTATAGTCCATTACGTTCGGTGAATCTTATTAATCACATAAACAATAGTTAATGACTATCCAAACTTTGAATTTAGTAAATTTGTTAAAACTTCTGAGACAGAACATTTTTGATCGCTATATGCTGATCTTCAACAGTGTCTTTTGCTTGGAGATGTTGGGTCAAGCCGACCCGAAAACTAACATTACAGCAGGGAAAACAAATACATCACATTACCATTCATAAACAAAACAACAAACAACATAGCCCGCAAATTTCAAAAAATAGGATACAAAATAGCATACAAAACTAATAACAAGTTACAATACGAAATACAACACAACACCAACAACAAGGATAAACTGCAAGCCCCAGGCATATACAAACTGAACTGAGACGAATGTAACAAATTCTACATTGGACAAACAGGTTGTAGCTTTAAACAAAGAATCGAGAAACACAAACAGAACACCAACTCAACATTTTACAACCACATAAAAGATACAGGACATAAATACACAGACATCTACCATAACCTAGAAATCCTACACATCAACAAAAAAGGACCACATCTCAACACACTAGAACAATATGAAATTTACAGACACACAAAAACAAAGTACAAACATATTAAACGAACAAACACAATACAAAATCACACATACTCTTTGATACTATCGAAAACCTACCTTTAAAACCGTCACCGCTTGCCCCAACATCTCCAAGCAGAAGACACTGATGAAAATCGGCACATAGCGATCGAAAACATTCTGTCTCAGTAAGTTTTAACAAATTTACTAAATTCAAAGTTCGGATAGTCATAAACTATTGTTTAAGTGATTAACTAACAAATTGTTTTATATATTGTTTTATGTATTGATTGTTCTCCATATTGCTCAAATCATACACTGGGTATAAAACTTATTTATAAAAATAACACACAATTTCTTTTTTCAGGCTTTTTATGGAAAAAGGTTTTATGGAGTTAAAAAGTTTACAAATTTTAAACATGTTTTATGTGAAACTGAGTGTAAGAGAAACAGCTACAAAAAGTTGTTATAAAATTACATTAACAGCAATTTCACCCATTAAAAGCCAAACTCAGAAGATTTAGAGTTAAAAAGCAGAATAATAACTTTTCATCTTCTAAAAATAGTACTGTTTATAACCAGCTACAGCGAATGTGTTAAATGCTATTTCGTAAAATAAACTGGGCAAAATTTTATTATAATCAAAATTAATTAGACTGTAATATTTCAGTTATATTAAATAAAAGTTATTATATAACAAAATAAATTTTGTTAGTTTTTTTGATATTTTAATGTGTGGGAATTGTAATAATCAATCAAAGTTGCTACTTATGGAAGCTTTTTAAATAGTAACATTATTATTGTAAATATTATTTTTTTTTAACCATAAAATATAGTAAACATCTGTTACTTTGTTTTTAAAACTTTTGTTTATTTGCAGGCTATGTAGACAGAAAGTGTTATTCAATGGTTAAAAAAGATTAGATTCAGTTATCTAGAGTTTACTGTAACAAAGTTTCTTTCTATAATATATTGAAAGAGTGGCCTCAAATTTATAACTATATGTTTTATAATTTACAACAGAACTACAAAATAATTATATAAATTAGACAATATTAATATTAAAAATGTTTAATTTTACATTTTTTCTGTAAAAAGCAAAGTTACTACTTACAGTTATGGGAAATTGGTTTTAAGTAGATCTATTTTTAAAAATGAAGTTCACAATCTAAACCTAGAAATATAATATCATTATAATAATGTTTTTCAGATAACAAAGTTGTGTTAATAATTATTATAAAGACATTCACTATAATTTTAAGCTACCCTAATTTTATACAATATCAAGAGCACAGTGGTGCAATGTATTACAATAAAAATATTGGGAAAAATCCAAATATCACAAAAATAACTATTATTACAAATGTACATTTTGATGACCATGTCATCATAATCAGAGAGTCTTAATACAAAAGGTCAGTCTAGTTTGTAATTTATTGTATTCTAGATAGTAATTTTGTAATAAGGCCCTCTGATGATGAAGACATGGTCTTTGCTTATCTTAGGTAACTTGTAGTATTAGTTTTTTTTTGTGGTATTGGGGGTTTTCCAATATTTTTATTGCTACCCTAATTGGTTAGTGCTGATTTTGTGTTAAACAAGATTTTACAGTGCTATTTGGGTTCATTTAAAACCAGATATGTGTGGTGTTCAATTTTTATAATTATTGTATCCAAATCATTTAGTTTTGAAATTGTCAAATATTAATAAAAATAGCTTCTAATTATTTTTTTCTATCTAGCTTTAATTATATTTACATCAAATTTTTACCTACAATTTACTAACATTCTGAACATCAAAATTGCTTAATAGGATTGAAATGAGAATCAGTAAAATGCATTTGGTTGTTTGAAAATGAAACACCCATGCTCAAATAAATTTGAATGACTTGCACTTTTTTGTATTAACTTGGCAAAAAAACCACTACTTACTGATTTATTCAGCAGATGCGTTTTGTACAAGATCAGAGCATAGTACAATGCTGTTAGTCACTGACAAGACACACAGCATTGAATAATGCGCTGACCTAGTGAGAAAGGCGTCTACTGACTAATTCAGTTGGTGATTTTTTGTCAAGTTAATACAAAAAAAGTGTAATTTATACAAAAACCTCAAGATGTACAACAAAAACTGCAAACTTGAATTATTTATTAAGTAGTTTCTTAATTGAGAAACTTCTTAAATAAACAATATAAGGAACTGTATAGTGTTGTCACACTTAGAGCCAATTCATAACAAAAACGAAGAAGCATTTAGTTCTGAAGTACAGTAGTAATGTATTGAAATATAAAATGATAAATTTATAAGTGTATTTGTAGAACTTAATGAATTGTATGAATAAACCATATGATAGCAATGCTTGTGGTTATGTAACTGTTATCACAATTCCAACTAGTGGATGTAATTCAATAGGTTAATCCATACACATGTACTCGGCATGTTATTTGAAATCACATTGCCCCGGATATTTCAGTTAAACAGGGTTTTACTGATTTTGTTTATAATCTTTATAAGTACTAAATTTTATGACCGGTTTAAAATGTTTTCTTGAACTAAACATTTTAAATATAAAGAATTAACATGGTCAATAGGTTTATGCATACATTATCTTATACAATTTTTTTGTTATTCTAATACAATAATTTACAAAAGTTAAGATGCATAATTTGTATCAGTAAAAACGATATTATTAGTCTGTTGTCTTGTCAGTTTTGCTAGTAATGCGTTTGTTTTATTTTAACACAAGTGTAATCTTTGTAAACAATTTAAAAACATGGTTAACATATTTGAATACTATGTGTCATTTTATGTCAATGTGAAGCTGTTAAAACTAAGTAATCAAAATATTTTAAATTCAGTTAAAATGTTTCCATATTTTTGCATTTTAGGGACCAAGGAGGAGTAAGCATCTTTACAAGAAATTAGGTTTGGAAATACCATTGCATATTTTATGAATGATGAAAATAAATAAAATTTCATACAAATAATTATTTATACTGTATATGAACATATATTTCTTATAAATAATTTACAATTACAATAGGAAGATATATGAAAAATACCAATATATTTTAAATAATTCACAAATACCATATATAAGGAATTATTGAAAATTTAGGGACATAACTATTTAGTAAGTAATTATAAATTAAAGAAGTTAAAGAGAACTTTTTATGTTACCATGTTTGTTACTTTTAGCAGCAAATAAGTTGTAATAATAGTAAACATTTTTATATTGTAAATATTAATAATATAATAAATTTAATGAGTAGTGTGTTGTGCCTCGATTTTATAGCATATCCAGTAGTTGTCTAGCTTGAAGATTGTTACTAATGGGATCTAATTACCAGAAAAATTCTGTTTTAAAACTTCAAAATTTTTACAAAAAAAAGATTTTGTTAAATCAATTTTATTAACCTTACAATGTATAGAAATTATAATAATTAAATTACTGATTCATTTCATATTTTCTTCTTTTGGTCTTTTTGTATAATTTTATGCCATAAAAATTTATTATGTTGATATTGTTTAAATTGAAATTATTTTTGTTAATAAATTTTTGTCAGCGTAAATGATTTTCTCTTATTAACTAAACATTATTTTCACTAAATTTAAAATCTTAATCTCTCAGACTGGAGAGGGGTAGTTAGCGAGTAAATGAAGTAATCTCTAAAAGGAACAAAAGGACCTGTATAATATATGAAGTAAATGGTTGTTCATCAATGATCATTTTAGCAGATATAGCATTAGTGAATAATACTATAAAACGTAGTTCTCATGCTCCTACTCCCCCACTCATAACCTTCACTAACTGACAAACCCTTCAGTAACCGAGACCCAACAACTTCTCGTTTGCTTTATAGCTCCTGTTCCCCCACTCATAACCTTGACTAACAAAGACTTCAGTGACCGAGACCAAACAACCTCGTGTTTGTTTTATAGCTCCTGTCCCTCCCACTCACAAACTTGACTAACTAACAAACCCTTCTGTAACCGAGACCAAACAACACCTCATTTGCTTTCTAGCTCCTGCTCCCCCACACATAACCTTGACTAACGAACAAACCCTTCAGTGACTAAGACCAAACATCTTGTTTGCTTTATAGCTCCTGCTCCCCCACTCATAACCTTGACTAACTAACAAAGACTTCAGTGACCGAGGCCAAACAACATCTCGTTTACTCTCTAGCTCCTGCTCCCCCACTCATAACCTTGACTAACTAACCAAGACTTCAGTGACCAAGGCCAAACAACATCTCGTTTACTCTCTAGCTCCTCCTCCCCCACTCATAACCTTGACTAACTGACAAAGACTTCAGTGACTGAGACCAAACAACATTTCGTTTGTTCTCTAGCTCCTACATTCCCAATCATAACCTTGACTAACTGACAAAGACTTCAGTGACCTAGGCCAAACAACATTTCGTTTGCTCTCTAGTTCCTGTTCCCTCACTCATAAACATGACTAGCTGACATAGACTTAGGTGACCAAGACCAAACAACATTCCGTTTGTTATCTAGCTCCTACTTTCCCACTCATAACCTTGACTAACTGACAAAGACTTCAGTGACCGAGACCAAACAACATCTCGTTTGTTCTCAAGATCCTGCCCCCCTGCACTCATAACCTTGACTGACTAACAATGAGTTCAATGTTCGAGCCTGAACAACATCTTGTCTGTTACTCACAGTATTGAACAATGGACTTATCTAGTGTAAAACGAGTCTGCTGAAAAATTTTAGTAAGTAGTATTTTTGGCAAAAAATGATACCAAAAGTAGTACTTTAATCAGAGCTAGGGTACTAAAGGGAAAGTTTCAGTGTCTGCTATCAAAGACAAGGGAACCTCATGAGATACCCCGAGTTACTTCATGAGAATGCTGGGGATTGCCTAGCATATCTTTCTCAATCAAAAAACCATTTCTTTCAATAATCAAGTTTTGAAGGCTGATAATGTAAAGTTGCTTGATGTAATCATCTTCAATTCACTGATTAAACTATAATTAAAAAGTACTGGTGAGTACGTAATGGCTTACTTGCTGACATGTTTCAAAACATTTGTTCCTTTTACAAAGCTAACCCTCTACTCTGATAAAGTAAATTTATTTAATGGGTATTAAATACTAAATGTTATAAGACTAGCCATCAGACATGGATCTTTGGCCTGAAGAAAACACTTAAATAAATAAAAAGATGAATATTTAGTTATTATTGTACAGTAGTTTTTCTATCCCCTATTTTCATTTATTCCGCACACTTTCTTCTATCCTGACTCAGCTGTTTTACTTGACACAATTTCTAAGTGGTAAATAAATAAATCTTTAAAAACTTTTAGTGTCTGCAAATAAATGTTTCTTATACCCCAGTAATCATAAATCACAATACTATAAAATCGTTAATGTCATTACAAATTAAAAGTATATTTTATTACCATGCCTTGCACTATCTATTGTAAATATATCAGGAGAGACCTCTCTAGTCATTATTTCAACTTTGTTTTGGACCACGGATTTATTTTAGGTTTGAGTTCTATCTAAGCTTCTATCGATTGGAATTGAAATGACAGACCTCGCTATCCTGTCAGAAAAAACAAGATTTTAAATTTTCACTCTCTCTTTCTCATGTGTTTGTGTGTGAGTCTGTGTATGAGTATCTTTTTTTCTCTATGTTTATATATATAACAGATATAATAATATATATTATTATTTTATTTGAGATTAAGAAATGATGCAATATTTGCAGAACAAATATTAGAAAAAATTGAAGTTTGAAATAACCTGAGATTACAAAAGCAGAAAAGGACGAAAACCACCATGACGCATTCATTGGTTGTAATGTCTTTCAGTCCAGTGGTTACACATTATACCTTTATCGCTGAATTATCTTCGTTTTTATTTCATAAAGATCGGCGCGCTCAGGAGGAGGATGAGCACCAGACCGACCGCCCTTACCAGGACAGCCACCCGCACGTCGACCTCCGTATCCTACGACCTAGCCCCAGAAGCAGCGACAACAGCCGTCCATTCATTCACCACACATTAAAATTCTTCAAAAGTAATCGCCTCACTAAGCTTGCCCAACCAGGTAAGCTGTTGATCATTGAAAATCACTATTGACTCGGGCTGCAGAGCAAATCCCTCGTCTGAAATAGGACCTACTTCCGGTGTAGCTCGATCCCCACATACTAAATCGACAGCACTTGCAGTATGGCAACTGACCCCAACAAAGTTATCCCACATAATACAATTACTACTAACACAAACTAAACCTATGCTAGAACCATCTGAAGTTCCTGCATACACTGGAGAAAGTCGTGAAGGTGGAACATCTTCTTGGGGAAGAAGACGACAGGAGCCCTCAGAAGCGGCACCAGCCAGGAAATGCAGAAGCAGGAGCCAAAAAATTGCGACGAAGCCCAACTTTAGGAGAAGTCCAGCTTACAGGATGAGAAGGAGTGGCAGCTTCCGGAACAGCGACATTGGCAGCCTCGTTAGTTGAATTTAGATTAGAAGGATGAACCGCCCTGACGTGTACATTCATCAACTTCACATCTGAGTAATCTGCCGCCAAACAAATGCGACAGTGAAGCTGAAAACCCGCCTTGTGGACTGTCCTGACATGCCTGGCTAAACCGTTGTGTATTGCGTAAGATTTCCCATCACACCAGATACAAATGACTTTGATATTGACCAGAATTAAAAACTATTTATTTTCAATATTATTTTATACAGACATATAAATTTAAATTATTTTCAACAACATGCTGATTTAAATAGTTTTCCTCAAAAAAATAACATAACTTACAAAAAATATAACGTTCTGCACCACACTGTCTCTGTATAAAGAACTTTACTGCCTCTATAATTTAATGTCACTTGTTATTTCAAAATAATCTCAGAAAATGTACATACTATTGGATGGACAACTTATAACTACATAAATTACCCCACAAAAGAAAATTGACATACATTTTAACACAAGCCACGCAAACCCAGCAAAAAAATAGGTTTTAATGTAATGTGGTTGGTGCAACCCTCCCAAAGACATTAAACAGTGTGTCCAGCTGCTACCATTGATGTTGACCGGTGATGTGTGTTATATAAATGTCCCGGGACATCTAATGATATCCGAAACCATTAGTCTTTTCATTCCTAAACATTAGTAGGGGTTTTCACCATTATGTTTACATAAATGTATTTTAAGCTTTCCTGATTGTGTAGTTGAATAACTACACTCTGAACCTTTGTAAGGGTTTTCAACAGAATGGGTAAGCATATGTATTTTAAGGTTTCCTGATTTTGTAGCCGAAAAACTACACTGTGAACATGTATAAGGTTAGTCACCAGAATGGATAAGCATATGTGATTTTAAGATATCCTGGTCGTGTAGCTGAATAACTACAGTGTGAATATTTGTAAGGTTTCATCAGAATGGATATAAATATGTATTTTAAGATATCCTGATCGTGTAGCTGAATAACTACAGTGTGAATATTTGTAAGGTTTCACCAGAATGGATATAAATATGTATTTTAAGATATCCTGATCGTGTAGCTGAATAACTACAGTGTGAATATTTGTAAGGTTTCACCAGAATGGATATAAATATGTATTTTAAGATATCCTGATCGTGTAGCTGAATAACTACAGTGTGAATATTTGTAAGGTTTCACCAGAATGGATATAAATATGTATTTTAAGATATCCTGATCGTGTAGCTGAATAACTACAGTGTGAATATTTGTAAGGTTTCACCAGAATGGATATAAATATGTATTTTAAGATATCCTGATCGTGTAGCTGAATAACTACAGTGTGAATATTTGTAAGGTTTCACCAGAATAGATAAGCATATGTGATGTAAGAGTACCTGATTGTGCAGCTGAACAACTACACTGTGAACATTTTTAAGGGTTTTCACCAGAACGGATATAAATATGTATTTCAAGATATCCTGACTGTGTAGTTGAATAACTACACTGTCAACATTTGTAAGGTTTCACCAGAATGGATACGCATATGTATTTTAAGACATCCTAATTCTCTAGCTGAATAACTATACTGTGAATTATTCTGGGAATTCCCACCAGAATGTATATGCATATAATCTTTAAGCTTTCCTGATCGTGAACCTGCAGAGCTACATGGTAAACATTAGTAAGGTTTTTTACCAGAATGGATACGCATATGTATTTTAAGCTTCCTTGATTGTGTCGCTGAATAACTACACTGTGAACATTTGTACGGTTTATCACCAGAATGGGTAAGCATATGAGTTTTAAGGTTTCCTGATTTCGTAGCTGAATAACTACACTGTGTACATTTGTAAGGTTTTTCACCAGAATGGGTAAGCATATGCAATTTAAGAGTACCTGTTTGCGCAGCTGAATAATTACACTGTGAACATTTGTAAGGTTTTTCACCAGAATGGGTACACATATGTGCTTTAAGGTGTGCTGATCGTGAACCTGCATAACTACACTGTGAACATTTGTAAGGTTTTTCACCAGAATGGGTACACATATGTGCTTTAAGGTGTTCTGATCGTGAACCTGCATAACTACACTGTGAACATTTGTAAGGTTTTTCACCAGAATGGGTACACATATGTGCTTTAAGGTGTGCTGATCGTGAACCTGCATAACTACACTGTGTACATTTGTAAGGTTTTTCACCAGAATGTGTAAGCATATGTGTTTTAAGGGTTCCTGATAGTGCACCTGCATAACTACATTGTAAACATTTGTAAGGTTTTTCACTAGAATGGGTAAGCATATGTACTTTAAGGGTTCCTAATCGTGAACATGCATCACTACATTGTAAACATTTGTAAGGTTTTTCACCAGAATGGGTAAGCATATGCCATTTAAGAGTACCTGTTTGCGCAGCTGAATAACTACACTGTGTACATTTGTAAGGTTTTTCACCAGAATGTGTAAGCATATGTACTTTAAGGGTTCGTGATTGTGAAGCTGAATAACTACACTGTGAACATTTGTAAGGTTTTTCACCAGAATGGGTACACATATGTGCTTTAAGGTGTGCTGATCGTGAAAATGCATAACTACACTGTGAACATTTGTAAGGTTTTTCACCAGAATGAGTAAGCATATGTATTTTAAGAGTTCCTGATCGTGAACCTGCATAACTACAATGTGTACATTTGTAAGGTTTTTCACCAGAATGTTTACGCATATGTGTTTTCAAGTGTCCTGAATGTGTACCTGAATAACTACACTGTGAACATTTGTAAGGTTTTTCACCAGAATGGGTAAGCATATGTACTTTAAGGGTTCCTGATTGTGAAGCTGAATAACTACACTGTGAACATTTGTAAGGTTTTTCACCAGAATGGGTAAGCATATGTGTTTTAAGGGTTCCTGATTGCGTAGCTGAATAACTACATTGTGTACACTTGTAAGGTTTTTCACCAAAATGGGTATGCATGTGTGATTTAAGAGTTGCTGAATGTGCAGCTGAATAATTGCACTGTGAAGATTTGCAAGGTTTTTCACCAGAATTTATACTCGTATGTGCTTTCAAGTTTCCTGGCTGTGTGGCTGAATAACTACACTCTGCACATTTGTAAGGTGTTTCTCCAGAATGGGTAAGCATTTGTCTTTCAAGATTTTTTTTTACTGGAACTGAATAATTACACTTTGAAGATGTGTATGATATTGCCCTACAACAGGGTTCAAAGTATTTTTTCAAACTGGTTGGAGGTGCTGCTGAAAAATCCCATTGTATACGGTTATAGGGTCTTTTATGAATGTGTTTTTTCAAGTGGATTATAAGCTCATATATCTTTGCCCCTACATAAAGGCATTCTTGACATTTGAATGTCTTGTTTGTGTCTTTCCTGATAGTCACCCAGAATGCAGACATTACTGATGATGTGTAGTTGCAAATTGTTTGTCCATTTTGCTTACAAGGGTTGTAATGCACTATTTGTTTATCAGAGCTTGGATAAATTCTTTCTTCATGCTGCTCTAATTTTAGGTTAATGTTGCCACATGCTTCAGAGTACATGGTATCTGAAAATTGAGAAAACGATCATTTGTTTTTACATATCTTACTACTCAATATCTATAGCCTTATTATTATTAATTACTACATTAGACTAAACAATTCATTAATGAAAAAAAAAATACCAATGATGGTCACAATCCCAAAACAAAATAACTGCTTAGAAAATGAAATTTAAGTCTAGTCAAGAATTATTAAAATTTATAACAGAGAAATATATTAAAACCAACAAATATATATAACCAAAAAATCCAAAACATACCAAGAAATAATAATATAAATAATATACCAATAAATATTATAACTAATTATTTTATAAAATGTTTAATAGATAACAATAAATAAATAATAACAAATCTATAGTGTCTCAATAGTAATAAATAACAATAAATTATTAACAAAAAAGTATTTAACTTTAACAATAAATATAACACAGAAATAAATATCTATATTATATTATCTATATTATATAAATTTATTATAATATGAGTTTAAAACAACTTTTAAATATATATTCAAGTGGCACAAGAAAGGAATGACACAGTCAATGGCTGTTGCATCACGTCTCAGCACAGCATTTAAACCATAATGTAAATTAAATTTTCCACAAACATTAAACAAACGGTATACCCTTGATTGTCATAGCTGACATAATGGTAAACCCTATCCATTATGCTGACACATCAAATATCCATGAGTTAGAAAACAGTGACCTATGTGAAGGTAGGTAACCACAACCTTCTCCCTACATTTCAAATGATTAGAAAACCTCCATTGACAGACAGTGTCATTGACTTCCCTCAGTTTATTGTATTGAACACATTATCATTCATCATCCCAAGCAGCAAGTAATGTTTGTTTAGCAAAAAATGACAATCAGATCTCATAGCTAGGTTTGCAGCTAGCACTAATCTTGTAGCAATCCTCATTGCTTTATCTGCTGTGTTTTTGCTAATTCTACAGTAGCTAGGGACCCAACAAAATGTTACCCCAACACCCCTAATTGAAATTGTTGTATTGCACAGGAAATATTCCCAACTAAAGGGATCATAGGGAACCCATCTTGAAGAGACTGAAGAACCCTTTTGGAATCAGAACACGAAAGATGACAGGAACTAGATTGAACTATATTTAAAACCATACAAAGGCAAAGAGTTCTGCTGTAATGACACTCCATGCTGAGGTCAATCTGTATGTGTAAAAGCATCTTGACGCAAGAAATCACAAACGACGCCATTTTCCAGTTTTGATCTATCAGTGAAAATAATTTTACTATATAAGTTGAATCTGTAAATTACAAAAATTTCCTGGTGATATACCACATCAGGAGAATTTTGAATATGAAAAATCTAGACAATGAAAAATCGAAGTGTAGCATTTGTGTTATCAATGAAAGTAGATAGCACATCAACCGTTCGAATGTAGTAGTTTTTTTTCCTGGTGAAAAAATAATTTTGGTTATCATGCCAATCTCGGGTTGTGAAAGAGGCAAAATATTTTCAGTAAAACAAAAAGTTACAAAAACATAAATATATATAAAACAACAAACAATGAGTAAATAATATTAAAAACAAAACAAAAAATCACACACACAAGAATGTACGCACACATTGGCTAATTTGAGCAGTCTGACGCTGACTAGCTTATAATATTGGCTGTAAAGGTTATCAAAGACCATTTTGAATGCCGGATGATTGATTATGTTTGCTTCCAAAATCAGAAATTTGACGCATTTGACACCGGTTTGAGAGGGCAGGTTCCCCAACCTCTACAAGAAGACTGACGATAGAGGTAAATCTAAAAGCATCAGTAGCAAATTACCTCCAGAGTAGTTAACTGAAACAAGAGTTGTTAGAACTGTAGGTTGGGCAGTTGTATGCTTTACAACCATTTTTGTCGCAGGATTTAAGAGTAGCCTAAGCGAAGGTTCTCACCATTTCCTACCTATGTTTTGAACTATTAGAAGAACTCCATGGACGAACGGTATCTTTAATTTCCACCAGCTTATTCTGATTTACACATTGCAATTCCTTATTCCAAGCAGCTAATATTGTTTGCTTATTGCTAAAAGCACACATATTTGGTTGCCATAACACGTTAAGTAATTGGCACCATACCAGTAGCAATCCTTTGCCGCTTCTGAGTAACCAGTAGTTCCACAGTGACCATGGAGCCCCACAGAATGTTACCCCAACAACCCCTAATTGAAATATGTGTAATGCACACAAAATATAACCAATTAAAGGGTTCACAGAGAACATATCCTCAAGAGCAATTTTAGAATCGTAATACAAACAGTAGTGTGAAGATCTAGATTGAATGATGGTTCAAACTCTAAAAACAGTTAACAGTTCTGCTGTAAAAACATAAGTAGAGGTCAATCTGTACCTTTTGCGGACGGATCTTACCTCACTCTGCCATACCCTCGAAGACCTCCGACTAATTCCTCTACAATCCTCACCTCGCTGTCCTTTCTTAATCCGCAGGAAGGTAAGGGTTTATCCCTTGACTACGAACCTTGGTTCGAGGCCTGTATCTCAAGGAATAAACAACCTCAGGGGAACCAACTCCTGAATTTGTTACAAAAACCAATTAGCCTCCTATAAGCCTTTTAAGCTCCTTTCGCGTTAATGGAATCTTTGAGACACTTTTGACTTAAAGACTACAATTCGATACCTAGTGGATTTATTTAATCTTAAATCAAAACAAAGTTAATTGGAAAATATGAATATTTTATATAACATTAGAATTTATTATTAATTTGTTTAGGCCTATGTTATTTTACAGGATTTATCTTCTTAGGTTTTATCTAACCTGAACTTATTCTTAACCTGCCTATTTAGTTTTAGGTTAATAGTACAGATGTCTCCTTATTAAGTCTACATCATTATTATCAACACACACAAACATACACATACATATATATACACATACCCTATTCTTTTCTAATTTTATCAAAAGCCAAAACTTCATAATATATACACCAACATTTACTCAATTTCATTTATATAAATTAATTTTGCACATATTTTTTTTCATACCAGTTAAATTTCACATATCTCAGAGTCTTGTTAATATTCAAACATTTTATGGTTAATCTATCTAGTTACACTAGGCAATGCCTTTTAATACAAACTTCAATTAATTCGCGGGAATTACCATTATAAGTGCATACTGCCATTTTTGCAGACGACAAAACCATCTGGAGCACAAGTACAGACCCGCAGAAAGCAACCAAATCTGTTCAATCCGCATTAAATATTATACACAAGTGGTGTGAAAAATGGTCACTAAAAATTTCAAAAGAGAAAAATGAATGCGCCTTTTTCACCAGACGAAACAATCCTGCAAACTACGTTCCTCACCTAACACTGGATGATATAGTCCTTAAACATAACAGAAATCCAAAACTGTTGGGCCTTGTATTGGATTCCAAACTCCGATGGTCAGCTCAGATAGAACACGTTATAACAAAATGGGGCCCAGGTCTAAATGCCCTGAAGGCAGTAGCGAGTCTGAAATGGGGAGCGGACCCGTCAATGCTTAGATCCTTCTATCTTGCCTTCATGAGATCAACGGCCACATATTGTTGCGAAGTCTGGGGCTCTGCGGCAAAGACTCATATCAACAAAATTCAAGCTGTACAATCAGCAGCCCTCTGCCTCTGTCTCGGTTGCACAAGAACCACTTCGATAGTCGAGATGAAAGTTGAGCCGGGAGTAAAACCAATCGGTATTTTTATAAAAAGGCAAATGTGCTACCAGTTTCAGAAAATCAAAACACTGACGGCCATTCATCCACTTTATAAACTGGACACTAGAAGATGTAATATTAGAACCTCATTTGTTCATCAAATGTACACCTGTCAAGCCCAATGAATAAAAATTCTCGGGAGCGGATCCCGCCAACGTACGAAGAATCTCCAAGGGTCTGGCCAGGCAACCTGAGAAACTTACCAAGAACAATCACGCAGATATGCCTAGGGCGGTTACACTGTAGATGATCAACGATCTCTACTCAAACCATATAAGAATTTTCACCGACGGATCAGTGGATATAATCACAAGCAGTACTACATACCAGCAAGTGCGCAATCTAGTATGGATGCCGAGCTGTTAGCCATCAACGCAGCTCTAGCCAGTTGTTATTCCCTGGCCAGTGACCATATCTGCATTTTAACAGACTCCAGATCCACTTTAGAAACACTATCCAGATCAGGTACTACGGCATACTACTTTCGGATCAATGAAATAAAGAGACAGTTCCTACAGTTACACATCTTGGGAAAATCCATAACCTTTCAGTGGGTCCCATCTCACTGTGGAGTTCTCGGAAATGAAATAGCAGATGGAATTGCAAAAGAATCTTACATAATGTGACCTTGCGATAAGGGTAGATTCTCGTTGTTGCAGTGCAAAAGTTCGGCCGACAAACATTTTATGCTTTACTGGACAGATAGGTGGAATACATTAGCCACGGGTCGCCACCTACACCAAATACAGCCAGAGCCGCAAAAAAAGACGTGTATAGTAACATCCCCAGTTCAATAGCAACTTTTGCAGCCAGAGCACGAACAGGACACATTGTGACTCAGAGTTATCTTTACCGTTTTAACCTCACGGATTCACCTGAATGCAGCCTATGTGGGATTGAGGAGGAGGATCTGGAGCACATACTTATGCATTGTCATTGCCGATAGCAGGAAGAGACATCTTAAGAACACTGGTGTCGTCGTCGAGAGACATATTGAGAGATAGAGGTTACTGCACTCTTGCATCCATCATCTACCATAGACATAGGGTTATCGGCTACACATGAAGCTGGACGCCTGTCCAGAAGAAGGAAGGATATAATTTTATGTATTTTATAAATTGTAAGATATGTTGTATAATTGTTTAATTAAAACTGAGCTCTTGAAAACGTTAAGTGTTTAAAAAAGCAAAATTCTCTGTGATCTATCACTAGCCTTTATAAAAAAAGGTAATCCTTTACTAGACCGGCCCCATACGATATTTTGGATTATTGTTCAAAAGCACGAAAAGGTACAATATCCACAAAACAAAACAAAATTTCTTTCGGGAAAGTTACTTTTTTTTAGTTTAAAGTAGGGGAAATTTTTTTCTTGGAAGCACAAGTTGTGAATAGGCACGGAGTGATACAAACGTCTGACGTCACGCGAACCTAGTTTATACCTATCTTGGGGCTCCGAGAAGAAAACATTTTACACTAATTTCTATACTTTGACTAATTATTTCGGTTGAAATGCAGTAGCTCGGCACCATACGATATTTGGGGAAATTGGCGCCATACGATATTTTGGGAAATGGTTGAACACCACCAAATAGGATGATATCCACAAGAATTTTTTTAAAATTGACCTCGGAAAGTTACTTTTTTTTCAATTTAAAGTAGCGTACAAAATTCAGTTCGGATGTAGAAGTTGTGAATAGGCGCGGAGTGATAGAAATGCTTCGTGATGTTACAACTGTATTTCAATGTATAAAATTAAAACCAAATCTAACCTGACTTGACACTTTTAAGGTATATTTTAAGGTAAAAATGCAGAAGGTCGGCGCCATACGATATTTTGGGAAATGATTTAACACCACCAAATAGGACGATATCCACAAGAATTTTTGGTAAAAATTTTTACCAAATACAGTTTTACCATTATTTTATATGGATATGGTATTTTTTCGTGGTTTTGAACAATATTCCAAATTATCGTACGTGGCAGAAATAGCAAAAATCAACGTTAACTAACCCTCCACCAAACACAAAGATTTATTAAAATCCCGCAAAACTACTTACCAGGAGCACAAACAATCACTTACAGAAACTATTTCACGCACGAAATTCACTTACACACACTATTTCACGCACAAAACAGAAAATATTGCACTTAAATTCTACACACCTATTTAGAGGGAACCGATATACAGATATAGGATACTGGCGCTAAAATAATAACATGTAGCCAACCGAACAAATGAAAAATATTACGTACAAAACATTAACAAACAGACTGAAAGTAAATAATTATTATATATTCAATTAATTTTGCACAGCACCTTAATAATTCAAAACATTAACAATTAGTATTTCTTTCATAACTCAGTATAATTTTGTAATTTTTCAACATAGAAGTAAAGTTTAGAATATGCACGCGAATAATATTTTTCGCACTATGGTACTTATAAATGTACATATAACTACGCAAATAATTACAAATAGACCGACTCTTATCTTCAGCTACTATTACACAAGTGCCTTCAAAATTTAAAACATAAACGATGACTATTGAAAATATAATACTTCATTTTGTTGAAATGAATTGATGAAAAAAATAGTAATTCTCGCTGTTTATGTTTTAAATTTTGAAGGTAATTGTGTAATTTCAAAGACCAAAATAATAATATAAAATAAAATTTGTATATGCCAACGAATGTTCTCATTCCCTATCGCACAATATCCCCAGAAAATGAAAATGGTAAAAACATTGGCTTGCATAACATACGTTCACTGCCAGCAACATTTATAAATTTTTGTCTACTCTATGAATCTTATACATAGAATAATAACTCTTGATATTAGTATAAATTATTAATTATACTTGTATAGCTTATTAAATACATAAATGTAAGAGAGATTATAAAATATTTAAATTAAAACTTTTACAGTTTACCTCCGTTACAGTAAAAATTCAATCAGTAAACACTTTTAAATGTTTTAAACTTGCCTATAGTAGCACTTACTTTGCTTGTTGAGGACGGCCGTTTCGGGAGATGTGTCCCTTTGTCAACTCAGACCGTAACTCTTAAGTTTGTTAATTAATGTTTTGTACGTAATATTTTACCGCAAAGCGAAATGTTGAGGTTTCTCAAAATTAATGATACATTTAAAAACTGCTAACATTTTAATTCTAATTAAAGCCTTTTTAAAACCAGATACATCAGACACAATTCATATGGCAGTTCATATTGATCAAAACAACAAGAAACTTTACAGTATATAATAATTCTGTAAAAATTGCAATTGTATCAGAAAGGGTCAAGAAGTTCCCGGATTGTTCAAAATAAAATTTAATATAATTCAGAATATTCTACATTATTTACCTTCAAAGTATTGTTCCGCATCTACACACTTGTTTCATCATTTCTATAGCTGTCAAAAAACAGAGTATATTGATAATTTCCAAAAATCTATCTAAAAAGATGGATTTTCAAAGAAAGATATTTTTAGAGTTCCTTAAATTGGTTTATTACATTTTCTATTTTTCTGCATTAGCAAAACATATCTTCAATTTAATTTTTGTCATGAACACCCATAGAAATTGACTAATCCTAAGTTGAGAGAGTAAGAGAGTTGTTCTAGAGAACATTATTGCCTAGCAAGGTGGTGTTTCACTGTTAGGGGCTGATGCAAAAACTAATTATTTCCTATCTTATTGAATATCTTACAGCCATATATGTAAAGAGATCAACATACTTTTTTTTTAATTGACAGTTTGGCCTTCAGGAATTTAAGCACCTAAATAATGTCAATACTTAGTATTGACATTTATTTCTTTGGAATTTGTCTTAATTACAGAGCCTAGGATTTGCAGACAGGATTAATCCTCTATGGTAACACTGAAGGTCTGGACAAGTATGACACTGTATATGGAATACCATTTAGAAAAGAAACTACTTTATTCTTTTTTGTTATAAAAATTCTGCTTATATCCTCTCAAGAAGCCTCATTATAAATGGTAGAGCTCACAAATTTAGAATTGAAAACGTTACATTTATTGCCATGTCATTTATTATGCTCCCAAAATATTCTGCTCCTTCTTTATAGAGGTTCAGATCTTTCTTCATGTCTTCCAACTTCACACAGCTACTTATTCTTGTCAAATGCATTTAGTTTTTAGGCCTACTTAAAATTAATATTTCATAGAGTTTTTCATATTTTTGCAAGTATTTCATGATATCGTAAATATCAGCCGATAAAAATTAACTCTCACAAGATTATGACAGACGTTTTCCATTTTTGCCTTCTGTAATTACATTTGCAGGTTAGCCTTTCTTTTCCTCAAAAACATTTTCTACCTAAGCTTCTGGAACCAGCACAACTCCTGTTCCTTTATCCAATTATATTCTGAGAATAGTCAATACAGACTAATTTTTTAAAGTGTTCAATTTCATAAATGATATACAATATCAGGAGCACAGTAGTAAAACAAAATAGAATAAAAATATTGAAATCTTAGGTAACTTGTATTATCAGTTATTTTTGTGGTATTGGAATGGTTTCCAATATTGTTATTGTTCGTAAATGATAAATGAAATTGTTGACTGAGGTAGAAAAAAAAACCTCTTAGTCCAGCTAGTTACTACTATTGCTATCACTTGTTAAACATACACTACTTACTGGTGATTTTCAGCAGGCATGTTTTGCACTAGATCATTGCATTATTCAGTGCCACACACAAAAACTCCCAGCTAGTTAGTATTCATGATGTGTTCAAAAATTTTAGTGTACTACTCCAATCAATAACTTTTCCTTTTTAATGGCCTTTCCAGGATAAACAAAATAAAATCACTTATTAAATAACAATAATGATAACAACTTTAGAACTTCTCAAGTCAAAATTTTTAAGGGAAAGGAATTGTGGATATGAGGTTAGCAGCAGTAGCTTAAACTGCATTTTATCTGACTTTATTCATTAAATGAAGTGAATGTTATTTTATAGAATTAATTAACTGCACTTTAACTGTTTGTTATTTAATCTTTTTTTAGAATATAGAGGTCACTTTAGTTTTCACATTAAAAATGGTTTCTTTACAGACCAAAGCTTTATAATTTTTCTGCAATTTAAAAATTAAGTGTGATGGAAAAGGATATTTCATTAAACAGTTTATTCCAATATTACCATAGTAGCCATTTTATGTCAAAAATAGTGTATTATTTAATTAGTTATTTTAATAACACTATATTATTATTCTAATGTTTTTGAAATAACATATCAGTTTATTACTAATAGAAAGGTAGGTATCATTATCTACATTATTTTTTTTTAATTGTGAAATGAAACAGTATATTGTGTAATATTTTATTTAACACGTTGACGGCGGCCGTCGACGACTCTTCGATACCTGTTAGTGCTGTTTCTATTAATTCCGTATCGGTCTAGCCAACTGGAAACAACTCTAAACTTTCTCCTCGCCATTTCAAACAGTCCTTTATAACGGAGCCACTCGTCACCGGATTTTTTAAAATTTTTCACCAAAGATTCCAAAAGTGGTAAGGAATTAGAGAAAACGGAAGCGGTTCTAAAATACAATCAATTCATGGGAGGTGTTGATCAGCTTCTTAGTTATTACCCTTGCCAGAGAAAAACATTGCGATGGTGTGTGAAGGTGGGTTTCCACATGTTTCATATGATCATGAATAATGCACATCTTTTGCATAAAAAACATGCCCCTGAAGGTCTAAGACTGTTGGAATTTCGGGAAAGCGTAATAATGGCATTGTTGTTCAGGAATCGTCCCGGCACCCAAATTTCTCCCGCAATCACATCTCAAAAAAAATCCACAGTCCCATGCAGGTGCCCCGTAATGAAAAAAATAGGTTCATGAAAAAGCGTTGTTCATATTGTACAAAAAAAGGAAAACGTATAGAATCCAATTTTTTTAATGATGATTGTGAAGGAAAACCAGGACTCTGTATTGATTGTTTCAAACCGCATCACAATTATTAATAAATTTAAACAGTAAATGATAAATACATTGTTTGTAAGAAAATAAAAATGTTTTTCTTTTATAAAATTTGTAAACAAAATACATATATAAATATTTACTATAGTGGACATTAACAATTTGTTTATATTTTTCTGAAAACTATTTATAATGTTATAAAAATACAGTAAATGTTATGAATAAGACAATAAAACTTTTTTCATTTTAAATTTGAAAACCTAAAACCTTACTGTAAAATTGTCTCTTATTGTCAATAATGTGTTTAAAATTGCTAAAGATGATAAAATCCTAGCCTGGTCATTGCTCTTTGGTTTCCCCTTTGATGACTACTTATTTCTTTCAAAGGACATTTTTCTAACAATGGTCATTACAGGTAAACTTTTTAAAGAATTAATATTCTAAAGGTCAAGGGAAATCCCTCACAGACTTTATCTTTTTAAGACTCTGAATTTCATTTGAAAGGTAAGAGATCTTTTGTTGTTAACACCCCCTTTTCAGGTAAAATTAAGTGGAATAAATATTTTCAAAGATATTTTTAGGCCAAAGACAATACAATCCCTTTGCAAATTGTTTACATCCAATTCTTCCACAGGTATACAATTTTTCGATGAAACCCCATTCAAAAAAAATATTGCAAATGGACTTTTTGAAAACAACTAATACTTTTATAAATGTAAATATTAAACATATTTTAACCCGCTCAATTTTTGACCCGATTTGAATGAAACTTGTTTTAATCAATTTCTCGACCCAAAAAACATTGTAAATGACTCCTTGCGCGTTTCTGATGCTAAAACTCTAGATTTCCAAAATTTTAAAAAACTCAAAATTTGAATTTGGACCACTTAAACTGGTCTGATTTGAACGAGGTTAAAAACTTATTGTACCTTAGGACATGGGTTAATATAATAAAGGAAAATAAAAATAAAATTGATTGATATTTCAAATATTATCTCCGTTTTATTTCCGGTGCAATAATAGAAGTCCCTTACTAATGGTGGCTGTCGAATACCCTTCAATAGGCTTTTTTTCCAGTCAAAAATTAAAGCATTGCATTAGGGTTAAATTTAAACAAAAAAAAATTCAGCTATGGGGAATGATCTTACCTCATACCGCTTAGCCGCCAACGTGTTAAATAAACTTCATAAAGATTTTATAATTTATTTTTAGATTTAAAAACCATATCTTACTCAGAAATGTTTTCCTTTTGTTTCAGGTTTTTATAGTCTGAAGCCCAGAGCTTGCAGACAGCAGGTCAGTGTTAAATTAAAATTATTTGTGTAAAGTTTTAAAAATACTAGCTTTTAAGAAATTAATTTTTTAATTGCGTTAAAAAAAATTTAATGAACAAAACTTTCTAACATATACTATTTCTAAATCAGATGTTAAATCAATTAAATTTATTATTTTTTTATAATTTTAAGCAAATATTGAAGTAATTAAAAATTTTAATTCAAAGCTACATAAGTTTATAATTTTAACCAATACATCTTTGTATTCACTGTTAATTTACTTGTCATTATATGATGACTTGAAGTTGTGTTTCCAATACTAAAAGTAAATTGTGTAATACACTGTACAATGTTCAGTAGAAATATATAGAAGATAATTGGTTAAAACATGTTGCAATTCTGGGTTATTTTTTGGGAATACTTTGGGTCCAGATTGAACATGAAGACTAACTGGACAGACTGGGTCATGATTTAACACTCTGGTAAAAAGGTAAACATTCAGGGTAAAGAAGGAGAGCAATAATAAATCTAGGTATATATATTGCTCTTGTTCTATAGCAAGAGAGGTTTTTATGTTTGTAGGATTTGTAGATTTATTTGTCTGTAGATTATAATTTCTTGAGATTTTTTACTTTGGTTAAAAGCAAACCTGAATATTGCTCTTGTTGTACAGTATAGCATGGCAGAGTTTGGATGCTTTTATATTTGTTGTGTAAGGTGTCTCAGTTTTTGTCCATTTATAAGTTATTAGTTAGGTTTAGTTTAGTAGGTCAGGGATTGTTTTAACCTATTGTATTCTATATACCTTCTACAAGAACAAGTACTAGTATTTATGCTTTATACTTGAATTGCTTTCAGTATTTAACTCTGATGAGTCATTCTTATATTAAAAGAAATAACATTAAAAAATACAAATTATGAAACAATTTTAAAAAAACAACATTAAAAAAAATAATATATACTTATAAACAACTTATACTAAATTTATTAAAATAATCTATTGAGGTAATAATATGAAATAGAAAAACAAAGAAAAATCATGTGAAGAGATCAAATTTACGCATTAGACATAACAGTAATTTATTTCTTTACTTTAAAAAAATGTAAATGTTTAACTATAAATATTTATTTTGTTTCAATTTATAATATTCATTTATATCTTCAAGATATCTTACTGACCCAAAGTTAAATGAAATCAATGTATACATTTTTTCCATGATATGGCTTTTTCCAAAATTTTTATCACTTTTTTAAAAACAATTTATTAAAATAAAAATTTAATAGATTTGAATAAAAATAAAAAATGAAGAACAAAAATATTTAATTTATTATAAAATAAAAATAATCAATTTTAAGAATCAAATATGTAAATAGACTTGAAATTGGAATAATTTTTATTAAAAATATTACACTTTTCAGTAAATTAGGTAAAGAAAAATACGAAGACAAGGAATCAATTTTTGTAAAAAGATCTAAGTTAATGTACAGATGTAAGGAAGTCCATACATGGTTAGCTGGCATGTGTTTAGAATATACTCTAGTTGTGTCCTGATCACATTTCATAAACAACAATCTAAATAGATTTTTCTAAATAGTTTATAGTACTAAGAAAAATAATCTTTTAAGTATAACAGACACACAAAACAATATTCTTTGAGAAAATGAAGTTTTAACTTCCCATCTAATAAATAAAAAAAATTTAAATTGATTTATCCTAGAATAAAAAATATTTTCAGTTATTGATACTATAGAAATAAATATACTATGTAATTAAATATGCATACATATAATATGTGTATACAAACATGTTATAGTAAACACTAGAGCAATATGAAGAACCATTTCTAAAAAAAATTAGTAACTTTAGTTACTAATGGTTTCATATTAATAATATTAATAATAATTGATATTAATTAATAGATGGTTTGATTTAGATCTTGTCAAACAAACAATATAAAACTTGCATGAGGTAGGACAAAGGAAAGAAGACAGTCGGTTCTGCTTCATATTTCAATATTACAAGACTAGAATACAATTAAAACAAAAGTTTATCCAGTAAGTGATTTTAGGGAAAGAGAATTATAGGTTTTGCCTCAGTATTATTTACCACAACACTATTTAATGTGTACAAAAAATAGGTTATTACATTAGGACTAGTTAGAGAGCGAAAATATTATGTTAATAATCATAATTCACTAGTATGAATAGTGTACATTAAGAGAAGTTATTGCAATAACTTAGCCGCATTCTGGACCACCGGAGCATCAAGTCTACTCAGCTTAGGATCTTCTAGTGCAGCAGCATTCTGACCCAACAAAGCATCAAGTCTAATCAGCTTAGGATCAGCTAGTACAGCAGCTTTCTTGACCAACGAAACATCAAGTCTACTCAGCTTAGGATCATCTATTGCAGCAGCATTCTGAACTATTGAAGGATCAAGTCTACTCAGTTTATGATCATCTGGTGCAACAGCATTCTGGACCAACGGAGCATCAAGTCTACTCAACTTGGGATCTTCTAGTGTGGAGCAGCATTCTGAACCAACGGAGCATCAATTCTACTCAGGTTAGGATCTTCTAGTGCAGCAGTATTCTGAACCAACGGAGTACTAAGTCTACCCAGCCTAGGATAATCTTGTGCAGTAGCTTTCTGGACCAACGAAACATCATGTCTACTCAGTTTAGGATCATCTAGTGCAGCAGCATTTTGGACCAACAGAGCATCACGTCTACTCAGCTTAGAATCATCTAGTGCAGCAGCATTCTGGACCAACGGAACATCAAGTCTACTCCACTTGAGATCTTCTAATTCAGCAGCATTTCTAACTAATTGAGGATCAAGTTTACTCAGCTTGGGAACTTCTAGTGCAGCAGCATTCTGGACTAGTGGAGCATCAAGTCTACTCCACTTGAGA
Source organism: Prosapia bicincta (assembly GCA_036971475.1). Taxonomy (NCBI): domain Eukaryota; kingdom Metazoa; phylum Arthropoda; class Insecta; order Hemiptera; family Cercopidae; genus Prosapia; species Prosapia bicincta. The sequence goes on along the minus strand of JBAIZL010000005.1, from coordinate 235,568,185 downwards.
TCTTCTAATGCAGCAGCATTTTGAACTAATGGAGGAGCAAGTCTACTCAGCTTGGGATCTTCTAGTACAGCAGCATTCTGAACCAACGGAGCACTAGTCTACTCTGCTTAGGATCTTCTAGTGCAGCAGCATTCTGGAACAAAGACAGATCAAGTCTACTCAGCTTAGGATCATCTAGTGCAGCAACATTCTGAACCAACGAAGCATTAAGTCTACTCAGCTTAGGATCATCTAGTGCAGCAGCATTCTGGACCAACGGAGCATCAAGTCTACTCAAATTGGGATCTTCTAGTACAGCAGCATTCTGAACTAATGGAGGAGCAAGTCTACTCAGCTTGGGATCTTCTAGTGCAGCAGCATTCTGAACTAATGGAGCATCAAGTCTACTCAGCTTAGGATTATCTAGTGCAGCAGCATTCTGGAAAAATAGAGCATCAAGTCTAATCAGCTTGGGATCTTCAGGTGCGGCAGTATTCTGAACCAATGGAGCATCAAGTCTACTCAGCTTAGGATCATCTAGTGCAGCAGCATTCTGGACCAACGGAGCATAAAGTCTACTCAGCTTGGGATCTTCAGGTGCAGCAGCATTCTGAACCAATGGAGCATCAAGTCTACTCAGCTTAGGATCATCTAGTGCAGCAGCATTCAGAAGCAGCAGAGCATCAAGTCTACTCAGCTTGGGATCATCTAGCGCAGGAGCATATCTGAACCAATGGAGCATCAAGTCTACTGAGCTTAGGATCATCTAGTGCAGCATCATTCTGAACTAATGGAGGATCAAGTCTACTCAGCTTGGAATCATCTAGTGCAGCAGTATTCTGAACCAACGGAGCATCAAGTCTACTCAGCTTAGGATCATCTAGTGCAGCAGCTTTCTGGACCAACGAAACATCACGTCTACTCAGATTAGGATCATCTACTGCAGCAGCATCCTGGACCAACAAAGCATCAAGGCTACTCAGCTTAGGATCATCTAGTGCAGCAGCATTATGGACCAACGGAACATCAAGTCTACTCAGCTTGGGATCATCTAGTGCAGCAGCATTCTGGACCAACGAAGCATCAAGTCTACTCAGCTTGGGATCTTCTAATGCAGCAGCATTCTGAACTAATGGAGGAGCAAGTCTACTCAGCTTGGGATCTTCTAGTGCAGCAGCATTCTGGACCAATGGAGCATCAAGTCTACTCAACTTATGATATTCTAGTGCAGCAGCATTCTGAACTAATGGAGTATCAGGTCTACTCTGCTAGGGATCTTCTAGTGCAGCAGCATTCTGAACTAACGGAGCATCAGTCTACTGAGCTTAGGATCTTCTAGTGCAGCAGCATTTTGACCCAACGGAGCATCAAGTCTACTTAGCTTAGGATCTTCTAGTTGCAGCAGCATTCAGAACCAGCGGAGCATCAAGTCTACTCAGCTTGGGATCATCTAGCGCAGGAGCATATCTGAACCAATGGGGCATCAAGTCTACTGAGCTTAGGATCATCTAGTGCAGCAGCATTCTGAACTAATGGAGGATCAAGTCTACTCAGTTTGGAATCATCTAGTGCAGCAGTATTCTGAACCAACGGAGCATCAAGTCTACTCAGATTAGGTTCATCTAGTGCAGCAGCTTTCTGGACCAACGAAACATCACGTCTACTCAGATTAGGATCATCTAGTGCAGCAGAATCCTGGACCAACAAAGCACCAAGGTTACTCAGCTTAGGATCATCTAGTGCAGCAGCATTATGGACCAACGGAACATCAAGTCTACTCATCTTCGGATCTTCTAGTGCACAGCATTCTGAACTAATTGAGGATCAAGTCTACTCAGCTTGGGATCTTCTAGCGCACCAGCATTCTGTACCAGTGGAGCATCAAGTCTACTCCACTTGAGATCTTCTAATGCAGCAGCATTTTGAACTAATGGTGGATCAAGTCTATTCAGCTTGGGAACATCTAGTGTAGCACCATTCTGGATCAACGAAGCATCAAGTCTACTCAGCTTAGGATCATCTAGTGCAGCCGCATTCTGGACCAACGGAGCATCAAGTCTACTCAGCTTGTTATCATCTAGTGCAGCACCACTCTGGATCAACGAAGCATCATGTCTACTCAGCGTTTTGACCTTCTAATGCAGCAGCATTCTGAACTAATGGAGGAGCAAGTCTACTCTGCTAGGGATCTTCTAGTGCAGCAGCATTCTGAACCAACGGAGCATCAAGTCTACTGAGCTTAGGATCTTCTAGTGCAGCAGCATTTTGACCCAACGGAGCATCAAGTCTACTTAGCTTAGGATCTTCTAGTTGCAGCAGCATTCAGAACCAGCGGAGCATCAAGTCTACTCAGCTTGGGATCATCTAGCGCAGAAGCATATCTGAACCAATTTAGCATCAAGTCTACTCAGCTTAGGATCATCTAGTTCAGCAGCAATCTGGACCAGCGGAGCAAACAGTCTACTCAGCTTAGGATCATCTAGTGCAGCAGCATTCTGGACCAACGAAGCATTAAGTCTACTCAGCTTAGGATCATCTAGTGCAGCAGCATTCTGGACCAACAGAGCATCAAGTCTACTCAGCTTGGGATATTCGAGTGAAGCAGCAATCTGAACTAATAAAGGATCGTCTACTCAGCTTAGGATCATCTAGTGCAGCAGCATTCTGAACCAACAGAGCATCAAGTCTACTCAGCTTGGCATCTTCTAGTGCAGCTGCATTCTGGATCAACCGAGCAACAAGTCTACTCAGTTAGGGATCATCTAGTGCAGCAGCATTCTGGATCAACGTAGCATCAAGTCTCCTCAGCTTGAGAACATCTAGTGCAGCAGCATTCTTGATCAACCGAGCATCAAGTCTACTCAGCTTGGGATCTTCTAGTGCAGCAGAATTCTGAACTAGCAGAGCATCAAGTCTACTCAGCTTATAATCATCTAGTGCAGCAGCATTCTGAACTAATGGAGGATCAAGTCTACTCAGCTGCCACAATACTGTTGCAGTAGATGATCACAGGTTTAGTACACTTGATGCCACATCACAACAGAAGTATCGAGAATACCTTAAATATTTGTGTATTTTATATATTATTGTTTATGTAACAATATGGTAAACAAATCGTTTATCAAACTTGAAAAGATGATCTCAGGTTGAGTACACCCAAGCATCAAGTCTACTCAGCTTAGGATCATCTAGTGCAGCAGCATTCTGGACCAACGGAGCATCAAGTCTACTCAGCTTGGGATCTTCTAGTGCAGCAACATTTTTAACTAATGGAGGTTCAAGTCTACTCAGCTTAGGAGCATCTAGTGCAGCAATATTCTGGCCTGATAAAGTGTGTGAAGTGTACTCAACCTGAGATCATCTTTTCAAGTTTGATAAACGATTTGTTTACCATATTGTTACATAAACAATAATATATAAAATACACAAATATTTAAGGTATTCTCGATACTTCTGTTGTGATGTGGCATCAAGTGTACTAAACCTGAGATCATCTACTGCAACAGTATTGTGGATGAAAAAGTTTTAAGACTAATCAACCCTAGAACATTTAATGGATGAACATTCAGTGTTATGAACTTTTAAAGGATTTGTTCTACTGTTAAGGCTAATGTGTCACAGACTATATAAATGGGCATTGGACTTCTTAGGCCCTACATGTTGATGCTTTTAGTTTTGAATGTTTCCAAAAAGTAATGGCACATTTAAATTGAAAATAAATAGTGGATTCTGTAGTAGATCAATGTAATCATATTACCCTATGAAATGTCAAGATAGCAGTTGAATCATTTCTCTCTTTGGATTTGATGAGGTTAAAGAAGGTGACACAGATAGTTGTTAAAATATCTGTCAATCGTGGTTTGCCTTCCTTGTAGTGTATGCCACATGTTGAGGGGCATGCAGTTTGTTATTGTAGATAATTATCTACAAACAAATAGATCTTTGCTGAGAACTGTTCAGAGTTTTATTTTCCAAATTTGATAAATGATTTATTCATTACCTTGTTACATGAACAATAACATATTAAATACACAAATATTTAAGGTATTCCGGAGACTTCTGATGTAGCATCAAATTTACTAAACCTGGGATTATCTATTGCAACAATATTCTGGATAAAAAAGGGTTAAGACTATTCGACCTTGGAACATTTAATGGATCAACGTTATGACTTTTGAATAAGTATTCTCAAGATAACATTACAAAAAATTAATGTGTGTCATATTGTTACAACACGTAGTTTTTATGTGATAAAGTAGATAGTGCATCATGATTCATTAGCAATATACTACAGAAAATTTCAAAACTAATAATATTGCATTAAGTTGGGTCAAGGAAATAAAATAATGCGTCTTTACCAGAAACTCATATATCGATAGATTGTATTTACAAAAGTAAGATTATTGTATTAGGTAGTATCATGGGGAGAGTGTGGACTCTGTATTAAATTTCATTCACTATTATAATTTTAGAGTATGTTTGTAGATATAAAATTAACATATTAGCTAGTGTCAAGAACAAAAAATAGTGGAACTTGTAGTGGTTAAAGTCTGCTCGTTGGTTACTGTCACGCTATCACCGTATCAGCTGGTATGAAGGTAGCATACCTTTTGACGAGGACACAATGCGAAAGATGTTAACACCGTTTTCCACCATATTCACAAAAGGTTTGGAAAAGGCTAGATTTCTAAGGCAATTTCACACTGATGTGCGTGAATTGCTCAAAGAGAAGCGAGACTTCTCTTGTAAATACTATAAATGTATATTACCTCAGTATAATAATAATAATACTGTAGATTGTAGATGCGCACTGCGCAGTGCTAAATATTACTACGATCTGCTCCTAGCGTAGGGTCACTGGCGAGAAGTTAATTCGTCCGTAAACCTAAGTTTGTCTGGGTCACTGGCAGGAAGTTAATACTTCCGTAAACCTAAGTGTATTTTGATCCCTGGCGTGAAGTTAATTCTTCCGTAGACCCATGTGTGTATGTGTAATCACGTGTGGAGCAGATAAAAAAGTAAAAAAAAATAATAAAATTAATTAATCAGGGGACTACATTTTGTCATGGAATGGTAGTCACTTGGGAGTAGCGATGGTTGGGGCTACTCTCCAAGAGGTAAGCCTTCTGCTTGCTCGGGCTTGTCATGCGGGCATTGAATCGGCTTCACTGATTCAGTTGGCAGTCCTAACCCCGTGAAAACAGCAGAAGGCAAGCGTAGCGACACCTTTAGCTAGTGAAGAAGAAGAATCAGTTTGAATTAATGTAACACAGTTTCATTTTTTTTTTAAAGTTGTTATAGATGTTCATATAATTCACGTGAAATAATTCATATATATTGTAAGTATTTCTTTTATTATTATAATATTTATAATTATGAATGAATTCTTTATAATGTAATTTTTTATAATAATTTCAATCAAGGCAGGTTAGTAACTTTTCTAATTTATTTTAAGATAAATATATTTTCTAGAGCTTTCTTTTTTTATAACAAGTTTAATGTATCATTTAAAACACTTTCTTAACAATTATAAGTTCTATTAATAAATTACAAGTTTTTTCTTTTTTAAAGTTTTACAAATTTACTATTAGTTTCCTCTATTATTATAATTCGTATTATTCTAAATTATATTTCTCTTTTGGGCAGCAACAATTTTTATTTAATTTAGTCTAAATTGATTTTAATTTTGGTTTAGCACAAGCTCTCTTAATCTCGGGTTATCTGGTAGGTTTCAAATTTTGAATAATGAAATCTTATTTGACACTCTAAAGTACAAGAACAAAAAAAAACTAAGCTATAAATGTTAGAAACTAGGTTACAAATTAATTTATTTCTAAGTAAAATTGTTCCTTAATATTCTCTCTAAATGTTTTCTTTTATAGTTTAATGTTTATAATAAATTCACTGGTTTCTTTTCTTTTATAAATGTCTGATTGCAAAATTTCAAAATGTAGTAATGGATCTAGCCTAGATACTTAAGTGTTTTAGATTGCAGATTCCACTTTCAGCCTTTATCAAAATATTTAATAAGATCTTTTTAAATAAATAGTTTTAATTAATTTTCTTGAAAGTATTTTGTAGTGTTAATTGAATTCGAGACTAACACTCCCGCACTAAGTTTGATTTCTTTAAATTTTGTTGGCCAATTCTGAAACACGTCTGTCTTGCTTGAGTAGGTGTGAGTAACTGAAGCCACGCTAGGCTAAGCATTTCAAAATGGCTAAAACCAACTATTTCATTTTTTTAATTGTTGTTGCCGGCTTTACGGATGCTGTATTCACTGCCTTTTGTACATTTCATGTTCTTAATAACTAGATTTTAATTTCTCTGCAGGTAACTGCATTTAAATATTATATCTTCCGACGAAGTTTAAATTATCAGCTGTTCTGTTCACAATGCGCGCACATCTTACTTAATACGCCAACCAGTTTTGGTCAACTTGTGTGCAATCTTAAAATGGTTTCACTTTTCTTAACACTGAAAGGTTTTTACTTTTATTTACATTGTTTTAGTGTTCTTTTTAAACTGTTACACATTAAATTGTTTCTATTATATTGCTTGTTTTACAGTGGTTATTGTTCTAAACTTGTGATTAAATATTACGATTTTGCCAATTTAGGTTATGTTTACATTTTTCTCTTTTTTCATAATTGGTTATTTTATGGTTTGAATTTACTTACATATTTATATTATATTATACATAGTGCCTTTATTGCTTGCTATTCCAAAATGTTACAATATATATATATATATATATATATATATATATATATATATATATATATATATATATATATATATATATATATATAATTTAAACCAACATAGGTTATTCAAAAACAAGAATATTTATTAATTTATATCCAAAGCTTTTCGTTGGCAAACAGTACCAACATCAGGAATGAAAATTACAATAATTACAATAATTATTGTAATTTTCATTCCTGATGATGTTGGTACTGTTTGCAACGAAAAGCTTTGTATATAAATTAATAAATATTCTTGTATTTGAATAACCTATGTTGTTTTAAATTATTAAACAAGAAAACGTATTTTATATTTATATATATATATATATATATATATATATATATATATATATATATATATATATATATATATATATATATATATATATATTGTAACATTTTGAAGTAGTATATATATAAAAGGCACTTACAAAATAAGATAAATATATATAAATAAATTCAGTATGTAAAAAAAATTACTAAAATATACCAGTAACGAAATGTAAACATAACCTAATTTCACTTGTGTAGAAAATGCACATGGCCACATTTTAGATCTAATCACAAGATTTTATATAAAAAGAAAAAAAACACACAAATCACTATTTATAAGAAAATGTATTAGAAGTAATTAATAGATAACAATTTGAATAGAACAATAGAACGATATAAATACACTTAAAACTTTCAAACGGCAAGCTAGTGAAATGTTCTGAAGTAAACAAGATGGGAGAACGAATTTGTGGAGTTGCGTGCGCATTGACCGGCAAAAGATATTCGTTTTAAATATTTCTCGTGGAGATATAATCTAAAACAGTTTGGGAAATAAGATTTAAATGCAATTGTTTTGCAAAGAAATTTAAGTGCAGTTGTTAAGAAGAAGAAGTGTATCAGAGGCGGTGAACATGACATCCGTAAAGCTGTTACAAGGAATAAACGAGAAAATAGCGGAAATTGACGACTTGGCCATTTTATTGCTAAAAAGGGAGCGTCAGTTAGTTGGGACAGAGCATTTGAACGAGGCAGACGTGTTTCAGAATTGGCTGTAGAAATTTTATTTTTTTTACTGGTGCGGAAAGTGCAGTATCGTATTCAAATCATAATTACCGAATAACATTAAGCCAAATCATTGAACTGATCGATTAAGAAGACATTATTCAGGAAATTATTTAATTAGAAACCAAATAACTTGTAAAAAAATTTTAGCTTGTAAGAATTGTAACTTAGATATTTTTTTGAAGGTGCCAACTCAAATTTTATTATTCAAAATTTAGAAAACCCACCTATTAACCCGAGATAAGGAGAGCTCAAGCTCAAATTAAAGTAATTAAATCAAATTCAATTAATATTAAAATTTATAACTAAACTTCTTGCTGCCATAAACAAATTTTAGACTTAGGCTAATAAAGCTTAATTTTTGTAATTCTTTGTGGATGAAATAAGACTTTGTAATTAGTAAGTGACTTTATAAAAGAAAATAAGGAATGTCATATTAAGATATTAAAATTTTTGTAACAAAAGCAGCATTGAATCGTTATTTCTTTTAACTTATAAATTTTTATTAAGACTTATAAAAGAGAATTTACCAATTATTACAATATATATAATGTACACGTGACGGAAGTTTGGAAATTCTAAAAAGTAGCAAGACCGCAATGGCTCCCGGTGATTAGTGTCACACAAGCAAGCATATCAAATGTGGGTTTCAGATAATGTCAACTATCTACCCAGAACGGATGCGGACTAGCGATTGTGTACGAATAATCGCTACAACGTTTTCACACTATTCAAGTCAACATGTCCAGATCGACATCTTCTTGAACGACCTGATGACCAGTCACACTGTAAGTGTAATAATCAATAAATTGTATATCAGGTTTTTTTTCGATCTTCTTTTTTAGTGACATTCGACAACAACTGGAGGAGCGATACGTTGAGGGACCGATCGACTTACACCTAGATTATCACATCTTTATGGGCGATCGGCAACAAACACCGCAAATAGGAAGATGGCGTAGGGTTTTAACTAGACCTAGAACCACCACAACCTCGTCGTAGGATACGGCCTCCCAGCCGCCTACAACAACCCGACCGCCTACAACCTCGTCGCAGGATACAGCTTTCCAACCGCCTACAACCCCGTCACCGGATACAACTACCCGACCGCCTACAACCTCGTCGCTGGATATAGCTTCCCGGCCACCTACATTCTCAGAGAATACATTTTTCTTCCGGGGGACATCAGCCAGGTGAATTTATCAGGTATACTTCTACCGACAGACGCACTTTTTGTCGACATGGACGGACTTGATGCCTTATTAACGTATTTAGAAAACTAGCTTCATTAAAAACTAAGTAGTGTATAATAATCAAGTGTTTTTTTTTTCACTACACAGGATCATTTTTGGTGAGTGCATATATTATTATTATTTTTTTGACACTATTTCATTTCTATGACGTAAATTTTTAATTACTTTTTATTAGGCTTCGCCACGGCAAGGCAATTCCGTCTGTTGAGCATCCAGACTGTCGGCTATTTGAACTCGGTGTAAATGTTGTTTGTTTGAACTTTGTGTAAGTTGCTTGGTTAATCGTCGCGTAAGACAGCAATGTTGTTTAGTTGAAACGTTGGTCATTTGATCTAGCCTTCACCAGCCATAGCCGTCATCTTTGCCTACCACCCGTTATGGGCGCTGCCATCTTGCCCTGCCACAACTCCCATCTTGCCCCGCCACAACCCCCATCTTCCCTATGACGCGGTAACACATCCTGTACACAACCATGACAAAGAACTTCTTCAACACCACACTACAACTACCACGTAGCTCAGTCGGTAGCGTTACAACCCCCTGAATCAAAACGGATCTATTCCCAACCCCATACAACTTTATTTTTCAACAAAACCCCCACGACAACTTGCGCCCAACCCCTACGACACACATAGTTTATAGATATGTATTATCATTCCTACCTGAAATGGTAATTTATTACAGGAGGTGGCTTTCAGGTACTACAATACCTTATCATTGGATGTTGACCCCACAGACCATGGAATTGGGATATCCACTCTAACACCGTACTGCGCCTGAAGCAACGCGTCCGTGTTGCGTGTCTGTCGGTTAACACGGCGTAAATGTAACACGAATCGTACTGTGAGCGCCTGCAATGCGGCAAGGCGATGTGTTGCACGTCCAGACTGTTGGTTATTTGAACTCGGTGTAATTGTTGTTCGTTTGATCTTCGTGTAAGTTGCGTAGCGTAATCACAGATCTATCACCCGACATCTCACACACACATACCCTACATCTACCCCCAACATACCCCATACACACACCCCACATTTTCTTACACTGGGCGACACCATCTTGTTTTGTGCTCAAGTTGTGCCAAAGTGCGGGCTTTAACTTCTGTCGGAAAAGAATTTATAGGGAACGGCTACACTCATTCAAATGTTATCGAATAGAATTTTTATTTCTTTCGTACAAGGAATAACCTCAATAGCAGAATAAAAAATCGTACAATATAAAGATAAACATGGCACCTGGTCGTATTCGAGAATTGTCCATCCACCACGGGCAGTCTTAGAGTACGATGTAAGTGTTTCAAACAGTCGGTAGGGGCGCCAATGATCGTGGACCAGTCATCGTTATCTTTTTCTAGGAAGTGAGTTATAGGAAGTGGGATCTGTAAGGAAAGTTTGTTCTAAGAGAGATGAAGTGGTCGCCAGAAATTTCTTGAAGGAAAGCAATGTTGTCTAAAGCAGTCCAATTCCAAATGAGAGAAAATAATGCTTACGATAAAAGATTTCTCTGCAGTAGTTAGCACCATGCCAGAAAAAACTAACCTGAAATGGAATATGTCAAAACGAGTGCGAGGCGACAATTATAATTCGGCACAGCTGATCGTGAAGGCAACTACAGCTGATTCAGTTTCAGTACTGTTTATGTTACGGTAAATCTAGACTAACCAATAAAGAGATTCAATATTAATATTATTTACATACAGCTTCACCAGCCAGTTATATTTTTGAGACGACAAGGAATAAGAAGCCTAATACATTACTCAGCGACCCCCCCCCCCAGAATTTCGTTAAGGGAGCAAAGAACATCAACAACAGGGGAGGGGTCATCAACTGGGATGTAATATTCCTACAAATCAGTCAAGTTACCTAAATGCGTGCTTTTGAAAAAAACTATGATTTTTAAACATTTTTGTACCATATACAAATTACAGTTGTAATGCATTGGTTAGGAATTAACCCAGCCAGAAAATAGATAAATCACGAGGTAAAAATAAAAGGAAACTAAACTGAGTAAAATTTTGTTTTGAAATACGTTTAATATAAAATATTTATATCTTATTTAGTAGTTATTCTGGTACTTGAGAAAATAAAAATATTTAAATATTGCAAAATATTATGGACAATATAATTATGCAAGGCTTTATACTTAAGGTGAAGGCATGGCGATGTCTTCATCAGTAACGTTCTCCTCACTGGACTTATCAGTGGTATCGGTGTCGTCGGCTCCGAGGTTCAAGGTCATACAACGCCGTCTCTCCAGTAGAACACTTCCATGGCTAAAGTGTGATGAACAAAACCTTCCGTCATCGGAAGTGATGTTTTCATCACTAGACAAAACTCTGAAAAGCAACTAACACCATCCTTTTCTACATTACATACTGAAACTATCTATGTATATGACAAAAAATCTGATTCTACTACGTTTTTATTAGTTCGGTTTCGTCACATCTGTCTGTCTGTCTGGGTGAAATTTTGCAATCAAGTTTAATCTAACTTCCCAATGAGTTAGAGACCTGAAATTTTAAATATAGGTCAGAATTAGATTACAATGCAATATTCACTAGGTTTCTTGTCTCTACATTTGTTTAAACCATGGTTATTTAAAGGTATCGAATTTGGGAGATGAGCTAGTGACTTGGAATTTTTCAAATATATGTGAGAACTGAATAGTAACCTGATATTTCTTCTGCTACTGGTCCATAAGATTCTTTAAACAAATTAAATTTGATTGAGGAGCTAGAGACTTGAAATTTTACTTACAGGCCAGGAATGGATGACAATGTCACATTCACTAGCATTAGGTTTGTGTAAACATATCAGATTTGCTAGTGTGCAAGAGTGTAGCAGCAGAACGTATGCGCATGTACTTGCGTGCGTGTGTCTGGTTTCGCACCCCTAGTTTAACGTATAATTGCACTTCACGTGCGTTTGGTGATAATGAATAATGCCCTGGCTTTCCCCCGGCATACTCACATATAATAGTGGTCTGAGCGTGTGCGTGAATGTTGGGACAATCGTTACAAAGGTTAAAGAGACATCTACACAACGCAAGCGCCAATTAGATAAGAAACATTGTGGCTTTCTGTCTTTTCATTAAAAGCCTTTAAGTAGCATAGCATAATGTAACCAAACACCCATCTATTCGTACAATACAGCAAACCGCATATGCATGTGAGATGAAGATAGTTCGCTAGAGGTTGGCTACTACGGGTTCGGAGGCCCAGATCCGGGTTGAAAATAATTTATTATTTTTTTTTACATTAGGTTTATGTTAACTATACTGTCTGTCATTAAAGTAACTTATAAGCTACATTACCCTATCTCTTGAATTACCCTTTGAAAATAACAATATTTCTCTTTTACCAAAAGTATTCATTGATATTTTACTATGGAAGTGTCTATTTATTCACTTATTTTCATGTTTACTCAAAGACTGTAAAAGGTTGTTTTAGAATGACAATCGCGGATGAAGATACAATATTTCTTCTTTAGTTTCGTAAAAGAAACATCTTGTTGGGTTGTATATTTCCAGAGATGTGACAGTTTATAAATTAAAATCTCGCATTCGTCAATCTTGGAAATGTAAAATTTAGCTATGTTTTTATCACTAACGTACATTTTCTACACCGTTAATTAATATATCATACTGTAAAAGTGTTATACCTAAACCAATTATTAATAATATACCCACCCTTATCACTTATAACATATATCTATAACAACCTTAAACAACTATTAAGTTTTATTCTAACCTTAAATTTTGTATCATAAACACATGATAGGTGATAGTGAATAGTGGCCTGGTTTTTCCCCGTCAAACGTGCATTTAATTTTGTGCTAAATGAATGTTGCGTTTGTGACAATCGTTACAATAGTCAAAGCGACGGCTACACAACGAGGAGAGACAAAGACGGCAAGTTGGGCTGCAAGAGGAACCTGAAGCAGGTAAGTTTGTACGAGATTAGCCAAACACTGTAAGCGAGATATAAAACATCCCGAAGAACAGCTCAAGATCGACCTTGGAAATAATAACAAAAGAAAAGTAGACACGTGAGACGGGGGGGGGGGGCGGAAATTCTTCTCGACTTGCTCAAGCAAGAGTAAACAATACTAAACAATACGAGGCACACGGCTCACCTTGCCAGCTATGTACTCCGCATGTAGGCCTAGTACTCGTATATATGTCCTTGACAGAGTCTAATCTATATATACAATATCGATTGATATTTTTCATCCGGACATAAGGCTAAACAGCAGAAAATAAGAAATTTAATTTTAAGAAAGTTAATTATACTACGCTTTTAAAACTGACTAAGAAGTATAAAATAATTTTTCATAGCCCTTCTACAATGTTGAGGGAGAATTGTTAGAGTCTATGGATATACTTTTAATACTTGGATAAAAAAATGTGGGGTGTAGCCAATAAATAATGCTAGTAGAGAATCTGAAATTATTCATAGATGATTTCAGTGAATTGAAAATGACATTGTCTGTAATATATTTAATTGTCGGTGCCCTACATCATGGATTGTCTACTTGTATTATTTACTGGCAGCGCCCCACGTTTTCCTCTCCAAATATTACAAACATATCCATAGTTACTAACAATTCTCCCTCAAAATTGTAGAAATGTAACAATTATTTTATACATTTTAGTCAGTTCTAAAAGCGTGGTATATTGAAAAAAAAACATTTATTTAATTTTATATTTTTCATTACAAATTAGAAAAAATTCAAAACTTAGTGATAATGAGTATAAATGGAAAAACTGAAGAGTTCCTTTGTTATTGAATAAAGATGTCACACCAAGGGATGAGAAATAACACTCATTGGGGTCAAAAATGTCATCAGCCTTAGATCTAAGCCCCCAACCATCCCTAATATAAGTTTACAGTATTAGACAAACCTTACATAACTTTCAATGAAGGACGTACATATATTTGTATTAGATAGCATAATCCTTAAAGATAAATCGTCCAGATGCAAGTATAAACAAGACTTAAACTCAAAATAAACCTCGAGCTTTTACAATTAAACTTATTATATAATGTTTTCTTTATAAAAAGTATTTTATAGAACAAGGAGCGATGTATCACATAAACCTTCTCCATGTCCGCAATATACCTGACTATATATAACGATAGGGACTTACGCTTATCTGATTTTGTAATCAAAAAGGCTTTGTTATTGTTGCATAACCTAAATGTAAGGGAGACCGGGAGTAGTTGTCGCACGGGTAAGTTGGTGCAGAGGCTTCAAATTTTATATTTTACAGCAATGACCGGCCAGTAGAGTATTTGTCCTCGTACCACAACAGTGTATTTAAGAATTTCTTGTATCGTCGAAACCTGGAAATGAAAATCTGGCTGTGTTTTTATCACTTTAAACGTGTATAATTTATTATTTCTGTAGCGACTTATAGTGATATCTCTCCAAATATTCAACACAACAAACTGTTCCTGCACAAATGAGCCACTGCAAGGTTTAGTGGTGTAAGTCACTTTACTATAAAGATGGGTATCGAGTGTTGCCAGAAAAGGAAGAGAGTTATATGAGTGTTATACCATATGAAGGAGAAAGGTTAATACTAGTGTTAGCTAACTTAAAACGCCTTGCCTAAGAGTTGTTAACTTTGCTCTGATTTGGGAAGCCTCCATGGGCAGATTGGGTCTTTTTATTGTTAAGACCTTGTCCTCACCGCCCTAAACCTGAGCAACCGGGTGGGTCCACGGGTGGCGGATAGTGGAACGACCTACAGATATGTAGGTTACTTGTGAATAAGGATTCAGGAAGGTTTCTGAATAAGAAGGCCCGGACCAAGGCAATGGTTCAAAGGTGAGGAATTATCCCTCCTCGTCAGTCGGTTGGGTGTGGTAGAAATAACTGCTCTGACTGGGGACTGGGGTAGTTGGGAATTAAGTCCTCACAATGCTACTCTCACCTCCCAGGTGAACCAAGGGCAATGCGGCAGTGAAGTATGAGCGGGAAACTACCCTAACGACACAGTTGTAACAAAAGAGAGTAAAGCAGGCTGTTCGCTCCAAGAGCAACAGTTAATAATGTTCTGAACTTGGGGTAAGCTTCAAGGTCAGTGACTGAATACAAAATCCAAGGTGGAAGGCATCGTGCCGATTGATGAATGGCTGCAGGGTATAAAATGCAGTCGCACACAATCCCCTTGAGGAACCGGACAAAACCTCATTGTATGTTGACTTGCCAGGGCAGTGGGGGCTCTGCTCTGGTTGACCGTTCTTTCCCCCATACTCGTGGGACGTTAATGGACCAGACTAATACAAAAATTGATTTTGAGACTGCGCAGACAGCGGGAGCTAATGAGACGGCAAACCGTGAGTCTGTAGCAGATGTGTCAACGGCAACCACCACTGAGGGTGCGGGGGCGGCTACCAAGCTGCCGACTGCAGAAACCAGTGAAATGGCTGTAGAGTTGAGCACGCTTTCTTTACGGAGAAAGCGTATGAGTGGAGCGGCCAAAAGGCGGCTCCGAAGAGATCAGGCGAGCGCAGCGGGAGGGCCAATAATCCTGAATACAAAACGAAGGGGAGGCCAAAACCGAACCGAGCTTGTTAATGTCCAGGGTTTGGATGTTGTGAGGAGGGAGGTGCAACATGGAAGCAATCAACCAAGAGCACCAAACCCCAGCACGCCCAAAAGGCCTAGGAGTTCGACTTCCAATCCCTCTCCAGTTGAGGGAGGAAAGAAGAAAGCGAAGCTGGGACAAGGGGGAGGGTGCTGCAGGGTCTTCGGGCACGTACGGCGATACCCTTCAGCAAAAGGTAGCCATTGTCCAAGTCAGTTACTTAGAGAGACAACTCTCGGAAGAGATGGCGTTGGAGCTGGAGGAGCTGTTCTTCTCAGAACTGCTGTTCGATGAGACGAAGAGTGGGGACAGAGGGTTCAGGACAGCATACTTGGAGAGGGGGGCTCTAAACGTTGTATGCTCCTCACGGGAGAGCCTGGAGTGGGTCCTGCCAAGCTTCACCCTGAGTGAGGGGGTAAAGTTGAGGGCAGGGCCACCTAAGGAGATCTTTTGCATTGAAAAAGTTTCAATGTGGGTGCCCAAACCCTACAATGACAAAGAGCCGGAAGAGATCCTGAAGGTGGTCAAAACCCAGAATAGTTAGATAGTTCAGGATACTTGGAAGGTGATTGTTAGGAAAAGGGAGGATGCAGGTCTTACCCTTATCCTGTATATAGGAGAGGGCTCCCTCAGGGCACTGCGGAACAACAACCTGAGGGTGAATGTGGGGCTGAGACAGGCCACGTTCAAGGTGCTCTCTAGTCCTGGGGCTGCTTTGTGGACCCAGGCAACTGCTAAGTAAGCAGAACAATGATCAAGTTTCTCCAAGTGAACCTACAGCACAGCAGGGCAGCTAGTGCTGTCGTGTGTAGGATGCTGGAATGGAAAGAGGTTGACTTGGTGCTCATCCAGGAGCCATGGATTTCTGGAGGACGAATATGCTGGCTGGCGACATCTGGAGGTAAGTTGTTGTATGATAAGAACTCCGGTGTTCCCAGAACATGTATCCTGGGGTCAGGAGTAGGTTGAGTGCTTTTGTACTAACGGACTTCTGCTGCAGGGACTTGATAGCAGTAATGGTGGAGCTGCGGGCGGAGGGGAGGATGAGGAGGCTGAACCTGGCCACGCATATCTTCCCTTTGATTACGCGGGGGCTCTACCAACAAAGCTGAGGAGGCTGGTTGAGCACTGTGGGGCTGTGGATGAGGAGCTGCTGGTGGGGCTTCGTGGGGAAGTACAGGTACCAACACTAGAGGTGAGGAACTTTTAGCTTATCTTAGCTCTAAGAATTTACTAGTTTTAAATCAGGGGGAAGAGCCGACGTTTGTCACTAGGGCCAGACGGGAGGTCCAGGATATTACGAACCAGATGGCTAGGTATGTACTAAATTGGCATGTGTCGGATGAACCGTCTTCTTCTGACCACAGACATATTAGGTATGATATCTCCCTCAATCCAGCCATGCTTCGGCCAACCAGGGATCCAAGAAGAACAGACTGGGACTCCTACAGGAGGGACCTGGGTGTTCGGATTGAGGAGGCTGGATTGGAGTATGGTGGGAGGAGAGAGCTAGAAGACTCTGCCACATTGGTTGGAGAGGCTATAGTAGAATCCTTTACTGATAACGGCCCTCTCAGTGAGGGGAGAAAAGTAGGGGATCCGTCATGGTGGAATAAGAAGTTAGCCAAACTTCGGAAGACCACCAGGATACTCTTTAATAGAGCAAAAAAGATTGGGGAGTGGGACCAGTATAGGAAAACACTAACTGAATACAACAGGGCAATTACAGAAGCACGCAAGAAGTCCTGGAAGGAGTTTTGTCAAGAAATTGACAAAACTTGGGAAGGGGCACGACTGCATAAAGTGCTCTCTAAGGACCCAGTTAACCCGGTGGGGATGCTAAGAACTCCATTGGGAAATATAACAAAAACTGCAAGGGAAACTGTGGAAGAATTAATCAGAACACATTTCCCTAGCAGTACTCTGAGGAAACTTGGGGGAGCCAGTTGCCAAACCCTCCACAAGACGTGGTAAGAGGGAGGACTGGGAAGTGGCAAGGAGGATAGTAACTCCACAAAGGGTAAGATGGGCTATAGGCACATTTAAACCCTACAAATCTCCAGGTCCAGATGGGATCTATCCTGTGCTGCTGCAGCAGGGAATGGATATGCTGGTGCTGGTACTTACTAAATTATACAGGCTAAACATTGCTCTAGGGCATGTGCCTGCAGCCTGGAAATCTAGTAAGGTGGTCTTTATACCTAAGCCCACCGGTAACCAATCTGAAGGGAAAGAATACACACCTATTACTCTCATGTCCTTTGTTCTTAAGGGACTTGAAAAACTGGTTGATAGGCATATTAGGGGGGGGGGTGCTTGGCTATAAAACCACTGTATTGGAACCAGTATGCTTATCAACCGGGGAAATCCTGCGAGGGAACTCTCCATCAAGTGGTTGGTAGGATAGAGCAAAGACGACATGGAGTGGATGCGACCACTTGTGGCTGGATAAGTTCCATGTTAACAAACAGAAGTATTTCTGTAGAGGTTGCAGGGGAGGTCAGAAGGGCGGAGACAAGTCTGGGCTGTGCACAGGGGGGGGGGTTCTCTCTCCTCTGTTGTGGCGCCTAGTGGTTGACAACCTTATTGAACTCCTGAATGAACAGGAGTTCTGTCTGGGATATGCGGAGGACATAGTTGCTCTGATCCTAGGCAGATTCCCTGATACAGACCTTGAGGTAATCAGAAATCCTCTACGACTGATTGAAGAGTGGTGTAATAAGGAGAACCTTAGGGTAAATCCGAAAAAGACTACTCTTATTAACTTCACCAGACAGCGAAAAGATCTGACGACCAGGATGCCTCGCTTGTTTGGTGAATACCTTGAGTTTGTGGGGGAGGTGAAGTACCTGGGAGTTCCTCTGGACAGGAAACTCACCTGGAACCCACATCTTGAGAGGACAGTTAACAGGGCCAAAAAGGCCTTGATGACAGTGAGAAGAATGGTGGGTAAGAAATGGGGACTGAAGCCATCAATGATGCACTGGTTATATCTGAAGGTGGTAAGACCTATGATTATCTATGGAGCTCTGGTGTGGTGGACAAAGGCCAACCAGGCACAGACAAAAGCTCAACTGAGCTCTATCCAGAGATTGGCCTGTCTGTGCACACTGGGAGCGATGTCAACTACACCTGGTGCAGCAATGGAAGTAATGCTTAACCTCCCTACCCTTGAGCTTATCCTTAGGGGAGAGGCGAGGCTGGCGGCATGGAGATTGCGAAACTCGAACAACTGGGCTAATCTCCCAGATGTTTCGGGACATATAAGTATCGAGTGCGTGGTCAAAGAACCCGTCTTGGAAATGGGCAGTGACCACATTACTCAGACGTTTGCACCTGACCAGGCCCACCAAACTATGATGGAATTGGTCAGGGTCAGTAACATCGGGAGCTCAGATCTGGTACACAGATGGCTCCAAGATAGACTTCGGCACTGGAGCGGGGGTGTATTTTAAAAACCCAAGGGTAAAAATAGTTTTTTCCTTGGGGAGGCATACGTCTGTCTTTCAGGCCGAAATATATGCTATAAATGCCTGTCTGGGAGAGATAGCGAGAAGGGGAATACACGGGACCCGGATTGCTATTTTCTCTGACAGTCAGGCAGCAATAAAGCACTAAACGGACATGTGGTCACTTCGGCCATAGTCAGGGAGTCCCTAAATAACCTAGAAGCCCTGGCAAGGTACAATCAAATCAAGATAGGTTGGGTGTCAGGGCATAGGGGAATATTTGGAAATGAAGCCGCAGATGCGCTGGCCAGAGAGGGGTCTTCGACTCCCTTGATTAGACCGGAGCCAGCAGTAGGTATTTCCAAATCCATGGTCAAGATTGCAGTGCGAAGGTGGATGGCTGAAAGACACTGTGAGCACTGGATCAGGGCTGAAGGGATGAGACACAGTAAGCTAACCCTTAGGAAACCTTCCTTGGGGCTGCAGAAGAGTCATCTATCTGTCTAGGCAGGAATTGAGGATAGTCACAGGTCTACTCATTGGACACTGTGGACTAAGGAAACATCTGCATAAAATGGGTATCTACAAAGACGAACCAGTGTGCAGATTATGTGGGCAAGACCTGGAGACTGCCACACACATCATTTATAGATGTGAAGCACTTGCCGAGAGGCGCTTCAACCTCTTTGGTGATAGTACAGCTCTGGTGGATGCTGAAGGTAAAACACTAGTCAGGAAACTCCTAAACCTGGTAAGAAGGAAGAGGATCTTTGACTAGATCAGGGAGGTAAGTACAATATACCTTAAGGTAGCGATGCTTTGGGCAGTTTAAACCCGCTCCCAAGATGAAAAAAAAAAATCGTCGAAACCTGGAAATGTAAAATCTGGCTGCGTTTCTATCACTTTAAACGTCTATAATTTACAATCCGGCCCTGATATCGATTTATTTCTGTAGCGACTTATAGTGATATCTCTCCAGATATTCAACACAACAAACTGTTCCTTATACCAAATGAGCCACTGCAAGGTTTAGTGGTGTAAGTCACTTTACTATAAAGATGGGTATTGAGTGTTGCCAGAAAAGGAAGAGAGTTATATGAGTGTTACACCATATGAAAGAGAAAGGTTAAGAGAAAGGTGAAAGAGAAGCTAGTGTTAGCTAACTTAAAACGCCCTGCCTAAGAGTTGTTAACTTTGCTCTGATTTGGGAAGCCTCCATGGGCAGACTGGGTCTTTTTATTGTTAAGACCTTGTCCTCACCCCCCTAAACCACTCAGAATTCCTGACTTCCTTCATCTAGTAGGTCTCTTCTGTCAACCATGGATAGGTTACCAGTCCTGATATAGAATTCCCAATGTCAAACTTTAAAGTTTACCACACTGACAGGACAACTAGAAGCCTCTTTGGTACAGCTGTAATAATAGATAAACGCATTAAACATTTTGAATTGTTTTTGTCCACACTCACAAGCATTGAAGCAACAGCTATTAGGCTTGAGCTCAACGGCAGCACCACAACACTTGTATCAACTTACAAACCCCTGGGTTCTGATGACTTAATTCGCGATTTAGAAGTCCTTCTACAGATCTACAGTAGGGTAATAATTGGCTAAATTCTAAAGAACCTGAATTCTAAACACACATGCTGGGGCTGTAAGTCTACAAACACAGGAGGCCGGCAACTCCGAACCTTCATACAAAACACAACAGCTATACTGCTGGCCCCTCCTGAACCAACACACCACAACACATACCACAAAGAAGACATTTTGGATACAGCTATTGTGAAAGGTCTGCTAGTGTCACCGCAACATCACGTCAATAGAGATCTGAATTCGTATCACTATCCCGTGATAATAGCATTTTCTGGAAGCCCTGTTCACAGAGAGCTAAGGAAGGTGCTGAACTACAGACTGGCTGACTGGGAATTATTCCGGTCCCAGCTGGACAACACTTTACTTGCCTTCCTAAATGGCGATACACCACTGGACATAGACATAGACTGCTTGAGAGCACGTTCCAACCGAACGAGCAACCAGCTGATGCAGCCGTTATAGCTAAAGTAGATTTAGAAACAGCACAGTTTGTCTACTACCCTATACTAAGCCAAACATTGACACTACAGTCACAGAGATAAAGTGGTAAATCTCACAAACAAACTCCAGGAAAGCTCCTGGACCAGACACCATCACCAACACAGCGCTGAAAAACATCTCCGAGAAAGCGATCACTTTTCTCTTAATCATCTACAATGCTATTCTCCGGACACAACGATTCCTGGATGCTTGGAAGGAGGCCAAGATCTTGGTCTTCCCCAAACCGAGTAAAGACCACAGCAAACCTGACTCATACAGACCGATAAGATTCTTAAGTATGATGGGCAAGGTATTAGAAACAATCCAGCTTAAACGTATCAACAAGCATATCCACACACACAACATACTGAAGCCAGAGCAATTTGGCTTTAGGACAAAACACTCAGCTGTTGGGAGTGGTGGATCATGCAACCAAGGGTTTCAACAATTACTGCTTGACTGGGTTATTCTTCGTGAACATTAAAAAGGCCTTTGATCGGGTTTGACACAACGGGCTCTTAGTGAAACTACGATATGGCTTTCCAGACGGGCTTATACATCTAGTTGGCTCATACCGGTCCAACCGCGAGTTTAGGGTTGACATAGGACCTAGCTTACCTTACACTATGTACTATATGGGCCGTAGTATCCCAGGGCTTAATTATTGGAACCGTATTGTTCAACATCTACATCAAAGACATACCGACAACACTAAACACACAAGTAACCATATTTGCAAATGACACCGCGTTATCCGCTCAGTCATAGAAGCCACATCTAATACACTTATATTTACATCACCACCTTACACAGCACTAGAACCATGGCTGATCTACTGGAGAGTTAGGGTGAACATGGGCAAGTGCCAGGCTCTGCTTCTCTCCAAACGTAGGACACACAAACTCAACCCATCAGTGAAACTATTAGGCGAGGACTTTCACTGGTGGAACCAGGTCAAATATCTGTCATAATCGACATAGGTCTAACTTTGGACCCTCATGTTACCAACATGTTAAAGAAAGCAACAATTAAATTAACTACACCAATATCCTATGCTTAACAGAACATGACCACTTTCACTACGGGCGGCCACTACTATATACGTATCTATGTTGCGCAGCATACTTATGTACGCTTCACCCGTCTGGGGCCATGCAGGCAACTCACGCACACGCAGACTCCAGTTATTACAAAACAAGGTTTTCCAAATAATCACGAAGGCAACTAGATGTATAAGATTAACACTGCTTCACACTGACTTGAAAGTGCCTTTCTTCAAAAACGCCTCCGACACTTAGCAACCAGGTTCTACAAACATTCTCCTGCATATACAACATCCACACTCATTTCCTCACTGGGTAGATACAACCCCACCCACGACACACTCCGACGGCTGCTGTTCCTACTGACCGCCTAGCTTCTACCTTCAAACATAATGCAAAGATTAAATAAATTTATATGTATATAGTGCCCCCCATGGAAGTAATAATTTTGACTGCATGCCTTTTTCAGTTTCGAGTAGGCAGCAGAAGAAAAGGTGCATGCTATTCCTGCCATAGACTCACTAAGATGGCATTTGTAAGGTAATAACCCCCCCCCCCCCCCCCCCTTATCTCTTAGCATAAGGTGATCCAACCCCCCAAGGTTCTTGCATGATCTGTTGCGAGATATTTACAGGCGGGTTTCTTTCTTGTCAGGTTTATTCATCCCGCTCTTAGCGCGACAATGACCTTACTGTTTCATTTCATAATCTCCTGATTCTCCATGGAAAGAGCTTATAAGCTTGGTACATGAACAATCAATCCCGTTTCTTGCACTCGCTGTAGAGATACTAACCGCAACGCAGTGAGGAGGTAGCTCACTAAAGGTTGGCTGCCACGAGGGCTGGGTGGTCTCAGGGGTTTCCAACCAGAGTTTAGAAAAATATAAAGAAACAATAATTCACGTATTGCGAAAATTTTGAAAAACTATTGGCAACACGTCATTCTACGTTAAATACTGCTACAATCTACGTATATAACAGACAATCCGATTTTCATTGAAATTTAGAAACTAATTTCATCGAAAATAATGAAACCAATTTTTGTACACAATTTTGAAAATCCGTCATCACCTCGTCGTTCTATGTTAAATTTAAACTATTAAACTACGTGATACGCAAAACTGCTTTATTCAAACGTTTTACAGGTACTACCAACTCATTGTTTCCTGTCACGAATATAAGGAAAAGCTCTGTTTTACCATGACTTTCTCAAAAATCATAATGGTAATAAATATCGGTTAACTTATCACCCCTACTTTTTTTTTCAATGTATAACAACTCACAAACAACAATAAATAAAGAGTACTGAAACGTACAAATAAATATAGAACAATAATGACCAATGTAACAATAATAAACAATAAAACAATGTACGATTAACATTATTTAATTTATGCCAATACATTTTAACACCTAATAAATTACTATTTTTAAATAAATATATATACACATTTATATACAGTTGTAAGTTTTCACCAGAATGGATAAGCATATGTGAATTAAGAGTACATGATTGTGCAGCTAAATAACTACACTGTGAACATTTGTAAGGTTTTTCACCAGAATGCATATACATATGTATTTTGAGATTTCCTGATTGTGTAGTTGAATAACTACACTGTGAACATTTGTTACCAGAATGGATACGCATATGTGCTTTAAGGTTTCCCGATTGTGTCGCTGAATAACTACACTGTGAACATTTGTAAGGTTTTTCACCAGAATGGGTAAGCATATGTGATTTAGGAGTGCCTGATTGTGTAGCTGAAAAACTAGTGTGAACATCTGTAGGGTTTTTCACCAAAATGGATAAGCATATGTGAATTAAGAGTACATGATTGTGCAGCTAAATAACTACACTGTGAACATTTGTAAGGTCTTCAACAGAATGGATATGCATATGTGCTTTAGGGTTTCCTGATTGTGCAGTTGAACAACTACACTATGAACATTAGTAAGGTTTTTCATCAGAATGGGTATGCATATGTATTTTAAGATATCCTAATTCTCTAGTTGAATAACTATACTGTGATTAATTCTGATATTTCCCACCAGAATGTATACGCATATGATCTTTAAGCTTTCCAGACGTAAACCTAGCTACATGGTAAAAATGTGTAAGGTTTTTCACCAGAATGGATACGCATATGTGCTTTAAGATTTGCTGATCGTGAACCTGCATAACTACACTGTGAACATTTGTAAGGTTTTTCACCAGAATGGGAAAGCATATGTGCTTGAAGGGTTCCTGACTGTGAACTTGCATATCTACATTGTAAACATTTGTAAGGTTTTTCACCAGAATGGGTACTCATATGTGATTTAAGCTTCCCTGATTGTGTAGCTGAATAACTACACTGTGTGCATTTGTAAGGTTTTTCAGTAAAATGGGTATGCATATGTGCTCTAACGTGTCCTGGTTGTGTAGCTGAATAATTGCACTGTGAACATTTGTAAGGTTTTTCACCAAAATGGGTAAGTATATGTGATTTAAGAGTTCCTGAATGTGCAGCTGAATAACTGCACTTTGAACACTTGTAAGGTTTCTCACCAGAATGGATACGCATATGTGCTTTAAGGTTTGCTGATCGTGAACCTGCATAACAACACTGTGAACATTTGTAAGGTTTTTCACCAGAATGGGAAGCCATATGTGCTTTAAGGGTTCCTGACTGTGAACTTGCATAGCTACATTGTAAACATTTGTAAGGTTTTTCACCAGAATGGGTACGCATATGTATTTTAAGCCTCCCTGATTGTGTAGCTGAATAACTACACTGTGTGCATTTGTAAGGTTTTTCAGTAAAATGGGTATGCATATGTGCTCTAACGTGTCCTGGTTGTGTAGCTGAATAACTGCACTGTGAACATTTGTAAGGTTTTTCACCAAAATGGGTAAGTATATGTGATTTAAGAGTTCCTGAATGTGCAGCTGAATAACTGCACTTTGAACATTTGTAAGGTTTTTCACCAGAATGGGTACGCATATGTATTTTAAGATACCCTGATTGTGTAGCTGAAAAACTACACTGTGAACATTTGTAAGGTTTTTCACCAGAATGGATAAGCATATGTATTTTAAGGTTTCCTGATTGTAAACCTGCATAACTACATTGTGAACATTTGTATGGTTTTTCACCAGAGTGGGTAAGAATATGTGTTTTAAGAGTACCTTTTTGTGTAGCTGAATAACTACACTGTGAACATTTGTAAGGTTTTTCACCAGAATGGGTACGCATATGTGCTTTCAAGTTTCCTGATTTTGTAGCTGAATAACTACACTGTGAACATTTGTAAGGTTTTTCACCAGAATGGGTAAGCATATGTATTTTAAGGTTTCCTGATTGTGAACCTGCATAACTACATTGTGAACATTTGTAAGGTTTTTCACTAGAGTGGGTAATAATATGTGTTTTAAGAGTACCTTTTTGTGTAGCTGAATAACTACACTGTGAACATTTGTAATGTTTTTTACTAGAATGGGTACCCATATGTGCTTTAATGTTTTCTGATTGTGTAGCTGAATAGCTACACTGTGTACATTTGTAATGTTTTTCACTAGAATGGGTACACACATGTTTTTTAAGACTTTCTGATTCTGTAGCTGAATAACTACAAAGTGTGCATTTGTAAGGTTTTTCAGGAAAATGGGTATGCACATGTGATTTGAGAGTTTCTGGATGTGTAGCTGAATAACAGCACTGTGAACATTTGCAAGGTTTTTCATCAGAATTTATAAACGTATGTGCTTTCAAGTTTCTTGGTTGTGTGGCTGAATAACTAGACTCTTCACATTTGTAAGGTTTTTCTCTAGAATGGGTAAGCATTAGTCTTCCAAGATTTTTTTTTACCGGAACTGAATAATTACACTTTGAAGATGTGTATGCTTTTGCCCTAGGACTGAGTTTAAAGTATTTTTTCAAACTAGTTGGGGGTGCTGTTGAAAAATCCCATGGAAAAATGTTATAGGGTCTTTTATGAATGTGTTTTTTCAAGTGGATTATAATATCATATATCTTTGCCCCTACATAAAGGCATTCTTGACATTTGAATGTCTTGTTTGTGTCTTTCTTGATAGTCACCCAGAATGCAGACATTACTGATGATGGGTAGTTGCAAACTGTTTGTCCATTTTGCTTACAAGGGTGGTAATGCATTATTTGTTTATCAGAGCTTGGATAAATTCTTTCTTCACGTTGCTCTAATTTTAGGTTAATGTTGCCACATGCTTCAGAGTACATGGTATCTGAAAATTGAGAAAACGTTCATTTGTTTTTACATATCTTACTACTCAAAATCTATAGCCTTATTATTATTAATTACTACATTAGACTAAACAATTCATTAATGAAAAAATATACCAATGATGGTCACTATCCCAAAACAAAATAACTGCTTAGAAAATGAAATTTAAGTCTAGTCAAGAATTATTAAAATTTACAACAGAGAAATATATTAAAACCAACAAATATATATAACTAAAAAATCCAAAACATACCAAGAAATAATAATATAAAAAACATAATACACCAATAAATATTATTATAACTAATTATTTTATAAAATGTTTAATACATAACAATAAATAAATAACAAATCTATAACAACAGGTGTCCCAATACGTAATAAATAACAAAAAAGTATTTAACTTTAACAATAAATATAACACAGAAATAAATATCTATAAACATGCACATACACAGAAACATTAATAAATGTATATACTATAAGAAATAAAGGTATAAATTATTATAATATGAGTTTAAAACAATAACTTTTAAATATATATTTAAGTGGCACAAGAAAGGAATGACTTAGTCAATGGCTGTAACATCACCTCTCAGCACCGCATTTAATCCATAATGTAAATTAAATTTTCCACAAACATTTAACAAACCACCACAAACGGTATACCACTGATTGTGACAGTTTTCCCCTCATAGCTGACATAATGGTAAACCCTAGTGACACATCAAATATCCATGAGTTAGAAAACAGTGACCTATGTGAAGGTAGGTAACCACAACCTTCTCCCTACATTTCAAATGAATAGAAAACCTCCATTGACAGACAGTGTCCTTAACTTCCCTCAGTTTATTTTGTTGAACAAATTAACTTCCCTCAGTTTATTGTATTGAACACATTATCATTCATCATCCCAAGCAGCAAGTAATGTTTGTTTAGCAAAAGACAATCAGATGTCATAGCTAGGTTTGCAGCTAGCACTAATCTTGTAGCAATCCTCATTGCTTTATCTGCTGTGTTTTTGCTAATTCTACAGTAGCTAGGAACCCAACAAAATGTTACCCTAAAACCCCTAATTGAAATGTTTGTATTGCACAAGAAATATTCCCAACTAAAGGGATCATAGGGAACCCATCTTGAAGAGACTGAAGAGCACTTTTGGAATCGGAAGATGACAGGAACTAAATTTAAAACCGTACAAAGGCAAAGAGTTCCACTGTGAAGACACTCTATGCTGAGGCCAATCAGTATGTGTAAAGGCATCTTGACGCAAAAAATCACAAACGACGCCATTTTCCAGTCTCGATCTATCAGTAAAAATAATTTTACTATATAAGATGAATCTGTAAATTACAAAAAATTCCTGGTGATACGCCTCATCAGGAGAATTTGGCAATGAAAAATCTAGACAATGAAAATTTGAAGTTTACCATTTTTGTTATCATGGAAGTAGATAGCACATCAATCGTTTGAAAGTAGTAGTTTTTTTCCTGGTGAAAAACCAATTTTGGTTACCATGCCAATCTTGGGTTGTGAATGAGGCAAAATATTTTCAGTAAAAAAAAAGTTACAAAAACATAAATAATTATATAATAACAAACAATGAGTAAATAATATTACAAACAAAAGAAAAAAAGCACACACACACTCAAGAATGTACACACACATCAGCTGATTTGAGCAGTCTCACGCATACTAGCTTATAATTTTGGTTCTAAAGGTTATCAAAGACCATTTTGAATGCCGGATGATTGATTATGTTTGCTTTTAAAATTAGAAATGTAAGAAATTCGACGCATTTGACACCGGTTTGAGAGGGCAAATCGATTCGAGAGAGTCGAATCAGAAGGTTGGGTGACTTCTCTTTTTGAGGACTGGTTTGGTCATCATTTCATACCTCAGGTCGAACGTTATTGTCGCCGTAAACAAATTCCTTTTAAATTAATTCCTATTAATTGACAATGCACTTGGCTATCCTTCTACTACTTTAACTAATTTTGACACAAGCATAAAAGTGTTATTTTTGCCACCAAACACAACTAGTTTGCTTCAACTGATGGACCAGGGAGTCATCAAAACATTTAGCTTATTACACAAGAAGATCATTTGCGCATCTGTATGAAGTTATGAGACAGAACAACGAGCTCTCCGTTGAAGATTTTTGGAAACAATTCAATGTTTTAGATGATTTAAGAATCATTAAACAATGTTAGAATGAAATTTCACAAAACACTTTAAATGGAATTTGGAAAAAGGTGAGTCTATTTTTTTCCCCACTGAAACTCAAGCGGAATCAGTGCTAGAGTCAGATAAAATTGCTGATGTGATTGAGGAAGGTGTCGGTTTTGCCAGACAACTCAATTTAGAAGTGGATAATGATGACTTTTATGAACTGCTGTTATGAACCGGGAGCTGAAAATTAATTGATGAGTACATAGAAATGGGTGCGCAAGAGCAAGACCTTAAAAAACGCAGATTCTTTAAACGCAGTTGATGTAGAAGATGAAATGATTGTTAGAAACTTGACAAAATGCCTTAGTTTAATTGAGTAAGACTTACAAATTTTGGAAAACATAGACTCCAACTATACGCGTATTTCTGCCACAAAACAAAAAAAATAGCAAGTTACGAGGACATTCTGCATGAGAGGAAAAAATCTTCAATTCATCAAATGAATTTATTAGACTTTATAAGTCCTTCTATGTCAAAATAACTTCTTTTTACTTACTTCTTTGCAATATGTAAATAGTATAATTTTTTTTTTTGTATTATGTATTTAAGATTTAAATACATGCACATTTTTCTTCTACATTATTAATTTATTTAGTGTTTGGTCCCAATTAAACATGATTCCTATCTGAATGTATGTAAAATTATACCCCGAATTACATGAATTCGATTTATATGGTTATTGCTCGGTCCCACCTATTGGGTAAATACGGGGTATTACTGTATACTGAATCTAGTCATATACATTCTAGACTTGATTTGTATTTTTAAAACTTTTCAATTTTATTATTTAATTATTCTCAGAGAAAATTTACAATGAAAAGTGATGTCTGGTCCTTCGCTGTAACGTTATGGGAAATTTTAACATTCGCAAGGGAGCAGCCTTATGAAGAATTAAATGATCAGCAAGTGATTGAAAACATAACCCATTTTAGGTGAACATAACCCATAACCAGAGAATTGTAGGTGTTAGATTTTTTTAAATATTTAATACTATCCAGTATTGTTTTTTTTTGTAATTAATTAATTATTTTTTAATTCATAGAAATATTATTAATGATATTTTTAAGAACTTTACAGAGAGAATTTTTTTAACACAAGAAAATGAAGTTGTCCCTACAATTTATTTTTGTTTTTTATTAAAACACAGCTTTGAGTAATAGGTTTCTTGATCATTACTTTCATGATTTAATTTTAAAAAAATTAAATGTTTTTGTTTCTTATCAAAAATAAAAAACATTGTAACAACATGTATCCAACAATGAAACATGTAAACGACATTAAATGAATTTTTTAATGTTATAATGTCTGAACTAATATAGCTTAAAATATTAATATAACAATAAAAAGTCAATTTATGAATTTTTTTAAACTCACTTTTTGGGAGTTTGGAAAGTTGCTTCAAAAATTAATAATTATATCTTTTGATCATAAATGAAAACAGCCTTTTTGAAAGATATATCCTGCTGCATATTAAAAGAAAATTTTTACATATAGGTTTACAAATATGTTCAAAAATATAAGCAAATACATATTTAGGCTATATGTAAATACATATAGTTTCTTATATGTTAACTTTTACTCCTATAAAGGTGTACATTAGTGCCTCAAATAAAGATGGTACCAAATGATATGAATTATGCTTGTTAAGCAGCTTTTATTGTAGTATAAAAACCTGAAAGGATTATAGTATTAAAAGTACTGTAGATCGAATTCTTTTCTTATCAATTATAATAACAATTTTTTTTTTTTTAATGTTTTCAGATGTTTTTACCACAACCTTTTAACTGTCCCAAAGAAATATATGATCTAATGTGTGAATGCTGGCAACGAAATGAATTAGACCGACCAAATTTCAGAGAAATTCATTTATTCCTTCAGAGGAAAAACCTTGGTTATAAACCAGATCTGAATTAATTAGTCCTATAAATTATTTTCTAAACTCATATTGAGCATTATCAGTAAATGAAATTAAATAGTTATTAGAATTATAATGTTAATAAAGTATATAAAAAGTGTTATTTAAATGAGTTTAGTTGTATAACACTTATATTTTATACTTTAAACTAAGGCCAAATGTTCTAATTAATAATTTAAACATTATTGCTATAGATTTTTAAAATTTTATAGTAATGATTGATATTTATTGTTAATATTTGTAAATTTATGTGTGTTAAAAGACTGACCTTTTTCTAGGAATTGCTTTCTATCTTTATCTCTGTTATGCACATTTTGGTTCATCTTTAGCAGGATTTGTCAAAAGACCTCCCTACAAAGCCCCATTTCCATTTTTTATTATGATGTTTATAGGGTCTATATATTTTGGTTTTTTATCTAGACATTTCAAGCAGGTCTGTTTGTAAACTGGACTATTTTCTGTAAAATTTCATTAGTAAAAAAAGGCAAAGATTTCAGTATGGATTTGGCACTTTTTTCTTTTTTTGTGTCAGGTAAATGCAATACAATATTCTTTTCTCTTGTATTCTTTGCTCTTTTCCATTTGGTTTTATCATTATTTACAAAGTTTCCCCTGTAAGGTAGAAAAATATCGTCATCCAAAGTAGAGCGTCTAGTGTGATCATCCGTTATATCTTCCTACTCTTCATTCTGCTTTGTGTCGGTACTTCTAAACAGATCATCAGCTCTATCTTCTTCTGGATCGTCTTCACTCCCCAAACTCAATTTCAACAATGTCTGACTCGTATTGTAAAGAAAGACTGTCATCAAGGGCTACTAAAATTTTCTTCATTTTAGTATAATCCATGGCAAAAATTAATTAAATGTAAAATAACAATCTACTCTACTTTATATCAATCCAAATAACTCATAACCTAACAAGGCTCAAGTGTCACCTATTAATTTTATGCACTCACAAACAGTCGCTGTGGGTCACCCTGCCCGCACATCATTCTTACAACTGACAGCTGCACTCACACTTTGTAAAAACAAGTCAGTAGTGTATTAAATGGTGATTTAGGAAGGTACAAGGAATGGCGTCCGACTATCGGCGTGGGTGTAGGAGTAGGAAAGGGGGGAAAACCTGCTCCGGTCACCATGACCTGCAACAACCATTCTAGGGTTAAATTCTCCAAAAACAAATTATATATTAATTTAATGAAATTACAAAATCATTAAATGTTTTTATTTGTTTGAGTTTACAAGTGAACTCAGCCTGTGTGTAGGACAATCATATATTATTTTTTAAAAAATCATTGCATTTCTAGAATAATATTTGATTTATTAGCTAACCTGTATATGACTATTACAGTATTTTAAAAATATAAACTCTCCTATAAGTAATATTAGATATTTTTGATATTTGAGAATGAGTTTTTTATAAAGATGAATATCATTTTCCACTCAGTCCCAGATATAACATAGGATTTAATTTAAATTGTTAATAAAGTATTTTGTAAATATCATACCAGTAGATTAAAGGTATAACTGTTACTTATTGGGAAAATTATATTTTAAAAGTATAATAAGAAGAATCTTGATTTCAAAATGGAAAAATCATGTTATTAATAGATTTAGAAAGCTGTTCACAAATTATTCATAATCTATTAAGCCACTAATAGTATAACACTCTTATGTTTTTAGTTTTTTATAGAAAATAATA
Source organism: Prosapia bicincta (assembly GCA_036971475.1). NCBI lineage: Eukaryota > Metazoa > Arthropoda > Insecta > Hemiptera > Cercopidae > Prosapia > Prosapia bicincta. Next base: position 235,535,899 of record JBAIZL010000005.1, on the reverse strand, counting down.
CTTTCATTAAAGATTCTTTTAAAACAAGCAAACAGAATTGCAAAAATTGCATTACTGCAAACAAAATTTTTTTAAAGCCAATTCCTACTCAGATCAAAAAATGTTTTTATTTTAGTTACTTTTTATTAAATAATGACATGTAATATTATTAAAGTAACATAGCCTATGCATTAAAACAGTTGTGTTATCACATTCATTCAGATGAAACGATGGTTTCAAAACATATCAGCAAGTAAGTTAATAGTTTTCATTCTGTTACTCAATAATTACTTGATTTATTCAGTGGATTCAAGATGATTGCAACAAACAACTTTGATTTTTTTTTACATATGTTACTCAAAAATATACTCCAAACAAGTATTCCAATCATCTTAAAACATGATTACTTTTTAAAAAAGTTATATAAATGATGGTGTTTAAAACATAACTAAACTTTAAAAAAATAATCCTCTAAGAAAGAAGTATTTACATATAACTGCAGTATGTCACACTACATTACTATATACCTGTTTTAAAATATAGCTAAATGTATCTGTCAGGATATATTTGGTTACGAACAAGTTCTGAAATAGCATAAACTTATTGGTGATAAGACACAGCGTATTGAAAAACAAACATGAAATCCATTGTACGACAAACATAACTTTTTTTTTAACATTGTTATTTCACTTGAAATGTGCTTTGTTGTGTTAAATATCAGTTTAAGGAACCTTCAACAAATTTTCAGTAATGTTTATACTCAATTAAAATACACTAAAAGTTAACATTTGGTTAAAATTTAATGAAATGTCCCAAAAAGGATTTGTACATTTTATATATTCAAAGCATATAAAAAACGTACCCTCAAACATTTGTGTATGTCATACCACTAACAGGTGTTGAAAGGTAAGACCATGTTAAACTATTACACTCAAAACATAATGTTATAAATTTTATTGGTGCTCTTCAATGCCATTTGACTTGTAGAGAAAGATCTTTTTTCCAAATTAGCTCTACATAACAATTAGCATTGTGTGAAGTTAACCACTGTGTAGTTGGTTTTAGTATTTCTACATGAAAGGCATTGTTTTTTCCAAGGTTGTAAATCTTGGTTTTAATTTTCCACTGAAGTAACTAGTAGATAGTTGCTTTTGAATTCACAGTAAGACATGGAAAATATTTGTTCTTGAACGAATAACTGAATGAGTAATGTTACCTTTTTTGAGGAATATTTTTGTAAAATTTGGTGATTCATTTCATTCAATGATGCCTTAAAGGATTTGCACCAGCTACTTTTAACCCGTTATCAGTCGTGCTATAAAAACTTCACGTAATCAGTCCCGTGTTAGGTTCAATCTAACATATGTCATTTCCTCTTTATGCGATAAGTTTCAGTAATTCCAATCATTGAAGATAGCTTAAGACGTTTTAAACATGGTAATAAAAACTATTAATTGTAAATATAATGTTATAATTAATGGTTTTGCTAAAATAAATCCCTTATAACAAAACTAGTAATACATATAATATAAAATATATTTTTAAACATACTCTTGAATATTTTTCTGATATATGCTATTAGTGTTATAAATAAAAACAGTTTTCTAGTATATTTACTCATCTGTACCCATTCATAAATTTTTTATTCACCACAAACCACTGTGATTGGACCAGTGTGCTCCTTCCATTCTGTGTTGTCGCATTCATTGCAACGGGTCTGGACGAATCAGTTTTTTCTGGACAGTATTTACAGCGAACCTTCTCATCGGCAAGTGTCACTTGATGAGTAGTTGCTTCATTTCCAGTATTTCTTTTATCTTCTGTTTAAAGGGTATTGGTACTGTTGATTGGTGCTCGTCACAATAGATGAGGAGCTATTATTTCCCTAGCTGAGTAGTAAAAGTTTGTCTCATCAAGATGTTATCAGTGTTTGAGAGGAAGAATTTTTTGACAATATTTCTACCTATCCACAGAAGAACGCAGTTAAACGTCAACAGTAACATGAATAAACAAGGAATTAATGCAGTATTTCTTCTATTTCCACATATACTTCACGACCACCTTTTCTTAAATCAGATCTGTGGCAACTAAAACGTTCACTGGAACTACAAGATTGTTCTGATGTGATGTATTGTAAATCACTGAAATTTTCTTCATCACTTTCAGCAAACTACGGCAAAATCTTTAAATAACTTTTCATAACGTAAATAAATAACAATGAATATTATTACAATAAAATATATTACTGTAATATTATTACAATAAAACATAACACAAAATCTGACTAACACAATAAACCAACTAAAAACACTTATTTACTACAATAAGTAAAAACAATTTCTGAAAAAAACACACATGATTGGTCCCGGGGCTAGAATGAATCTAACGTTAGCAGTAGCACGGTCGGCCCACAGCTAGATTGGACCTAAACACCCCCTACCCTGCCGACTGTGAGGAATCCAACTTTCACCCAAGTATTTCTGTCCATTCAGATCAACAACCTAGGAGAATAACTAGAATTACAAAATTCTAACTTCAAACATAATGGTTTTATTTTAAAAAATACTAAAATTGTTAGATTCAACCTAACAGCAGGACCGATCACGAGTTAAAAGCAAGGGCAGCTTCAGGTTTTATTATTTTGGGTAGGCACAGTTTAAGAGATTTGTTACTACCAGGGGGATAATGCCCACCCCAGTAATTATTTGAAATAAATGGTATGTTTGAAGGCATTTATACTCAGGACAAATTGATATAATAAAACAAAATAGCAATTATTTAATATTTTATTGTTGCTTGGTGCATTCTAAATTTACCATAATAAATTAAACATTTATTCTAATTTTAAATGTATAACATTTATCTTTTAAAATTATTGACAATTGAGAAGGATTTTAACAGATGAATATAAAAAAGTTGGGCAGGCCCAGGCCTACCTGATGGAGTTGCTGGTCTTTAGAAAAGGAAAAATTGTTGCAATTGACTATCAGTTTTTTTTTCTGGCAACTGTTTACTTGCCACCTAATTGGTCAACTGTATTTACATACCTTCAACTTGTTACAATCCATTATTAAATCTTATTTTTGTGTTTCAGACGCTATTGTATCAGCACGTGTTTGCAACTTATTGATTTTTTTCTTTTTATAATAAAATCAACTAATATGTTGTTGATAGTCGAAAACTGAAGTTCCTGCTGTTTTTTGGAAAAATTTAACTGCAATTTCTTGTTATTGTCCTTTCATATAACCACTAAGATATTGGAAAATGATCTGGGCAAAAAATGCTTTACTAATTGTCTGTTTCTAGATTTGTTTTAAAACCTTTTTAGCGACTAACTATTATTTGAAGCTATGTATTATCCAGGAGCTTGAATGATTATGAGAGCTATAGAATTTCAATCTATAGAATGTTTGTGTTGCAACACGAAGAACTCCTCCCACGAAATAACTGTAGCTTTATGGCAATTGTTAGCTGATCATATTGATGTGTAAACGTTATTAATCGTTATTGTAAGTATCACAGATTGTGGTTAACTTGTTTAGTTTTCTTCAAGTAGGTCTTTATAGATTTATCATATAATCTTATTTCATTTAAAAGAAATCTAAACCTGTTCAATCCAATTGAAGACTTAAAAATTTTCAAACCATTCCAAGTCCACATGTTTCTTTAAGAGATAACTTTAACATTTTTCAGTTAGGAATATATGGGTTTTAATTTTTCCTGAGATGTGAAGAAACGTTTGAAACACTAACTTCCATACCTTCATCTCATCTGGAGTAAATTGGAAACACAAATAACTTCACCAATAAGAAATTACTAAATATGATGTTCGTAAATACTTGTATTCACCTACACAATTTTTAGTAATTATAAAATCACCTCTCGTCAATGACCTAAATGTAATAACTTTTATATTTTTGTATAATTTAAAATATAGGTTTTCTTGATAAATGTAAGCTGTGAATGTTTTCATTTTGTAAGTGTGTATAGCAAATTGTGTGCGGTACCGTAGATTCTGTAATTCACAACCTTAGAGTAAGTGACCTATCCTAAAACACAAACCTAAAGTGTAACTTGATGCTTTACGCAACTATGACAATACAACTTTTGTATAAACTTTTTCATGTATATCAAATGTAAATAATAATAACTCTATGTAAATATGTTTGCCTTTTTTTGTAAAATATAATAAATAATATTTGTAAATAACTGAAAACTTGATTTTCTCCCTCCATCCTTTTGTGTTCTTGTAATTCCTTCTTCTTTGTAGTTATAATAATGAACAGCTTTAAAAAGTAGCTATGATAAATAGATATGCTGCATGTATATAAAAATTTACTTAAAGTGAAGGTTTAATTCCTGAATATGATTTTGTAAAATTGCATTTCCCCCATTATTTTTAAACAAATATTAGTATATTTTAAAATAAATATTAGTCAAATATTTTAGTAAAGAATTATTAAGCGTTTGTAAAATTATAAAATATTTTAAAATTAAATATAGTTTGTAGAATTCAATAAAATGTTTAATCTTTTGTAGATTGTAAGGATAAAAATGTTTTTTTTATTAAAAATATCTTTTAAGAAAATATTACTTTTCAATAACAAATGAAAGACGCACACAAACTGACAAATTAATTATTTATTCACAAAGTCGTGTTTTAATGACAAAGTCAATGAGTATTGATACTACAAACTCCAACTTACAAAAGTAAGTTAGGAGTTTGTAGTATCAATGTTCGTTGAGCATCTGAGTGAATAGATTATTAATTCAGAACTTTATTTCGAATGGTCATAAACTATTGTTAAAGGGATTAATATTAATTTATGAGTTTGCATATGTCTTTTATTTTTTAAGTAACCTAACAAGCTAAGGTCAATGAATATTTAGTACATTATTTTATTATTTAGAAATCTATGTATTTGAAGTTTATTTTTAATAATTGAAAATTTGAATTTATAAATAAAACAAATTAATGATTATTGTACACTTAAATAAATAAATGATAAAGACAGGTTTTGATATATATTCTTTAAAATATTTTTAATACTAGTATAACTTAAGGTAACATCTGCTATAAAAATAATGGCCTAATATTGAGCAATTTACTATACACAACACATTCGCTGTGGTCACCCAATTCCGGGTGACTGTCTCATGGAACAAGCAGACCACAAGCAGTGCTATAGCTCACTTGTGATTTTGTTGAGCATTTTAATCTGACTTGAGCTGTTGTTATTTGTGATCTTGGTTTTAATTAGAAATTTTTTGCCAACAACTAACAAATTCTTGAATTTTATAGTCCATTATGTTCGGTGAATCTTATTAATCACATAAACAATAGTTAATGACTATCCGAACTTTGAATTTAGTAAATTTGTTAAAACTTCTGAGACAGAACATTTTTGATCGCTATGTGCTGATCTTCAACAGTGTCTTTTGCTTGGAGATGTTGGGTCAAGCCGACCCGAAAACTAACATTACAGCAGGGAAAACAAATACATCACATTACCATTCATAAACAAAACAACAAACAACATAGCCCGCAAATTTCAAAAAATAAGATACAAAATAGCATACAAAACTAATAACAAGTTACAATACGAAATAAAACACAACACAACACCAACAACAAGGATAAACTGCAAGCCCCAGGCATATACAAACTGAACTGCGACGAATGTAACAAATTCTACATTGGACAAACAGGTTGTAGCTTTAAACAAAGAATCGAGAAACATAAACAGAACACCAACTCAACATTTTACAACCACATAAAAGATACAGGACATAAATACACAGACATTTACCATAACCTAGAAATCCTACACATCAACAAAAAAGGACCACATCTCAACACACTAGAACAATATGAAATTTACAGACACACAAAAACAAAGTACAAACATATTAAACGAACAAACACAATACAAAATCACACATACTCTTTGATACTATCGAAAACCTACCTTTAAAACCGTCACCGCTTGACCCAACATCTCCAAGCAGAAGACACTGATGAAAATCGGCACATAGCGATCGAAAATATTCTGTCTCAGTAAGTTTTAACAAATTTACTAAATTCAAAGTTCGGATAGTCATAAACTATTGTTTAAGTGATTAACTAACAAATTGTTTTATATATTGTTTTATGTATTGATTGTTCTCCATATTGCTCAAATCATACACTGGGTATAAAACTTATTTATAAAAATAACACACAATTTCTTTTTTCAGGCTTTTTATGGAAAAAGGTTTTATGGAGTTAAAAAGTTTACAAATTTTAAACATGTTTTATGTGAAACTGAGTGTAAGAGAAACAGCTACAAAAAGTTGTTATAAAATTACATTAACAGCAATTTCACCCATTAAAAGCCAAACTCAGAAGATTTGGAGTTAAAAACCAGAATAATAATTTTTCATCTTCTAAAAATAGTACTGTTTATAACCAGCTACAGCAAATGTGTTAAATGCTATTTCGTAAAATAAACTGGGCAAAATTTTATTATAATCAAAATTAATTAGACTGTAATATTTCAGTTATATTAAATAAAAGTTATTATATAACAAAATAAATTTTGTTAGTTTTTTTGATATTTTAATGTGTGGGAATTGTAATAATCAAAGTTGCTACTTATGGAAGCTTTTTAAATAGTAACATTATTATTGTAAATATTTTTTTTTAACCATAAAATATAGTAAACATCTGTTACTTTGTTTTTAAAACTTTTGTTTATTTGCAGGCTATGTAGACAGAAAGTGTTATTCAATGGTTAAAAAAGATTAGATTCAGTTATCTAGAGTTTACTGTAACAAAGTTTCTTTCTATAATATATTGAAAGAGTGGCCTCAAATTTATAACTATATGTTTTATAATTTACAACAGAACTACAAAATAATTATATAAATTAGACAATATTAATATTAAAAATGTTTAATTTTACATTTTTTCTGTAAAAAGCAAAGTTACTACTTACAGTTATGGGAAATTGGTTTTTAAGTAGATCTATTTTTAAAAATGAAGTTCACAATCTAAACCTAGAAATATAATATCATTATAATAATGTTTTTAAGATAACAAAGTTGTGTTAATAATTATTATAAATACATACACTATAATTTTAAGCTACCCTAATTCTATACAATATCAAGAGCACAGTGGTGCAATGTATTACAATAAAAATATTGGGAAAAATCCAAATATCACAAAAATAACTATTATTACAAATTACCTAAGATTAAACCCTTATGTACATTTTGATGGCCATGTCATCATAATCAGAGAGTCTTAATACAAAAGGTCAGTCTAGTTTGTAATTTATTGTATTCTAGACAGTAATTTTGTAATAAGGCCCTCTGATGATGAAGACATGGTCTTTGCTTATCTTAGGTAACTTGTAGTATTAGTTATTTTTGTGGTATTGGGGGTTTTCCAATATTTTTATTGCTACCCTAATTGGTTAGTGCTGATTTTGTGTTAAACAAGATTTTACAGTGCTATTTGGGTTCATTTAAAACCAGATATGTATGGTGTTCAATTTTTATAATTATTGTATCCAAATCATTTAGTTTTGAAATTGTCAAATATTAATAAAAATAGCTTCTAATTATTGTTTTCTATCTAGCTTTAAATATATTTACATCAAATTTTTACCTGCAGATGCATTTTACTAGCAGATGCATTTTGTACAAGATCAGAGCATAGTACAATGCTGTTAGTCACTGACAAGACACACAGCATTGAATAATGCACTGACCTAGTGAGAAAGGCGTCTACTGACTAATTCAGTTGGTGATTTTTTGTCAAGTTAATACAAAAAAAGTGTAATTTATACAAAAACCTCAAGATGTACAACAAAAACTGCAAACTTGAATTATTTATTAAGTAGTTTCTTAATTGAGAAACTTCTTAAATAAACAATATAAGGAACTGTATAGTGTTGTCACACTTAGAGCCAATTCATAACAAAAACGAAGAAGCATTTAGTTCTGAAGTACAGTAGTAATGTATTGAAATATAAAATGATAAATTTATAAGTGTATTTGTAGAACTTAATGAATTGTATGAATAAACCATATGATAGCAATGCTTGTGGTTATGTAACTGTTATCACAATTCCAACTAGTGGATGTAATTCAATAGGTTAATCCATACACATGTACTCGGCATGTTATTTGAAATCACATTGCCCCGGATATTTCAGTTAAACAGGGTTTTACTGATTTTGTTTATAATCTTTAAAAGTACTAAATTTTATGACCGGTTTAAAATGTTTTCTTGAACTAAACATTTTAAATATAAAGAATTAACATGGTCAATAGGTTTATGCATACATTATCTTATACAATTTTTTTGTTATTCTAATACAATAATTTACAAAAGTTAAGATGCATAATTTGTATCAGTAAAAACGATATTATTAGTCTGTTGTCTTGTCAGTTTTGCTAGTAATGCGTTTGTTTTATTTTAACACAAGTGTAATCTTTGTAAACAATTTAAAAACATGGTTAACATATTTGAATACTATGTGTCATTTTATGTCAATGTGAAGCTGTTAAAACTAAGTAATCAAAATATTTTAAATTCAGTTAAAATGTTTCCATATTTTTGCATTTTAGGGACCAAGGAGGAGTAAGCATCTTTACAAGAAATTAGGTTTGGAAATACCATTGCATATTTTATGAATGATGAAAATAAATAAAATTTCATACAAATAATTATTTATACTGTATATGAACATATATTGCTTATAAATAATTTACAATTACAATAGGAAGATATATGAAAAATACCAATATATTTTAAATAATTCACAAATACCATATATAAGGAATTATTGAAAATTTAGGGACATAACTATTTAGTAAGTAATTATAAATTAAAGAAGTTAAAGAGAACTTTTTATGTTACCATGTTTGTTACTTTTAGCAGCAAATAAGTTGTAATAATAGTAAACATTTTTATATTGTAAATATTAATAATATAATAAATTTAATGAGTAGTGTGTTGTGCCTCGATTTTATAGCATATCCAGTAGTTGTCTAGCTTGAAGATTGTTACTAATGGGATCTAATTACCAGAAAAATTCTGTTTTAAAACTTCAAAATTTTTACAAAAAAAAGATTTTGTTAAATCAATTTTATTAACCTTACAATGTATAGAAATTATAATAATTAAATTACTGATTCATTTCATATTTTCTTCTTTTGGTCTTTTTGTATAATTTTATGCCATAAAAATTTAATATGTTGATATTGTTTAAATTGTAATTATTTTTGTTAATAAATTTTTGTCAGCGTAAATGAATTTCTCTTATTAACTAAACATTATTTTCACTAAATTTAAAATCTTAATCTCTCAGACTGGAGAGGGGTAGTTAGCGAGTAAATGAAGTAATCTGTAAAAGGAACAAAAGGACCTGTATAATATATGAAGTAAATGGTTGTTCATCAATGATCATTTTAGCAGATATAGCATTAGTGAATAATACTATAAAACGTAGTTCTCGTGCTCCTACTTCCCCACTCATAACCTTCACTAACTGACAAACTCTTCAGTAACCGAGACCTAACAACTTCTCGTTTGCTTTATAGCTCCTGTTCCCCCACTCATAACCTTGACTAACAAAGACTTCAGTGACCGAGACCAAACTACCTCTTGTTTGTTTTATAGCTCCTGTTCCCCCACTCACAAACTTGACTAACTAACAAACCCTTCTGTAATCGAGACCAAACAACACCTCATTTGCTTTCTAGCTCCTGCTCCCCCACACATAACCTTGACTAACTAACAAACTCTTCAGTGACTAAGACCAAACATCTTGTTTGCTTTATAGCTCCTGTTCCCCCACTCATAACCTTGACTAACAAAGACTTCAGTGACCGAGACCAAACTACCTCTTGTTTGTTTTATAGCTCCTGTTCCCCCACTCACAAACTTGACTAACTAACAAACCCTTCTGTAACCGAGACCAAACAACACCTCATTTGCTTTCTAGCTCCTGCTCCCCCACACATAACCTTGACTAACTAACAAACTCTTCAGTGACTAAGACCAAACATCTTGTTTGCTTTATAGCTCCTGCTCCCCCACTCATAACCTTGACTAACTAACAAAGACTTCAGTGACCGAGGCCAAACAACATCTCGTTTACTCTCTAGCTCCTGCTCCCCCACTCATAACCTTGACTAACTAACAAAGACTTCAGTGACCGAGGCCAAACAACATCTCGTTTACTCTCTAGCTCCTCCTCCCCCACTCATAACCTTGACTAACTGACAAAGACTTCAGTGACTGAGACCAAACAACATTTCGTTTGTTCTCTAGCTCCTACATTCCCAATCATAACCTTGACTAACTGACAAAGACTTTAGTGACCTAGGCCAAACAACATTTCGTTTGCTCTCTAGTTCCTGTTCCCTCACTCATAAACATGACTAGCTGACATAGACTTAGGTGACCAAGACCAAACAACATTTCGTTTGTTATCTAGCTCCTACTTTCCCACTCATAACCTTGACTAACTGACAAAGACTTCAGTGACCGAGACCAAACAACATCTCGTTTGTTCTCAAGATCCTGCCCCCCTGCACTCATAACCATGACTGACTAACAATGAGTTCAATGTTCGAGCCTGAACAACATCTTGTCTGTTACTCACAGTATTGAACAATGGACTTATCTAGTGTAAAAAGAGTCTGCTGAAAAATTTTAGTAAGTAGTATTTTTGGCAAAAAATGATACCAAAAGTAGTACTTTAATCAGAGCTAGGGTACTAAAGGGAAAGTTTCAGCGTCTGCTATCAAAGACAAGGGAACCTCATGAGATACCCCGAGTTACTTCATGAGAATGCTGGGGATTGCCTAGCATATCTTTCTCAATCAAAAAGACATTTCTTTCAATAATCAAGTTTTGAACGCTGATAATGTAAAGTTGCTTGATGTAATCATCTTGAATTCACTGATTAAACTATAATTAAAAAGTACTCGTGAGTATGTAATGGCTTACTTGCTGACATGTTTCAAAACATTTGTTCCTTTTACAAAGCTAACCCTGGTTCAAAGGTGAGGAATTATCCCTCCTCGTCAGTCAACCGGTTGGGCTTGGTAGAAATAACCGAGTGCTCTGACCGGGGAGACTGGGGTAGTTGGGAATTAAGTCCTCACAATGCTACTCTCACCTCCCGGGTGAACCAAGGGCAATGCGACAGTGAAGTAGGGGCGGGAAACTGCCCAAACGACACAGTTGTAAAAAAGAGAGTAAAGCAGGCTGTTCATCTGAGCAGTTAATAATGTCCTGAACTTGGGGCGTGCTTCAAGGTCAGTGACTGAATACCCAATCCAAGGTGGAAGGCATCGTGCCGAAGGATGAATGGCTGCAGGGTATAAAATGCAGTCCCAAACGATCCCCTTGAGGAACCAGACAAAACCTCATTGTATGTTGTCTTGCCAGGGCAGTGGGGGCTCTGCTCTGGTCGACCGTTATTTCCCCCATACTCGTGGGACTTTAATGGACCAAGTAAGTAAAAGAATTAATTTCGAGACTGCACAGACAGTGGGAGCCAATGAGACGGCAAACCGTGAGTCTGTAGCAGATGTGTCAACGGCAACCATCACTGGGGGTGCGGGGGCGGCTGTCAAGCTGCCGACTGCAGATACCGGTGAAGTGGCTGTAGAGTTGAGCACGATGTCTAGTCCTGGGGCTGCTCTGCAGACCCAGGCAACTGCAAATTAAGCAGAACAATGATCAAGATCCTCCAAGTGAACCTACAGCATAGCAGGGCGGCGAGTGCTGTCGTGTGTAGGATGCTGGACATAGGAGAGGTGGACTTGGTGCTCATCCAGGAACCATGGATTTCTGGAGGAAAAATATGCGGGCTGGTGACATCTGGAGGTAAGTTGGTGTATGATAAGGACTCCGGTGTTCCCAGGACGTGTATCCTGGTTAGGAGGGGGTTGTGTGCTTTTGTACTAACGAACTTCTGTTGCAGGGATTTGTTAGCAGTGACGGTGGAGCTGCGGGCGGAGGGGGGGATGAAGAGGCTGAACCTGGCCACGGCATATCTCCCCTTTGACTGCGCGGGGGCTCTGCCAACACAAGAGCTGAGGAGCCTGGTCGAGCACTGCGAGGATGTGGATGAGGAGCTGCTGGTGGGGATGGATGCTAACTCCCATCACACTTCGTGGGGTAGTACAGGTACAAACACTAGAGGTGAGGAACTTTTAGCTTATCTTAGCTCTAAGAATCTACTAGTCCTAAATCAGGGGGAAGAGCCGACGTTTGTCACTAGGGCCAGACAGGAGGTCCTGGACATTACGGTGGCATCGAACCAGATGGCTAGGTATGTACTAAATTGGCATGTGTCGGATGAACCATCTTCTTCTGATCACAGACATATTAGGTATGATATCTCTCTAAATCCAGCCATGCTTCGCCCAAACAGGGATCCAAGAAGAACAGACTGGGACTCCTACAGGAGGGACCTGGGTGTTCGGATTGAGGAGGCTGGATTGGAGTATGGTGGGAGGAGAGAGCTAGAAGACTCTGCCACATTGGTTGGCGAGGCTATAATAGAATCCTTTACCGATAACTGCCCTCTCAGTGGGGGGAGGAAAGTAGGGGATCCGTCATGGTGGAACAAGAAGCTAGCCAGACTTCGGAAGACCACCAGGAGACTCTTTAATAGAGCAAAAAAGAACGGGGAGTGGGACCTGTATAGGAAAACACTAACCGAATACAACAGGGCAATTAGAGAAGCGCGCAGGAAGTCCTGGAAGGAGTTTTGTCATGAGATTGACAAAACTCGGGAAGGGGCACGACTGTATAAAGTGCTCTCTAAGGACCCAGTTAACCCGGTGGGGATGCTAAGAACCCCACTGGGAAATATAACAAAAACGGCAGGGGAAACTGTGGAAGAATTAATCAGGACACATTTCCCTTCCAGTACCCTGAGGAAACTTGGGGGAGCAGACACTGAACCGGTTACCAAACTCTCCACAAGACGTGGTAAGAGGGAGGACTGGGAAGTGGCAAGGAGGATAGTAACTCCATTAAGGGTAAGATGGGCTATTGGCACTTTTAAACCCTACAAATCTCCAGGTCCAGATGGGATCTATCCTGTGCTGCTGCAGCAGGGAATGGATATGCTGGTGCTGGTACTTACTAAATTATACAGGCTAAGCATTGCTCTAGGGCATGTGCCGGCAGCCTGGAAATCTAGTAAGGTGGTCTTTATACCTAAGCCCACCGGTAACCAATCGGAAGGGAAAGGATACAGACCTATCACACTCATGTCCTTTGTTCTCAAGGGACTTGAAAAACTGGTTGATAGGCATATTAGGGGGGGTGCTTTGGCTATCAAACCACTGCATTGGAACCAGTATGCTTACCAACCGGGGAAATCTTGCGAGGGAGCTCTCCATCAAGTGGTTGGTAGGATTGAGCAAATGATCGCTAAGAAAGGTTGTGCCATAGGTGCCTTCCTCGACATTGAAGGGGCTTTCAATAACCCCTCAGTGGAGACGATGGTAAGTGGTGCAAGACGTCATGGAGTGGACGCGACCACTTGTGGTTGGATAAGTTCCATGTTAACAAACAGAAGCATTTCTGTAGAGGTGGCAGGGGAGGTCAGAAGGGCGGAGACAAGTCTGGGCTGTGCACAGGGGGGGGGGGGGTTCTCTCTCCTCTGTTGTGGTGCCTAGTGGTTGACAACCTTATTGAACTCCTGAATGAACAGGGGTACTTCTGTCTAGGATATGCGGACGACATAGTTGTCCTGATCCTGGGCAGATTCCCTGATACAGTCCTTGAGGTAATCAGAAATCCTCTACGACTGATTGAAGAGTGGTGTAAAAAGGAGAACCTTAGGGTAAATCCAAAAAGGACTGCTCTCATTAACTTCACCATACAGCGAAAAGATCTGACGACCAGGATGCCCCGCTTGTTTGGTGAATACCTTGAGTTTGTGGGGGAGGTGAAGTACCTGGGAGTTACACTGGACAGGAAACTCACCTGGAATCCACATCTTGAGAGGACAGTTAACAGGGCCAAAAGGGCACTGATGACTGTGAGAAGAATGGTGGGTAAGAAATGGGGACTGAAGCCATCAATGATGCACTGGATGTATCTGAGGGTGATAAGACCTATGATTACCTATGGAGCTCTGGTGTGGTGGACAAAGGCCAACCAGGCACAGACAAGAGCTAAACTGAGCTCTATCCAGAGATTGGCCTGTCTGTGCACACTGGGAGCGATGTCAACTACACCAGGTGCAGCAATGGCAGTAATGCTTAACCTCCCTCCCCTTGAGCTTGTCCTTAGGGGAGAGGCGAGGCTAGCGGCATGGAGATTGCGCAACTCGAGCAACTGGGCTAACCTCCCAGATGTCTCGGGACATATGAGTATCGAGTGCGTGGTCAAAGAACCCGTCTTGGAAATGGGCAGCGACCACATTACTCGAATGTTTGCACCTGACCAGGTCCACCAAACTGTGATGGAATGGTCAGGGACATTAACATCGGGAGCTCAGATCTGGTACACAGATGGCTCCAAGATGGACTTCGGCACTGGAGCGGGGGTGTATTGTAAAAACCCAAGGGTAGAACTAGTTTTTTCCTTGGGGAGGCATACCTCTGTCTTTCAGGCCGAAGTATATGCTATAAATGCCTGTCTGGGAGAGATAGCGAGAAGGGAAACACATGGGGCCCGGATTGCTATTTTCTCCGACAGTCAGGCAGCAATTAAGGCACTAAACGGACACGTGGTCACCTCGGCCATAGTCAGGGAGTGCCTAATTAACCTACAAGCTCTGGCAAGGCACAATCAAGTCAAGATTGGTTGGGTGCCAGGGCATAGGGGAATACTTGGAAATGAAGCCGCAGATGCGCTGGCCAGGGAGGGGTCCTCGACTCCCCTGATTGGACCGGAACCTGCGGTGGGTATTTCCAAATCCATGGTCAGGATGACAGTGCGAAGGTGGATGGCTGAAAGACACTGTGAGCACTGGATCAGGGCCGAAGGGATGAGACACAATAAGCTAACCCTTAGGAGACCTTCCTTGGGGCTGCAGAAGAGTCTCATCTATCTGTCTAGGCAGGAATTAAGGATAGCCACAGGACTACTCACGGGACACTGTGGACTAAGGAAACATTTGCATAAAATGGGTATCTACAAGGATGAACCAGTGTGCAGATTGTGCGGGCAGGAACAGGAGACTGCCACACACATTATTTACAGATGTGAAGTACTTGCTGAGAGGCGCTTCAACCTCTTTGGCGATGGAACGGCTTTGGTGGATGCTGAAGGTAAAACTCTAGTCAGGAAACTCCTAAACCTGGTAAGAGGGAAGGGGTTATTTGACTAGATCAGGGAGGTAAGTACAATATACCTTAAGGTAGCAGTGCTTCGGGCAATTCAAACCCGCTCCCAAGTTAAAAAAAAAAAAAAAAAAAAAAAAAAGCTAACCCTCTACACTTATAAAGTAAATTTATTTAATGGGTATTAAATACTAAATGTTAGAAGACTAGCCATCAGACATGGATCTTTGGCCTGAAGAAAACACTTAAATAAATAAAAAGATGAATATTTAGTTATTATTCTACAGTAGTTTTTCTATCCCCTATTTTCATTTATTCCGCACACTTTCTTCTATCCTGACTCAGCTGTTTTACTTGACACAATTTCTAAGTGGTAAATAAATAAATCTTTAAAAACTTTTAGTGTCTGCAAATAAATGTTTCTTATACCCCAGTAATCATAAATCACAATACTATAAAATCGTTAATGTCATTACAAATTAAAAATATATTTTATTACCATGCCTTGCACTATCTATTGTAAATATATCAGGAGAGACCACTCTAGTCATTATTTCAACTTTGTTTTGGACCACGGATTTATTTTAGGTTTGAGTTCGATCTAAGCTTCAATCGATTGGAATTGAAATGACAGACCTCACTATCCTGTCAGAAAAAACAATATTTTAAATTCTCACTCTCTCTTTCTCATGTGTTTGTGTGTGAGTCTGTGTATGAGTATCTTTTTTTCTCTATGTTTATATATATAACAGATATAATAATATATATTATTATTTTATTTGAGATTAAGAAATGATGCAATATTTGCAGAACAAATATTAGAAAAAATTGAAGTTTGAAATAACCTGAGATTACAAAAGCAGAAAAGGACGAAAACCACCATGACGCATTCATTGGTTGTAATGTCTTTCAGTCTAGTGGTTACACATTATACCTTTATCGCTGAATTATCTTCGTTTTTATTTCATAAAGATCGGCGCGCTCAGGAGGAGGATGAGCACCAGACCGACCGCCCTTACCAGGACAGCCACCCGCACGTCGACCTTCGTATCCTACGACCTAGCCCTTAGACGCAGCGACGACAGCCATCCATTCATTCACCACACATTAAAATTCTTCAAAAGTAATCGCCTCACTAAGCTTGCCCAATCAGGTAAGCTGTTGATCATTGAAAATCACTATTGACTCAGGCTGCAGAGCAAATCCCTCGTCTGAAATAGGACCTACTTCCGGTGTAGCTCGATCCCCACATACTAAATCGACAGCACTTGCAGTATGGCAACTGACCCCAACAAAGTTATCCCACATAATACAATTACTACTAACACAAACTAAACCTATGCTAGAACCATCTGAAGTTCCTGCATCCACTGGAGAAAGTCGTGAAGGTGGAACATCTTCTTGGGGAAGAAGACGACAGGAGCCCTCAGAAGCGGCACCAGCCAGGAAATGCAGAAGCAGGAGCCAAATAATTGCGACGAAGCCCAACTTTAGGAGAAGTCCAGCTTACAGGATGAGAAGGAGTGGCAGCTTCCGGAACAGCGACATTGGCAGCCTCATTAGTTGAATTTAGATTAGAAGGATGAACCGCCCTGACGTGTACATTCATCAACTTCACATCTGAGTAATCTGCCGCCAAACAAATGCGACAGTGAAGCTGAAAACCCGCCTTGTGGACTGTCCTGACATGCCTGGCTAAACCGTTGTGTGTTGCGTAAGATTTCCCATCACACCAGATATAAATGACTGATATTGACCAGAATTAAAAACTATTTATTTTCAATATTATTTTATACAGACATATAAATTTAAATTATTTTCAACAACGTGCTGATTTAAATAAAGTTTTCCTCAAAAAAATAACATAACTTACAAAAAATATAACGTTCTGCACCACACTGTCTCTGTATAAAAAACTTTACTGCCTCTATAATTTAATGTCACTTGTTATTTCAAAATAATCTCAGAAAATGTACATACTATTGGATGGACAACTTATAACTACATAAATTACCCCACAAAAGAAAATTGACATAGTATAAATACATTTTAACACCAGCCACGCAAACCCAGCAAAAAAATAGGTTTGAATGTAATGTGGTTGGTGCAACCCTCCCAAAGACATTAAACAGTATGTCCAGCTGCTACCATTGATGCTGATCGGTGATGTGTGTTATATAAATGTCCCGGGACATCTAATGATATCCGAAACCATTAGTCTTTTCATTCCTAAACATTAGTAGGGGTTTTCACCATTATGTTTACATAAATGTATTTTAAGCTTTCCTGATTGTGTAGTTGAATAACTACACTCTGAACCTTTGTAAGGGTTTTCAACAGAATGGGTAAGCATATGTATTTTAAGGTTTCCTGATTTTGTAGCCGAAAAACTACACTGTGAACATGTATAAGGTTAGTCACCAGAATGGATAAGCATATGTGATTTTAGAGTACCTGATTGTGCAGCTCAATAACTACACTGTGAACATTTGTAAGGTGTTTTTCCAGAATGGGTATACATATGTATTTTAAGCTTTCCTGATTGTGCAGCTGAGTAACTACACTGTGACATTTGTAAGGTTTTTCACCAGAATGGTTAAGTATATGTGCTTTAAGGGTTCCTGATCGTGTACCTGCATAACTACATTGTAAACATTTGTAAGGCTTTTCACCAGAATGGATATAAATATGTATTTTAAGATAGCCTGATCGTGTAGCTGAATAACTACAGTGTGAATATTTGTAAGGTTTCACCAGAATGGATATAAATATGTATTTTAAGATATCCTGATCGTGTAGCTGAATAACTACAGTGTGAATATTTGTAAAGGTTTCACCAGAATGGATATAAATATGTATTTTAAGATATCCTGATCGTGTAGCTGAATAACTACAGTGTGAATATTTATAAGAATTCACCAGAATAGATAAGCATATGTGATGTAAGAGTACCTGATTGTGCAGCTGAACAACTACACTGAACTACACTGTGAACATTTTTAAGGGCTTTCACCAGAATGGAAATAAATATGTATTTCAAGATATCCTGACTGTGTAGTTGAATAACTACACTGTCAACATTTGTAAGGTTTCACCAGAATGGATACGCATATGTATTTTAAGACATCCTAATTCTCTAGCTGAATAACTATACTGTGAATTATTCTGGGAATTCCCACCAGAATGTATATGCATATGATCTTTAAGCTTTCCTGATCGTGAACCTGCAGAGCTACATGGTAAACATTAGTAAGGTTTTTTACCAGAATGGATACGCATATGTATTTTAAGCTTCCATGATTGTGTTGCTGAATAACTACACTGTGAACATTTGTACGGTTTATCACCAGAATGGGTAAGCATATGTGTTTTAAGGTGTCCTGATTGCGCAGCTGAATAACTACACTGTGTACATTTGTAAGGTTTTTCACCAGAATGGGTAAGCATATGCAATTTAAGAGTACCTGTTAGCGCAGCTGAATAACTACACTGTGAACATTTGTAAGGTTTTTCACCAGAATGCGTAAGCATATGTGCTTTAAGATTTCCTAATTGTGAACTTGCAAAACTACATTGTAAACATTTGTAAGGTTTTTCACCAGAATGGGTAAGCATATGCAATTTAAGAGTACCTCTTTGCGCAGCTGAATAACTACACTGTGAACATTTGTAAGGTTTTTCACCAGAATGTTTACGCATATGTGTTTTCAAGTGTCCTGAATGTGTACTTGAATAACTACACTGTGAACATTTGTAAGGTTTTTCACCAGAATGGGTAAGCATATGCAATTTAAGAGTACTTGATTTCGCAGCTGAATAACTACACTGTGAACATTTGTAAGGTTTTTCACCAGAATGGGTACACATATGTGCTTTAAGGTGTGCTGATCGTGAACCTGCATAACTACACAGTGAACATTTGTAAGGTTTTTCACTAGAATGGGTAAGCATATGTATTTTAAGAGTTCCTGATCGTGTACCTGCATAACTACACTGTGTACATTTGTAAGGTTTTTCACCAGAATGTTTACGCATATGTGTTTTCAAGTGTCCTGAATGTGTACTTGAATAACTACACTGTGAACATTTGTAAGGTTTTTCACCAGAATGGGTAAGCATATGCAATTTAAGAGTACTTGATTTCGCAGCTGAATAACTACACTGTGAACATTTGTAAGGTTTTTCACCAGAATGGGTAAGCATATGCAATTTAAGAGTACTTGATTTCGCAGCTGAATAACTACACTGTGAACATTTGTAAGGTTTTTCACCAGAATGGGTACGCCCATGTGCTTTCAAGTTTCCTGATTTTGTAGCTGAATAACTACACTGTGAGCATTTGTAAGGTTTTTCACTAGAGTGGGTAAGAATATGTGTTTTAAGAGTACCTTTTTGTGTAGCTGAATAACTACACTGTGAACATTTGTAATGTTTTTTACCAGAATGGGTAAGCATATGTGCTTTAAGGTTTTCTGATTGTGTAGCTGAATAGCTACACTGTGTACATTTGTAATGTTTTTCACTAGAATGGGTACACACATGTTTTTTAAGACTTTCTGATTCTGTAGCTGAATAACTACAAAGTGTGCATTTGTAAGGCTTTTCAGGAAAATGGGTATGCACATGTGATTTGAGAGTTTCTGGATGTGTAGCTGAATAACAGCACTGTGAACATTTGCAAGGTTTTTCACCAGAATTTATACACGTATGTTCTTTCAAGTTTCTTGGTTGTGTCCCTGAATAACTAGACTCTTCACATTTGTAAGGTTTTTCTCTAGAATGGGTAAGCATTTGTCTTTCAAGATTTTTTTTTACTGGAACTGAATAATTACACTTTGAAGATGTGTATGATATTGCCCTACAACAGGGTTCAAAGTATTTTTTCAAACTGGTTGGAGGTGCTGCTGAAAAATCCCATTGTATACTGTTATAGGGTCTTTTATGAATGTGTTTTTTCAAGTGGATTATAAGCTCATATATCTTTGCCCCTACATAAAGGCATTCTTGACATTTAAATGTCTTGTTTGTGTCTTTCTTGATAGTCACCCAGAATGAAGACATTACTGATGATGTGTAGTTGCAAATTGTTTGTCCATTTTGCTTACAAGGGTTGTAATGCATTATTTGTTTATCAGAGCTTGGATAAATTCTTTCTTCATGTTGCTCTAATTTTAGGTTAATGTTGCCACATGCTTCAGAGTACATGGTATCTGAAAATTGAGAAAACGATCATTTGTTTTTACATATCTTACTACTCAATATCTATAGCCTTATTATTATTAATTACTACATTAGACTAAACAATTCATTAATGAAAAAAAAATACCAATGATGGTCACAATCCCAAAACAAAATAACTGCTTAGAAAATGAAATTTAAGTCTAGTCAAGAATTATTAAAATTTATAACAGAGAAATATATTAAAACCAACAAATATATATATAACTAAAAAAATCCAAAACATACCAAGAAATAATAATATAAATAATATACCAATAAATATTATAACTAATTATTTTATAAAATGTTTAAAAAATAACAATAAATAAAAAATAACAATAAATAAATAATAACAAATCTATAGTGTCTCAATAGTAATAAATAACAATAAATTATTAACAAAAAAGTATTTAACTTTAACAATAAATATAACAGAAATAAATATCTATAAACATGCACATGCACAGAAACATAAACGTATATACTATAAGAAATAAAGATATAAATTTATTATAATATGAGTTTAAAACAACTTTAAATATATATTCAAGTGGCACAAGAAAGGAATGACACAGTCAATGGCTGTTGCATCACGTCTCAGCACAGCATTTAAACCATAATGTAAATTAAATTTTCCACAAACATTAAACAAACGGTATACCCTTGATTGTCATAGCTGACATAATGGTAAACCCTATGCATTATGCTGACACATCAAATATCCATGAGTTAGAAAACAGTGACCTATGTGAAGGTAGGTAACCACAACCTTCGCCCTACATTTCAAATGATTAGAAAACCTCCATTGACAGACAGTGTCATTGACTTCCCTCAGTTTATTGTATTGAACACATTATCATTCATCATCCCAAGCAGCAAGTAATGTTTGTTTAGCAAAAAATGACAATCAGATCTCATAGCTAGGTTTGCAGCTAGCACTAATCTTGTAGCAATCCTCATTGCTTTATCTGCTGTGTTTTTGCTAATTCTACAGTAGCTAGGAACCCAACAAAATGTTACCCCAACACCCCTAATTGAAATTGTTGTAGTGCACAGGAAATATTCCCAACTAAAGGGATCATAGGGAACCCATCTTGAAGAGACTGAAGAACACTTTTGGAATCAGAACACGAAAGATGACAGGAACTAGATTGAACTATATTTAAAACCATACAAAGGCAAAGAGTTCTGCTGTAATGACACTCCATGCTGAGGTTAATCTGTATGTGTAAAAGCATCTTGACGCAAAAAATCACAAACGACGCCATTTTCCAGTTTTGATCTATCAGTGAAAATACTTTTACTATATAAGTTGAATCTGTAAATTACAAAAATTTCCTGGTGATACGCCACATCAAGAGAATTTTGAATATGAAAAATCTAGACAATGAAAAATCGAAGTGTAGCATTTGTGTTATCCATGAAAGTAGATAGCACATCAACCGTTCGAATGTAGTAGTTTTTTTTCCTGGTGAAAAAATAATTTTGGTTATCATGCCAATCTCGGGTTGTGAATGAGGCAAAATATTTTCAGTAAAACAAAAAGTTACAAAAACATAAATATATATAAAACAAACAATGAGTAAATAATATTAAAAACAAATCAAAAAAGCACAGACACAAGAATGTACGCACACATTGGCTAATTTGAGCAGTCTGACGCTGACTAGCTTATAATATTGGCTGTAAAGGTTATCAAAGACCATTTTGAATGCCGGATGATTGATTATGTTTGCTTCCAAAATCAGAAATTTGACACCGGTTTGAGAGGGCAGGTTCCCCAGCCTCTACAAGAAGACTGACGATAGAGGTAAATCTAAAAGCATCAGTAGCAAATTACCTCCAGAGTAGTTAACTGAAACAAGAGTTGTTAGAACTGTAGGTTGGGCAGTTGTATGCTTTACAACCATTTTTGTCGCAGGATTTAAGAGTAGCCTAAGCGAAGGTTCCCACCACTTCCTACCTATGTTTTGAACTATTAGAAGAACTCCATGGACGAACGGTATCTTTAATTTCCACCAGCTTATTCTGATTTACACATTGCAATTACTTATTCCAAGCAGCTAATATTGTTTGCTTATTGCCAAAAGCACACATATTCGGTTGCCATAACACGTTAAGTAATTGGCACCATACCAGTAGCAATCCTTTGCCGCTTCTGAGTAACCAGTAGTTCCACAGTGACCATGGAGCCCCACAGAATGTTACCCCAACAACCCCTAATTGAAATATGTGTAATGCACACAAAATATAACCAATTAAGGGGTTCACAGAGAACATATCCTCAAGAGCAATTTTAGAATCGTACTACAAACAGTAGTGTGAAGATCTAGATTGAATGATGGTTCAAACTCTAAAAACAGTAAACAGTTCTGCTGTAAAAACATAAGTAGAGGGCAATCTGTACCTTTTGCGGACGGACCTTACCCCACTCTGCCATACCCTCGAAGACATCCGACTAATTCCCCTACAATCCTCACCTCGCTGTCCTTTCTTAATCCGCAGGAAGGTAAGGGTTTATCCCTTGACTACGAACCTTGGTTCGAGGCCTGTATCTCAAGGAATAAACCTCAGGGGAACCAACCCCTGAATTTGTTACAAAAACCAATTAGCCTCCTATAAGCCTTTTAAGCTCCTTTCGCGTTAATGGAATCTTTGAGACACTTTTGACTTAAAGACTACAATTTGATACCTAGTGGATTTATTTAATCTTAAATCAAAACAAAGTTAATTGGAAAATATGAATATTTTATATAACATTAAAATTTATTATTATTTTGTTTATGTTATTTTACAGGATTTATCCTCTTAGGTTTTATCTAACCTGAACTTATTCTTAACCTGCCTATTTAGTTTTAGGTTAATAGTACAGATGTCTCCTTATTAAGTCTACATCATTATTATCAACACACACAAACATATACACACACACACACACACACACACACACACATATATATATATATATATATATATATATATATATATATATATATATATACACACACATACCCTATTCTTTTCTAATTTTTTCAAAAGCCAAAACTTCATAATATATACACCAACATTTACTCAATTTCATTTATCTAAATTAATTTTGCACATATTTTTTTTCATACCAGTTAAATTTCACATATCTCAGAGTCTTGTTAATATTCAAACATTTTACAGTTAATCTATCTAGTTACACTAGGCAATGCCTTTTAATACAAACTTCAATTAATTCGCGGGAATTACCATTAGAAGTGCACACTGCCATTTTTGCAGATGACAAAACCATCTGGAGCACAAGTACAGACCCGCAGAAAGCAACCCAATCTGTTCAATCCGCATTAAATATTATACACAAGTGCTGTGAAAAATGGTCACTAAAAATTTCAAAAGAGAAAAGTGAAAGCGCATTTTTCACCAGACGAAACAATCTTGCAAACTACGTTCCTCACCTAACACTGGATGATATAGTCCTTAAACATAACAGAAATCCAAAACTGTTGGGCCTTGTATTGGATTCCAAACTCCGATGGTCAGCTCACATAGAACACGTTATAACAAAATGGGCCCCAGGGCTAAATGCCCTGAAGGCAGTAGCGAGTCTCAAATGGGGAGCGGACCCGTCAATGCTTAGATCCTTCTATCTTGCCTTCATGAGATCAAAGGCCACATATTGTTGCAAAGTCTGGGGCTCTGCGGCAAAGACTCATATCAACAAAATTCAAGCTGTACAATCTGCAGCCCTCTGCCTCTGTCTCGGTTGCACAAGAACCACTCCGACAGTCGAGATGAAAGTTGAGCCGGGAGTAAAACTAATCGATATTTTTATAAAAAGGCAAATGTGCTACCAGTTTCAGAAAATCAAAACACTGACGGCCATTCATCCATTTTATAAACTGGACACTAGAAGATGTAACATCAGAACCTCATTTGTTCATCAAATGTACACCTGTCAAGCCCAATGAATCAAAATTCTCTGGAGCGGATCCCGCCAACGTACGAAGAATCTCCAAGGGTCTGGCCAGGCAACCTGAGAAACTTACCAAGAACAATCACGCAGATATGCCTAGAGCGGTTACACTGTAGATGATCAACGATCTCTACTCAAACCATATAAGAATTTTCACCGACGGATCAGTGTATATAATCACAAGCAGTACTACATACCAGCAAGTGCGCAATCTAGTATGGATGCCGAGCTGTTAGCCCTCAACGCAGCTCTAGCCAGTTGTTATTCCCTGGCCAGTGACCACATCTGCATTTTAACGGACTCCAGATCCACTTTAGAAACACTATCCACATCAGGTACTACGGCATACTACTTTCGGATCAATGAAATAAAGAGACAGTTCCTACACATCTTGGGAAAATCCATAACCTTTCAGTGGGTCCCATCTCACTGTGGAGTTCTCGGAAATAAAATAGCAAGATAGAATCGCAAAAGAATCTTACATAATGTGACCTTGCGATAAGGGTAGATTCTTGTTGTTGCAGTGCAAAAGTTTGGCCGACAAACATTTTATGCTTTACTGGACAGATAGGTGGAATACAGGAGCCAAGGGTCGCCACCTACACCAAATACAGCCAAAGCCGCAAACGAAGACGTGTATAATAACATCCCCAGTTCAATAGCAACTTTTGCAGCCAGAGCACGAACAGGACACATTGTGACTCAGAGTTATCTTTACCGTTTTAACCTCACGGATTCACCTGAATGCAGCCTATGTGGGAATGAGGAGGATCTGGAGCACATACTTATGCATTGTCATTACCCGATAGCAGCAAGGGAGATCTTAAGAATACTGGTGTTGTCTTGGAGAGACATATTGAGAGATAAAGGTTACTGCACTCACGCATCCATCATCTACCATGGACATACGGCTATCGGCTACAGATGAAGCTGGACGTCTGTGTGAAGAAGGAAGGATATAATGTTATGTATTTTATATGTTGTAAGTTATGTTGCATAGTTGTTTAATTAAAACTGAGCTCTTGAAAAGGAATTTGGGAAAGAAATTTGAAACGTTAAGTGTTTAAAAAAGCAAAATTGTCTGTGATCTGTCATTAGCCTTTATAAAAAAATATAATGTCTAGCTTATGGACTTGTTTTTTTTTTTAATAATAGCTTTTAAAAAACTTGGCAAAAAAACCTCTACTTACTGATTTATTCAGCAGACGTGTTTCGCGCAAAGTCAGCACATTAATCAATGCTGTTTGTAGGTTAGGATGTCTTTATTGTTTGACTTTAAAATTTATTATCTTATTCGTTTTATAATTCTACGATACACAGAATATCGTTAATTTATATTGTTGTGATTTGATGAAATTTGTTAATAATATCCAATCACCGATTAAGGCAACATCGTTGACAAAACTAGTCTGTATGTATTAATAAACTGGTGTGTAGTAACATTTTGAGTGAACTATTTTAATATCCACCAAAATAAATTACGGTTGCAGTTTTAGTGAGTCTTAGTATATTACATGTGTTCTGTACAATGTGTCTAAACTAAGAAAAACAAAACACATAAGACTGAAACTGAGGTTCAAAAAACAATTAATAAAAAAGACAAAATGCTTCATTCATTCTATGATGCTCATGTTACCTACTAAGGCAAAATTGTAGAGTTTCTAGCTAATTCCAACAGAGAGAACATTGTCAGTAATGAGAAAACCTTTATCCTTTAGTTGATGACAATTATCTTCAATATAAACATTTGCTTATTTCATTGAAAATCCAATAATATCACAAGATCTGGCCCTATGACCCTTATGTGTTTGGATAGAGAACACTAGAAGAATACTCGTCATTTGTACGGGGTTGAGGGGTTGACGATTATTTGTACAGAATGAAAGAATTTCTAAATAAAAATAGGTCTTTCTTTGTGTTACCCAGGGACTCTTAAGAATATCCATGTAAAATTTCAGGTATTTATTTCCTGTTCCCAAGTGTTTGATTTCAGGGGTAAAAACTAAACCGGGTGATGCAGAAAATCATTAGGGATACGAAAAAATAATGAAAACTCTCGCTCAGGGAAATAAATACCATTTCATCAAATTAAAATTGGGTAAAAAATTCAGTGCAGAGTAGTAAGAAGTACTGTGTCTGCATATCAACGGCTGGCCGTATAAGTATATGTATTACTTATACATATAGTTAAATATACCTATAAAGTCTCTCTAGGTAGGATAGATTTTGATGTAATTTTATACATTACTATAAATATTAATATATACCTATATTAAAATATACCTCTAGAGTGTTCAGTCAGGATAGTTTTGGTTGGAATTTTATACAACAATACGTAATTAGATGCCTACTTCCGCATCAGAGTAATACTTTGTCAAGTGATCTCTATTCTAGCCTTACATGTGTACATTTAGTTAAACATATACAACTACAACCAAATCTATCAATTAAATCTCTGCAGCAATAACAAACGATATTTATCAATATAGCTTCAGGACATGTTTTTGATTCATTTTATATGCATTGTATTGGGGGTGGGCAATGTGCATTTTTACCAGCACCACGTTTGGAGAGAATTACAATTTTCCAAAATTGTAAACTTTTGGGGTGTAAGCGAGAGTTGTCATAATATTGTTCATATCTCTGATGACTTTCTGTCGTCCGGTATAATTTTGTTTTTGCTAAAATCGAACTTGCAGGAACGGGAAAAAATACCATATTTTAGCTCAATGGGTCCAATAGTTTTTAAATGATTGAGTAATACACACACACACACATCATTAGATTTTTATATAATAGTATAGATTAGTTCCCAATAAATATATCAAACTATAAACTTACTGATTATTGTCTTGAAAACTAAGTGAAGGTAAAACTTCTGCTTGTAACATAACATTTGTAAAGCATAATTAACCTTGAAAGATAAATAACTTCAAACAATTACTATCAACTGTTTAAATGTGACTTACAGGTGATTATCAGCTGATTAGGCCAAGTTAAGTATTAAATTGAGTAGAGATAATTGAGTGTAAAGGAGGATTTTAAGGGTCATAGGGTGGTGCCTTGACGGAATTTCTAAATAAAAATATGCCTGGTTGTTAACCAGGGACCCTAAGAATGTCCATGTAAAACTTCAGCTCAATGGGTCCAGTAGTTTTTACACGATTGAGTAACGCACAAACACACACACACACACACACACACACACACACCATTAGATTTGTATATAATAGTATAGATTAGTACAGAAATAACTATTACTTCTCCCAATAGAAGAATACTGGATCATGTACTTTGAACAATTAAATGTTTTATCATAGATGCTGAAGAATAATATTTGTGTCTGTGTGTGTATTTAATTGGAATAAATGTTATATTTACTTCAAGACCTAATCATTTTCAAATCAATTTCAGTTGATATTGATATATTTCTTATAAATAAAAAATAATAATAATAATTTAGATTTATTAAATTATAATAATCTACCACAAATTATTCTATCAGTATCACTCTAAACAAATTAGCAAATTTTAATATCAAATTTTTAACAACTTAATTTGTGAAATAAAATGAAAGAAAATTTTGTTTTATTTTCATGGAATGTTGTTAAGACATTCAGAATAATGAAATAAATTTAAAAGAAAAGAATATGTATAAGTAATTAGTCAACTAACTCAAAATATTGTCAATAAGTAGAAATCAAGAGCCAGTATTTGTAAAGAAAAAACTTACCTCCATAAACTTCCTTTACAACAAACAAATAATCCTTTTTGTCAAACTGGGTTTGTGTTGTACTATTTGCTTTTACAAACCACCAAGGAATGGTAAGGTGAAATAAAAAAACCACTGAAATAAAAAAAAGTAGATAACAAAATATGATTTAAAACACTGCCTTAAAATAAATTTAAAAACGCAGCAGTGGCATTGATACTAGGGGTTCCTTGAACTCCGGATTCCATTTTTAATCAGGTTTCATCATAATTAAAATAACTGATTAAATTAACAAACATTTTGAAAGGTATACTAGACAAAGATTGATCAGCTCAGGTTTTTCATTTTTATATCCATTAAAAAATAATACAATCTATAAGTTATTTAAATTTCCATATCATAAACAGGCCTTACCTGACATTAACTATTATAATACAAATATAGTATTAATGTCAAAATTTACTTTTTTATTAATAAATACTTTGTGAATCCTGGTAATGAATAATACAAGGGTAAGAAGATTCAGAGAGGTGTTACATAGCCAAACACCCTAGGCTCTGTAACCACTTAAGTGTACCCTTATACAAAAATTAAACCCTAGACACACTGGACAATTTTGAGTTATTATTTTTAAATCTCTTGCTGAGGTTAGTTCCAAATATAAACTGTAACATATGTGACAGTAGTTCTTAATACTTACATTAATTATCATCATAGAAATGTAACTTAAGGATTACATTGCTTAAGTAATTATTGACAAATTACCAAAATATGTTACACTATATTACTACATAGGTATGCAAAATATAGCCGAAACATTTCTGGTCATAATACGTTTGGTTACTAAAGAAATTAAGTACTATATTTGCTAAAGTCAACTCAATTATAATGAAAAATGTAGATGCTGTCAATTTTTTTTAAAGAAATATTCAAAATAAATTTACCCAATCAAGATTCATCTTGATGAACTAGTGTTATTTCTGCAAATACATTTTTAATCGTTTTTATAATTATAACATTTAGTTGTATCAATATAACGAAAAAAGCAGTTTCTATTAATTTCCATTGTTAAAATATTGCAAGTAAATTTACGCCATATAGTCTACGTTATTTAAAATAAGCTTCAATTTTCTTGTTTCTCTGTTGTTACCTTGAAGTTTCTATTTTCACCTAACTATATTGAAAATGGCAGCGACTTATTCAGTTCAAATACGTTCGGTGAAAATATACATTTCTAAACCGGCTCCATATTTGCATTGAACATTCCAAAACATGTCAAAAGGCTATTTTCATTGATATTATTTTGTTTATTGGGTCAAATCATTATTTTTTTTAAATTTAAAGTTGGGTAAAAAATTCAGTGCGGAAATAGCAGTTGTGAATAGGCTGTCTGCCTCACGGAGGGATAGTGTAGCCAACCTTTGATTTATAAAAAAAAGATAATTACTTCAATAAATTAATACTTCATACTGTTGAAATAAGTTAATTTATTAAATGCATAATGTAATTAATGCACAATAGCAGCTGGAAAGGAAATTAGACGGACTTTTATCTGTACACAACTACCTTAAAAACTTTAAAGCTAAATACTGAGTATTTTTTTTAATAATGCAGTGCAATAGTGTTACTTTTAAGTACAGAACAAAATTAAATGATTTATAAAAAAAAGATATTTACTTCAATAAATTAATACTTCATAGGCCTACTGTTAAAATAAGTTAATTTATTAAATGAATAATGTAATTAATGCACAATAGCAGCTGGAAAGGAAATTAGACGGACTTTTATCTGTAATTCTAGTAAGCTTTACAGTATTCCAGTAAATTTTTACCGAACCTATTTGGAGGGAGAGGAAGGAATGATTTGTGTGTACTGTTTGATGCAATATTTTCTGTTTTGTGCGAACAATAGTGTTTGTTTTATTGTGAGTAATTCTGCACTTACTATCGCTAAATAAAACATATGTGTGCGCTACACAGTATGCAGGTGTAAAGATGTTATGTGACGACAGTGTATCCCTCCGTGAGGCAGGCAGCATATTCACAACTGCTACTTCTGCACTCAACTTTTTACCCAACTTCAAATTATGAGAAAAATAACTATTCAACCCAAAAAACAAAAAAATATCAATGAAAATAGCCTTTTGACATGTTTTAGAATGTTCCATGCAAATATGAAGCTAGTATAAAAATGTAAATTTTTACCGATCCTATTTGGAGGGAGTGTAAGGAATGATTCGTATGTACAGTTTGATGCAATATTTTCTGTTTTGTGCGAAGAATAGTGTTTGTGTTTATTTTGTTATTGTGAGTAATTTTGCGACTGTTTATGTGTGAGAGACTAAGTAATATGTGTGCGAGAGTTTAATAATTCTAAAAGGTATGTATATTGCTGACTTAGGTACAAGTTAATTAGTAAAACAGCTACATATTATTATGTAAAGTTCCAGAGCATGTCTTAAGGCTATATTGATATTATGGTTTTCTTTTTAATTTGTCCGAGGTACAGCTTAATTTAAATTATGCCAAAACATAATGCTACACAGTATGCAAGTGTAAAGGTGCAAGTGTTATGTGACGTCACTACATTTGTGACGTCAGTGTATCCCTCCACAAGGCAGGCACCTTATTCACAACTGCTACTTCCGCACTGAATTTTTTACCCAACTTCAAATTGATAAAAAAACATGATGCAACACAAAAAACGAAAAAATATTAATGGAAATAGCCTTTTAACATGTTTTTGAATGTTCCATGCAAATATGGAGCTGATAGTGAAAGAATTCACTGATATTAACCATAAGAAAATAATGTATTTATGGTTTGGAATAAACACACTCTTTTCTCAAATTATTTGTATATTGTGAATTAAAAGCTGAATCAGAAAGCAAATGTTTACATTGCTAAATGGTAATGGTATAAAAAGATATCTAAATGGCAAGTGTGAAATTTCTAAAGGTTATAAAAAAAGGAAATTATATTGACATGCGACTACCGCTATTTTTGTGAATTTTTTTTTACTTTTCTTATGTATTTTTACGTCCAAGACATAAATCCTACATTATTTTTTGTAGCTGGTGCCGTTTTTTTTTAAATATACTTTAAGAAACGGTAAAAATATAGTCTTAATGATGTTGGTTCTAACATTTTTTTTTTTTAATTATCCGTTTTAATGTGTAGAACACGATTATCAACTTTTTTCTCGCGGAAAATACGGAAAGTTACTTTTTTCACATTTTAAATGTTAGGTTGTAATGACATGTAGGCCTATAGCGTAAACCGGGCGCTACGAATTATTTAGTCAGGATAAATTTGATTGTAATTTTGGTAAATAGATATTTAGACTTATTGCCGATGCAGATAATTACAGCCAAATCTATCCTGACTGGATACTTCATAGGTATACTTTAATATAGTTAGATAGTAATGTTGTATAAAATTATTACCAAAACTATCCTGACTAGAGAGACTTTATAGGTATATTTAAATATATGTATACGTAATACGGCCAGGCGTTGATATGCGGACATAGTACTTCTTACTACTTCGCACTAAATTTTTTACCTAATTTTAATATGATAAAAATGGTATTTATTTCCGAGAGAGAATTTTTATTGTTTTTTTGTATCCCTGATGATTTTCTGCATCCCTTGGTATAATTTCTACCCCTGAAATCAAACACTTGGGAACAGGAAATAAATACCTGAAATTTTACATGGATATTCTTAAAACATGGTTATTACCAAAACATAACCTAAACTAACCTTTATTGACTTGCGACTACCGCTATTTTCGTGATTTTTTTGTTTTCTTTTCTCATGTACTTTTACGTCCTAGAACACGAATCCAACATTATTTTTTGTCGACCACATCGATCGTCATTATTATTTTATTATTAAACGCCTAGATTTTGTTATAATTTTGTACAACATTACTCGTATACCTACGAAGTATCCAGTCAGGATAGTTTTGGTAATAATTTTATACAACATTACTATCTAACTATATTAAAATATACCTATGAAGTATCCAGTCAGGATAGATTTGGCTGTAATTTTCTGCATCGGCAATAAGTCTAAATATTTACCAAATATACAGAAAAGTAAAAACATTTCATGAAAGTAATCGCACGTCAATATAATTACCGAACAATATGTACTTACCTGAAAGCTTTCAGGTTAAGCCAATTTCTTTTTATATTCAAACTGTTCTGATACCAAATCAAAATCCATAAATATATAATCTCTTGTAATGTAAACGCCAAAATTTTCTTACACGCAAATATAACTTGTTGAATATTTCATTGTGTCATTGTGTGGACAATGTGCAATGGAAAACGTTAATCTGTGGGTCATTCAAAGAGAAATTAGGTGTACCAACGTTGAAACTAAAACAAATATGCAGGAGTTTTTATTAGAGTTTGAATTAGTATCATTTTGATTGAAAGACTCAGATTTAAAATATAAATGTAATACTTTATTTGTAGTTAAAATTTATTACAATTTTCAAGGCTTTATTTTTATCCCTTAGTCAACTTATGTATGTTGTATGATTATATGATTTATCATTGAAAGTGTTTTTTTTTAACTGGAATTGTTTAGAAAAACCTTTTCAGTTGTTCAAGTTTGTTTAACTATACAAAGTTTAATGCATTATAAAACACTTGATAAAGTTCACATTATGAATTATCAATTCACTTTACATCATAAATCCAAAATAACAAATTTGAAAAAAAACACAAAACTGTATATTGACACTACCAATTATTGCAATGAAAATACTAGAAAGTACCCCAATACCGCAAAAATAATCTAAATTAACAAATAATAGAAGTTACTTAAGATTTGATAATAGGATATATAAACAAATAAATGACTTAGCAATGATATCACCCCTCTCAAGTATAATATCTGAAATTTACCTTCAAAACCTTGACGAATTAATCACACAGACCATAACAACACGCGACCCCAACGGACATTTGGTACGACATTTTGAAGATGGATTATACACCTCACAAAGAAAAGCATTATATAATAATATCGTCCTAAATTAAATCAACAACTTACACCCTAACATAAAATTCACCATGGAAGAAGAAATAAACAACAAAATAAACTATCTAGACCTAACAATAACCAGATATACAAATAACATTGAATACTCAATTTTTAAGAAACCCACACAAACCCCTATTACAATACCAAAATACTCTAACCATCCTCCACAACATAAAATGGCTGCATACAACTCACTCTTATACAGAATGCTAAAACTACCTTTAAAAAATGAAGAAGAAGCCAAAGAAAAACAAATAATATATCAAATAGCCAAAATAATGGATACAATAAAAAAAACTATAGATAAATTAGAATTTAAAATATTAAATAAATTAAAACAACCTAAAATCGAACTACAAACAACAACAAAATGGGCCACATTGACATACACAGGATACCTACAACATAAAAGAAATAACTAAAATACCAGAAAATAATAATATTTACATAACTTACAAAAACACAGGTAACATAATCAATAAAATAAAACAACCGAATAAAATATGTCCCACACTTAATAACGGACTACTAAAATCGAATGCCCAGATTGTAATAAGCCAGATTGTAATACATAAGCCAAATCAAAAAAGAAATCTAAAGACAGATATCAAGAACACCTCAATGCATACATTAAACCTCACATTTCAAACTAAAACTTAGCTACACACGCCATCAAAAACAAACGCACATTCCCCACATTATTAAACATAAACCTAATAAAAAAAAGTACAAAAAGGCCTCAAAATGACAATCTGGGAACTACAAATTTATAAACGTAAAAATAATATCATGAACGAACAAATACAAACAAAATTAAAAAACTATAATTTATTCAACCTATTAGACAAAATTAAAAACCAAGACAAACTTGAAAGTTTCCCACAGTGCAGTGAATCCGAAAATAGAACAATAACGGTACACCATGTGACAACGGACACTCCTCACACATGGCAGTCTACTACAACACCACGTTCAGTTGATGCTCGACAATGAACATACTATCAATCTTTGAAAGTTAACTCGCATAAATACCAAGTAAGATTCTTGTTTAAGTACGAGTACATAGAGTGGACGTGATATCTCTCTCTCTCTCTCTCTCTCTCTATATATATATATATATATATATATATATATATATATATATATATATATATATATATATATATATGTATATATATATATAACAACATAACCTAAAAAAAAGCAAAATAGCCTAAAACCAATCCAACACCCAAACCACACCTCTAAAACTCAAACAACAAAAAATTCATACACCTAACTAAAACTCAATTCACTGAAAAAGAAAAAAATAATAATAACAAATGCTTTCAAATATAACCTACCGAATTTTAACAAAAACCAAATAACAAAAAACCTAATAGTTGACACAGAATCTAACATCCATAAAATTATCCACCAATACACTGAACACATAAGAAACAAAATTAACCCTTTGGACGCCACGGTCCGATCTATCGGACCAACGGTGTGTAGGCGAAAACCGCCACGGTCCGATCCATCGGACCGACGATGTGTAGGCGAAAACCGCCAAGGTCCGATCAATCGGACCGCCAGGAAAACATTATTTTTAAGATGTATTTAGACACTTTTAAATTTTGTTTCTATTGTTTTGGACTTTCGTTGAAGTCACTAACACTACAGGAAAATAATTTTCACGATGGTAGTACCAGTGACCTTGGCTCAGCTATTTGTTTTTGTCGTCATCGGGGGCCGAGCTGATAAGGCACGGCTCTCATACAGCGCACTGTCGCTAGTCGTCCCAAAAAATCAAGTACTTCTCTTGTCAACAAATGCTACGGCAAAAAGTGAAAGAAAATCTAAAAAGAGAGGAAATAAGTTGTTTATTACTAGCAAGCCATCTATCATACGTAAGTACAATTCCTATATGGGCGGCGTAGATTCGTCCGATCAAATGTTGCTACCTGGACGAGCGGCGTACGCTCAAGTATTGGAAAAAGGTTATGTTTCATATTTTTGGTCGTATGATTGTTAACTTATACATCCTATACAAAAACAACACAGACAACCCGCTATCAAGAATGGAATTCACAGTTGCACTGGTTGAAAGACTTGCTGCTGAATGGATTGGTGAACAAGGGTCAGTTCAAGTACAGCGTGCTCAAAATGGACTTCTTGCTCGATTGCCTGATAACAAGGAACGAAATTGTTCTGTGTGCAGTAGAGTGAGTATTACTCAAGGTGGCAAAAGGAAAAAAACAAGATACTTTTGTAATAAGTGCAATAAAAGTATCTACCCTTTGTGCCTTCCTAAACATTTGTATTAGAAAGTGATGTGGCGACGTAAATATTTTTGTTTACTTTTATTATACTATAAACTATAAAATGAACTGTTGTTAGTGCGAAAAGGCCTTTATCACCATACCATGTAAGTATTTTGTAAACTTGTGAGTATTTACAAACTTATATTCTTTTGTATAAATAGTGCTTATAATAATACATTTTTTTCTATTTGTAACGTTTTTTGAAAAACGTTTTTGACAAACTATTTTTTGTAGTAGAGTTGTGAAAATTTGCAAACAGTATGATATTTAGTTACTAAATTGAATAAAAACTTTTGCGATATATAAAAATATTTTTTTAGTACTTAATTTTTTTATCTAAAGTTGATTTTTTGTATACATTTTTTTTCTGTTAGGCATTATTGCTTTATCAATAATGTTGTTGTACAAGTAACGCTTTTTTAATTACTAAATGTTGATAGCCCACGTAATTATCTATAAAACAAAAAAAAAATCATTACATTTGCATAAAAAATAACGAAAGCACAGAGCGAAATGTAAACCGGTGCAAAAACGTTCAAACAGGCCTTGGCGGTTCTCGCCAGTACCGCTAACAGAGCGGCTGGCGGTCAGGAGTTGGGCTCCGGCCCGAGCGGCTGGCGTCCAAAGGGTTAATAATAAAATTAACCTAATAAAAACCGAAAAAACTAAAAAACGAAACAATATATAAATAAAAAAGAAATTATAAAACCCCAAAAAAAACTTGAAAACAACAACTACTTAATATTAAAATCAGATAAGACAAACACACCAGTAATAATAGAAAATACCAAATACATCAATTCAATGACTAGAATCCACAAACCCGACACACAATTTAGACCACTAATAAATTTCAAAACAGCACCATCTTACATAATCGCAAAAATACTAGCAAAGCTCTAAAATACATATCAACAACACATACAATATAAACAATGTATACAAATTCATTAATAAAATAAAAACATAGAAACAAACAGCATCACAAAAATAATAAGTCATGACATAACTAACATGTACCCTAGTATCCCAATATAAGAAACCATAGAAATAATAAAAATCAAACTAATACACAATAACGAAAAAGAAAACACAATAGATAGTATCATTAAACAAACTAAACACATGTGTAACCAAAATTACTTCCAATTTAACAATAAATACAATAAACAAACAACTGGTGTCCCCATGGGATCACCCATATCATCAGTCATGTCAGAAATATATCTACAACACTTTGAACAAATAATAATTAACTCTCTACTAGACACACATAATATTTTACTATGGACAAGATACGTAGACAATATACTTGTAATATACCAGCCTACCATTCACAACGAACACATCATAATACTAAACAAACTAAACACATACAACGAAAACATACAATTCACCGTAGAATCAAACAGAACAATTAACTATCTTGACATTACATTAAATATAAATAATAATAAAATAGAAACTACAGTACACAGAAAACCAGCTTCCAACAACACCACAATAATCAACAAATATATACAACAAAGGATATCACACTCCAACATACAAACCAAACAACAAAATAATAAAATATCTTAATAACACAAACCACAAATAAAAAATACAGAAAAACATAACCTATCAGGAATTTACAAAATTACATGTAAGGACTGCAACACATTTTGCATAGGGAAAACAACTAGATCATTTAAAATAAGATTTGACGAACATTACAGAGCATCCAAAAATAAATATACAAAAGTATCAAATGTTGCAGCACACCTAATTTCACATAAACATGAAATAACAAATTACGAAAATAACCTAACCATACTCGACATAAATAATAACCCAATAGAACTAAACTCACTAGAAAAATACCAAATTTATAAAAACATAGACAATAATTTAATGAACCTACGACAACATATGCAGACGGCGTACTATTTTAAAACATTATACACGTGGCTCAAGAGAAAATGTGTGTGACGTCAACAAATACCAACATCACGGACCGAACATCCACACCAGAAAAACATAAAAAAATTAAGTACTGATTTGACAATGGCCAAGTGACCGAAAGATGCCTCATCACACAAGGTAAAATTATTGCACTTAGTGGTGGAAAAAATTATTTACAAGTAATAATAACTTCATATATATATATATATATATATATATATATATATATATATATGTGTGTGTGTGTTGCACACTTACAAAGAAAATTTTAAGCAGAATGAATACTGTTGAAATTTATTTTTGAGTAAGGGGTGGTGTGTTACGCATATATTAAGCTTCACAACTATCAATACTACAGTATTTATATTAAGTTAAAAAATAACAACAGGTCATGATATCTAGCCTGGACGATAAACGTACCTGCCTATCATTTAACTATCACGTAAGTTAAATAAGGAAATGTGACCTTTTTTTAAAGCGTGTTGTTTATGAATGAAACGTTGGATTGAGTAACACTGATGTATGCTATAAGTAACTTCCTTCCTTTTATAATTATGGAAATAATTTAAATAAATTAATAAACCCCTTTCTCAAATTAAGGAAGTGCAGGTCTTTATTAATTCTAAGAGTACTGTTTGAATTTGTAACAATTTTAAATATATAATTTTTCGTACTAATATTAGAAATACTGTAAACTACTGCTTAGAACACCGTAAACTGAACTGAGACAGTACAGTGATTTGAAAAATAAAGCCTGGGATGGATATATAGGGGGAACTATTACCGCCAAAGTCCATCTAGGGGGGGACCATTTAAAATCACATATTTAAATGAAATTAAATTATTAAAATTAATTGATACATTTTGATAATATTCTTAAATGGATGTATTGTACTTTGTAAATCGCATGGAAAGCGAATGATAAAATTTTACATTTTTTAAAACTTATGCATAGAATTATTTATATATATATATATATATATATATATATATATATAGTATGTGTTCTTGTACACCAAAAACAACTGAGGTTAATTCAAATACGTACAAGAATTCAAACCCTTTTGTTGATAAACAGTACCAACATCATCAGGAATAAATCATTCCTGATGATGTTGGTACTATTTATCAACAAAAAGCTTTAAATACAAATTAATAAATAATTCTT
Source organism: Prosapia bicincta (assembly GCA_036971475.1). Taxonomy (NCBI): domain Eukaryota; kingdom Metazoa; phylum Arthropoda; class Insecta; order Hemiptera; family Cercopidae; genus Prosapia; species Prosapia bicincta. The sequence goes on along the minus strand of JBAIZL010000005.1, from coordinate 235,497,238 downwards.
GTATTTGAATAGTCTCAGTTGTTTTCGATATGTATACGCTCGCGCGTATTCAGTCTCAAAATTGAAGATTTTGCCGTCAGGTAAAATCTTTTTAAAATATTATTTTAAAAAGTTTAAAAAATAACCGCTGCTATGCACTCTAGCAGGAAAGCAGGTTCACTATCTGGTTAAGTAAACAAAGCCAGTCCAAAGGGTCGATTTTGTTCACGTTACAGAGCAACTAGGAAAGAATTAATTTTTTTTCTAACCATATAGAATTAAAGTCAAGTTAATTTTTGTTATTTATAAAAAACAAATCTTAGAAATGAAATTAGAAAATAAGAGTAAGGAGCCACTAAAGCTTAAGAAAATTTAAAAAAACTAAAAACAGAAAAATATAGTAAAATAAAATTTATTAACAAATTTATTTAATAAAAATTTAAACATTTATAATTAATAAATGCACTAAAAATTATAAAAGTGGCATGTAAGGGAGAAAATAGTTTCGAGTGCCGTTAACTTACGATCGGAATGAGCTAGAACTGTCATACAAGTTGGTAACAACATCTTCAATTATGAAATAGACCATGGTGTTAAGAAATATAACACTATTACACTATAAGTGACATTTTCAAGCAACGGTTAAAAACGAGCACAAATCTTCGAAAGAAAGTTCACTAGGACACTATTTTGCAAGTCAAGATAAGGTTTTGATATGCCATGAAACCGCGTAGCGGGGTAGTTGGGACTGCCCCATAGCAAGGAGACGCAAATCAGCTTTCAGGAGAGACGGACGTTTTCCAAGGATCCAGAAGGAGATTACAGTTTATCGGTCAGCATATTCAAGGACATTAAAAAATATTTCTAGAGCTAGCTTGCCTGTGATTTGGAAGTCGAATCAGAAGGTTGGGTGACTTCTCTTTTTGAGGACTGGTTTGGTCATCATTTCATACCTCAGGTCGAACGTTATTGTCGCCGTAAACAAATTCCTTTTAAATTAATTCCTATTAATTGACAATGCACTTGGCTATCCTTCTACTACTTTAACTAATTTCGACACAAGCATAAAAGTGTTATTTTTGCCACCAAACACAACTAGTTTGCTTCAACTGATGGACCAGGGAGTCATCAAAACATTTAGCTTATTACACAAGAAGATCATTTGCGCATCTGTATGAAGTTATGAGACAGAACAACGAGCTCTCCGTTGAAGATTTTTGGAAACAATTCAATGTTTTAGATGATTTAAGAATCATTAAACAATGTTAGAATGAAATTTCACAAAACACTTTAAATGGAATTTGGAAAAAGGTGAGTCTATTTTTTTCCCCACTGAAACTCAAGCGGAATCAGTGCTAGAGTCAGATAAAATTGCTGATGTGATTGAGGAAGGTGTCGGTTTTGCCAGACAACTCAATTTAGAAGTGGATAATGATGACTTTTATGAACTGCTGTTATGAACCGGGAGCTGAAAATTAATTGATGAGTACATAGAAATGGGTGCGCAAGAGCAAGACCTTAAAAAACGCAGATTCTTTAAACGCAGTTGATGTAGAAGATGAAATGATTGTTAGAAACTTGACAAAATGCCTTAGTTTAATTGAGTAAGACTTACAAATTTTGGAAAACATAGACTCCAACGATACGCGTATTTCTGCCACAAAACAAAAAAAAATAGCAAGTTACGAGGACATTCTGCATGAGAAGAAAAAATCTTCAATTCATCAAATGAATTTATTAGACTTTATAAGGCCTTCTATGTCAAAATAACTTATTTTTACTTACTTCTTTGCAATATGTAAATAGTATAATTTTTTTTTTTGTATTATGTATTTAAGATTTAAATACATGCACATTTTTCTTCTACATTATTAATTTATTTAGTGTTTGGTCCCAATTAAACATGATTCCTATCTGAATGTATGTAAAATTATACCCCGACATATATGAATTCGATTTATATGATTATCGCTCGGTCCCACCTATTGGGTAAATACGGGGTATTACTGTATACTGAATCTAGTCATATACATTCTAGACTTGATTTGTATTTTTAAAACTTTTCAATTTTATTATTCTCAGGGAAAATTTACAATGAAAAGTGATGTCTGGTCCTTCGCTGTAACGTTATGGGAAATTTTAACATTCACAAGGGAGCAGCCTTATGAAGAATTAAATGATCAGCAAGTGATTGAAAACATAACCCATTTTTACCAGAGAACAGGAAAACAGGTAGGTGTTAGATTTTTTTTAATATTTAATACTATCCAGTATTGTTTTTTTTTTTAATTAATTTATTATTTTTTAATTCATAGAAATATTATTAATGATATTTTTAAGAACTTTTCAGAGAGAATTTTTTTAACACAAGAAAATGAAGTTGTCCCTACAATTTATTTTTGTTTTTTATTAAAACACAGCTTTGAATAATAGGTTTCTTGATCATTATTTTCATGATTTAATTTTTAAAAAATTAAATGTGTTTGTTTCTTACCAAAAATAAAAAACATTGTAACAACATGTATCCAACAATGAAACATGTAAACAACATTAAATGAATTTTTTAATGTTATGTCTGAACTAATATAGCTTAAAATATTAATATAACAATAAAAAGTCAATTTATTAATTTTTTTAAACTCACTTTTTGGGAGTTTGGAAAGTTGCTTCAAAAATTAATAATTATATCTTTTGATCATAAATGAAAACAGCCTTTTTGAAAGATATATCCTGCTGCATATTAAAAGAAAATTTTTACATATAGGTTTACAAATATGTTCAAAAATATAAGCAAATACATGTTTAGGCTATATGTAAATACATATAGTTTCTTATATGTTAACTTTTACTCCTATAAAGGTGTACATTAGTGCCTCAAATAAAGATGGTAGGTATCAAATGATATGAATTATGCTTGTTAAGCAGCTTTTATTGTAGTATAAAAACCTGAAAGGATTATAGTATTAAAAGTACTGTAGATCGAATTCTTTTCTTATCAATTATAATAACAATATTTTTAATGTTTTCAGATGTTTTTACCACAACCTTTTAACTGTCCCAAAGAAATATATGATCTAATGTGTGAATGCTGGCAACGAAATGAATTAGACCGACCAAATTTCAGAGAAATTCATTTATTCCTTCAGAGGAAAAACCTTGGTTATAAACCAGATCTGAATTAATTAGTCCTATAAATTATTTTCTAAACTCATATTGAGCGTTATCAGTAAATGAAATTAAATAGTTATTAGAATTATAATGTTAATAAAGTATATAAAAAGTGTTATATAAATGAGTTTAGTTGTATAACACTTATATTTTATACTTTAAACTAAGGCCAAATGTTCTAATTAATGATTTAACATTATTGCTATAGATTTTTAAAATTTTATAGTAATGATTGATATTTATTGTTAATATTTGTAAATTTATGTGTGTTAAAAGACTGACCTTTTTCTAGAAATTGCTTTCTAACTTTATCTCTGTTATGCACACTTTGGTTCATCTTTAGCAGGATTTGATCAAAAAACCTCCCTACAAAGCCCCAATTCCATTTTTTTATTATGATTATAGGGTCTATATATTTTGGTTTTTTGTCTAGACATTTCAAGCAAGTCTGTAAACTGGACTATTTTCTGTAAAATTTCATTAGTAAAAAAAAGGCAAAGAATTTCAGTATGGATTTGGCACTTTTTGCTTTTTTTGTGTCAGGTAAATGCAATACAATATTCTTTTCTCTTGTATGAATTGCTTGTGTAGGTTCAACTATTTTCCATTTGGTTTTATCGTTATTTACAAAGTTTCCTCTGTAAGGTAGAAAAATATCGTCATCCAAAGTAGAGCTTCTAGTGTGATCATCCGTTATATCTTCCTACTCTTCATTCTGCTTTGTGTCAGTACTTCTAAACAGATCATCAGCTCTATCTTCTTCTGGATCGTCTTCACTCCCAAAACTCAATTTCAACAATGTCTGACTCGTATTGTAAAGAAAGACTGTCATCAAGGGCTGCTAAAATTTTCTTCATTTTAGTATCATCCATGGCAAAAATTAATTAAATGTAAAATAACAATCTACTCTACTTTATATCAATCCAAATAACTCATAACCTAACAAGGCTCAAGTGTCACCTATTAATTTTATGCACTCACAAACAGTCGCTGTGGGTCACCCTGCCCGCACATCATTCTTACAACTGACAGCTGCACTCAGACTTTGTAAAAACAAGCCAGTAGTGTATTAAATGGTGATTTAGGAAGGTACAAGGAATGGCGTCCGACTATCAGCGTGGGTGTAGGAGTAGGAGAGGGGGAAAAACCTGCTCCAGTCACCATGACCTGCAACAACCGTTCTAGGGTTAAATTCTCCAAAAACAAATTATATATTAATTTAATGAAATTACAAAATCATTAAATTTTTTTATTTGTTTGAGTTTACAAGTGAACTCAGCCTGTGTGTAGGACAATCATATATTATTTTTTTTTAAATCATTGCATTTCTAAAATAATATTTTATTTATTAGCTAACCTTTATATAACTATTATTAAAATATAAATTCTCCTATAAGTAATATTAGATATTTTTGATATTTGAGAATGAGTTTTTTATAAAGATGAATATCATTTCCCACTCAGTCCCAGATATAACATAGGATTTAATTTAAATTGTTAATAAAGTATTTTGTAAATATCATACCAGTAGATTAAAGGTATAACTGTTACTTATTGGGAAAATTATATTTTAAAAGTATAATAAGAAGAATCTTGATTTCAAAATGGAAAAATCATGTTATTAATAGATTTAGAAAGCTGTTCACAAATTATTCATAATCTATTAAGCCACTAATAGTATAACACTCTTATGTTTTTAGTTTTCTATAGAAAATAATACTTTCATTAAAAATTCTTTTAAAACAAGCAAACAAAATTGCAAAAATTGCATTACTGCAAACAAAATTTTTTTAAAGCCAATTCCTACTCAGATCAAAAAATGTTTTTATTTTAGTTACTTTTTATTAAATAATGACATGTAATATTATTAAAGTAACATAGCCTATGCATTAAAACAGTTGTGTTATCACATTCATTCAGATGAAAAGATGGTTTCAAAACATATCAGCAAGTAAGTTAATAGTTTTCATTCTGTTACTCAATAATTACTTGATTTATTCAGTGGATTCAAGATGATTACAACAAACAACTTTGATTTTTTTTACATATGTTACTCAAAAATATACTCCAAACAAGTATTCCAATCATCTTAAAACATGATTACTTTTTAAAAAAGTTATATAAATGATGGTGTTTAAAACATAACTAAACTTTAAAAAAATAATCCTCTAAGAAAGAAGTATTTACATATAACTGCAGTATGTCACACTACATTACTATATACCTGTTTTAAAATATAGCTAAATGTATCTGTCAGGATATATTTGGTTACGAACAAGTTCTGAAATAGCATAAACTTATTGGTGATAAGACACAGCGTATTGAAAAACAAACATGAAATCCATTGTACGACAAACATAACTTTTTTTTTAACATTGTTATTTCACTTGAAATGTGCTTTGTTGTGTTAAATATCAGTTTAAGGAACCTTCAACAAATTTTCAGTAATGTTTATACTCAATTAAAATACATTAAAAGTTAACATTTAGTTAAAATTTGATGAAATGTCCCAAAAAAGATTTGTAATTTTATATATTCAAAGCATATAAAAAACGTACCCTCAAACATTTGTGTATATCATACTACTAACAGGTGTTGAAAGGTAAGACCATGTTAAACTATTACACTCAAAACATAATGTTATAAATTTTATTGGTGCTCTTCAATGCCATTTGACTTGTAGAGAAAGATCTTTTTTCCAAATTAGCTCTACATAACAATTAGCATTGTGTGAAGTTAACCACTGTGTAGTTGGTTTTAGTCTTTCTACATGAAAGGCATTGTTTTTTCCAAGGTTGTAAATCTTGGTTTTAATTTTCCACTGAAGTAACTAGTAGATAGTTGCTTTTGAATTCACAGTAAGTCAAGGAAAATATATGTTCTTGAACGAATAACTGAATGAGTAATGTTACCTTTTTTGAGGAATATTTTTGTAAAATTTGGTGATTCATTTCATTCAATGATGCCTTAAAGGATTTGTACCAGCTACTTTTAACCCGTTATCAGTCGCGCTATAAAAACTTCACGTAATTGGTCCCATGTTAGGTTCAATCTAACTATGTCATTTCCTCTTTATTCCGTTTTATGCGATAAGTTTCAGTAATTCCAATCATTGAAGATAGCTTAAGACGTTTTAAACATGGTAATAAAAACTATTAATTGTAAATATAATGTTATAATTAATGGTTTTGCTAAAATAAATCCCTTATAACAAAACTAGTAATACATATAATATACAATATATTTTTAAACATACTCTTGAATATTTTTCTGATATATGCTATTAGTGTTATAAATAAAAACAGTTTTCTAGTATATTTACTCATCTGTACCCATTCATAAATTTATTATTCACCACAAACCACTGTGATTGGACCAGTGTGCTCCTTCCATTCTGTGTTGTCGCATTCATTGCAACGGGTCTGGACGAATCAGTTTTTTCTGGACAGTATTTACAGCGAACCTTCTCATCGGCAAGTGTCACTTGATGAGTAGTTGCTTCATTTCCAGTATTTCTTTTATCTTCTGTTTAAAGGGTATTGGTACTGTTGATTGGTGCTCGTCTCAATAGGAGGAGCTATTATTTCCCTAGCTGAGTAGTAAAAGTTTGTCTCATCAACATGTTATCAGTGTTTGGGAGGAAGAATTTTTTGGCAATATTTCTACCTATCCACAGAAGAACGCAGTTAAACGTCAACAGTAACATGAATAAACAAGGAATTAATGCAGTATTTCTTCTGTTTCCACATATACTTCACGGCCACCTTTTCTTAAATCAGATCTGTGGTCACTAAAACGTTCACTGGAACTATAAGATTGTTCTGATGTGATGTATTGTAAATCATTGAAATTTTCTTCATCACTTTCAGCAAACTACGGCAAAATCTTTAAATAACTTTTCATAACGTTGTAAATAAATAACAATGAATATTATTAAAAATAAAATATATTACTGTAATATTATTACAATAAAACATAACACAAAATCTTATTAACACAACCTTACAAAACATTATAAACCAACTAAAAACACTTATTTACTACAATAAGTAAAAACAATTTCTGAAAAAAACACACGTGATTGGTCCCGGGGCTAGATGAATCTAACGTTATCAGTAGCATGGTCGGTCCCACTGCTAGATTGGACCTAAACACCCCCTACCCTGCCAACTGTGGGGAATCCCACTTTCACCCAAGTATTTCTGTCCATTCAGATCAACAACCTAGGAGAATAACTAGAATTACAAAATTCTAACTTCAAACCTAATGGTTTTATTTTAAAAAATACTGAAATTGTTAGATTCAACCTAACAGCGGGACCGATCGCGAGTTAAAAGCAAGGGCAGCTTCAGGTTTTATTATTTTGGGTAGGCACAGTTTAAGAGATTTGTTACTATCAGGGTGATAATGCTCACTCCCAGTAATTATTTAAAACAAATGGTATGTTTGAAGGCATTTATACTCAGGACAAATTGATATAATAAAACAAAATATCAATTTATCTTTTAAAATTATTGACAATTGAGAAGGATTTTAACAGATAAATATAACGAAGTTGGGTAGGCCCAGGCCTACCTGATGGAAATGCTGGTCTTTAAAAAAGGAAAAAATGTTGCAATTGACTATCAGTTTTTTTCTGGAAACTGTTTGCTTGCCACCTAATTGGTCAACTGTATTTACATACCTTAAACTTGTTACAATCCATTATTAAATCTTATTTTTGTGTTTCAGACGCTATTGTATCAGCACGTGTTTGCAACTTATTGATTTTTTTCTTTTTATAATAAAATCAACTAATATGTTGTTGATAGTCGAAAACTGAAGTTCCTGCTGTTTTTTGGAAAAATTTAACTGCAATTTCTTGTTATTGTCCTTTCATATACCCACTAAGGTATTGGAAAATGATCTGGCAAAAAATGCTATACTAATTGTCTGTTTCTAGATTTGTTTTAAAACCTTTTTAGGGACTAACTATTATTTGAAGCTATGTATTATCCAGGAGCTTGAGTGATTATGAGAGCTATAGAATTTCAATCTATAGAATGTTTGTGTTGCAACACGAAGAACTCCTCCCACGAAATAACTGTAGCTTTATGGCAATTGTTAGCTGATCATATTGATGTGTAAAGGTTATTAATCTTTATTGTAAGTATCACAGATTGTGGTTAACTTGTTTAGTTTTCTTCAAGTAGGTCTTTATAGATTTATCATATAATCTTATTTCATTTAAAAGAAATCTAAACCTGTTCAATCCAATTGAAGACTTAAAAATTTTCAAACCACATTTTTCAGTTAGGAATATATGGGTTTTATTTTTTTTCCTGAGATGTGAAGAAACGTTTGAAACACTAACTTCCATACCTTCATCTCATCTGGAGTAAATTGGAAACACAAATAACTTCACCAATAAGAAATTACTAAATATGATGTTTGTAAATACTTGTATTCACCTACACAATTTTTAGTAATTATAAAATCACCTCTCGTCAATGACCTAAATGTTATTATAACTTTTATATTTTTGTATAATTTAAAATATAGGTTTTCTTGATAAATGTAAGCTGTGAATGTTTTCATTTTGTGTGTACAGCAAATTGTGTGCGGTACCGTAGATTCTATAATTCACAACCTTAGAGTAAGTGACCTATCCTAAAACACAAACCTAAAGTGTAACTTGATGCTTTACGCAACTATGACAATACAACTTTTGTATAAACTTTTTCATGTATATCAAATGTAAATAATAATAACTCTATGTAAATATGTTTGCCTTTTTTTGTAAAATATAATAAATAATATTTGTAAATAACTGAAAACTTGATTTTCTCCCTCCATCCTTTTGTGTTCTTGTAATTCCTTCTTCTTTCCAGTTATAATAATGAACAGCTTTAAAAAGTAGCTATGATAAATACATATGCTGCATGTATAATATAAAAATTTACTTAAAGTGAAGGTTTAATTCCTGAATATGATTTTGTAAAATTGCATTTCCCCCATTATTTTTAAACAAATATTAGTATATTTTAAAATAAATATTAGTCAAATATTTTAGTAAAAAATTATTAAGCGTTTGTAAAATTATAAAATATTTTAAAATTAAATATAGTTTGTAGAATTCAATAAAATGTTTAATCTTTTACAACTTTTTTTAAAAAAATGTTTTAACTTGCCTATAGTAGCACTTACTTTTTTGTGTTGAGGACGGCCGTTTCGGGAGATGTGTCCCTTTGTCAACTCAGACCGTAACTGATCTCAAGGTTTACGTAGGTTAGGGTGGGGGTGGGATATTTTGGTGGTGTGGGTGTATTTTGTGTGTATTAGGAGTTATGATGTCAAAAAGTGCGTGTGAGTTGTAATGTAATTGTGTATTGAGTATGTGTGTAGGGTGTAGTTTGAAGTGCCTATATATTTCGTATTGTTCGGTTGTGTAGCGTTGGTTATTTCTGTGTTGTTTATGAAGAATTTGTAAGTTAGATGTTATGTCTGTGTAGTCGTGTTTTGTGGAGTTGAGATGATCGGCGAAGTTAGATTGGTAGTAATTGTTTTTTAGTGCTTTTATATGTTCTTGGTAACGTGTGTGAAATGACCTCCCTGTCTGGCCTATGTAAAATCTGGGGCATGAACTGCAAGTTAGTTTGTAAACTCCAGTGGTGTTGTAAATGTCCTTGATTTTGCTGTTGGGTTTAAATTGTTTGTTGAGAGTGTTGTGTGTGGAGTAAGCTATTTTGTAGTTGTATTTTCGTAATGTGTTGGTTAGATTGTCGGTTTTGGATGATCTGTAAGGTATTGATAAGTATTTTATGGGATTGTCATCTTGTGTGTTTGTATTTGGGTTATTATGTTTATTTTTTAGGCGGTTGTATAATTTGTCTATCATTGTTGGGTTGTATCCGTTTGTTTGTGCTATATATTTTATGGTGTTTAACTCCTGGTAGTGTTCATCTTTGTCTAATGGTGTTTTAAGGAGGCGGTATATCATGGTATTGTAAGCAGCTAGTTTGTGTTGGTGTGGGTGGTTTGAGGAACTGTGTATGGTCGTATTAGTGCTGGTGGGTTTTCGGTATATGTTGAATTTATGTCACTTACAACTTTTTTTAAAAAATGTTTTAACTTGCCTATAGTAGCACTTACTTTTTTGTGTTGAGGACGGCCGTTTCGGGAGATGTGTCCCTTTGTCAACTCGTTGACAAAGGGACACATCTCCCGAAACGGCCGTCCTCAACACAAAAAAGTAAGTGCTACTATAGGCAAGTTAAAACATTTTTTAAAAAAAGTTGTAAGTGATTACTAGTAGCTCACGCGAAGATGGAATCAACAAACGTGAATTTATGTGTTTGTTTGTCTGTTCGTTTAATTGTGAGGTCTAAGAAGTTAAGGGAGTTTTGTTGTTCTGTTTCGATGGTGTATGTTAGTTTAGGGTGTATGGAATTTAGGTGTTTTAGAAATATGTGTGCTCTGCGTGTGTTGCCTTTATATAAAGTTATGATGTCGTCGACGTATCTGTACCAGTAAATTATGTTATCTGAGTATTTGTTGTTGTGTAAAATGTGGTTTTGTTCGATGTGGTGTATGAATATTTCTGCTAAGATGCTTGCTATGGGGGAACCCATAGGTAGTCCATCTTTCTGGCTGTAGTATGTGTTGTTGTAGGTGAAATAATTTTGAGAAGTGATTAATCTTGTGAGGTGGATGATTTCGTCAATGTGTGTATGTGGTGTATTTGTGTCTATTAGCATGTTTTTGAGGATGTCTATGGTTTCTGGAATGGGGATGTTTGTATATAGATTTGATATATCAAAAGAGACTAAGGTGGAGTTGTGTGGAATATTTACGTTTTTAATTTTGTCTATTAGATTTAGGCTATTTTTTATGCTACAATGGTTATTAAATTTTATATGGTTTCGGATAGTTTTGTCGAGGAATTTGGCTAGAAGATGAGAAGGGGCGCTTGTATGGTTTATTAGTGGACGTATTGGGATGTCTGTTTTGTGAAGTTTGGGCAGGGCGTTTAGTTTGGGGGCTATTGGCTTTATTTGTTTTAGGTGCTTTTTGGTGTGGTGTGGGATTATAAGTTTTGTTTTGTTAATTGCTTCTTTGATTAGAGCGTTGTATTTTGTTGTTGGGTCTTCTTTTAGTGTAATGATGTTGTTATTTTGGATGAAACTGTGTACTTTTATGTTGAGGTCGCTGTTCTTAATAATTACCGTTGTGTTGCCTTTGTCAGCTTTGGTGATGGTTAAATTTTGTTTTTTTAATTTGTTTTTTGATGGATTTGGCTGCTTTTAATTCTTGGGTATTTGTTTTGGGGGGTTTAATTTGGGTTATTTTTTGTTTTATTTGGTGTCTGATTGCATCTTGTTGTTCTAACGGTGTGTTGTGTTGGATTGTATTTTCAAGATCTAATATTAGGGTTTTGGTGAAATTTTGTTGGCTGTATTTGGGTGTGATGTTATGTTTTAAGCCTTTGTCTAATAGGTTTAATTCATTATTTGAAAATGTTGTGTTGGTGAGATTTATAGTTCTGGGGTGAAAAACGTGTGTTGTGTTAATAACCTGTTTTGGGTGTTGTGCGTTTTTTAGGTTATGTATTTTTTTGTTATGTGTATGTTTTATTTTATTTTTTGTTTCTGTGATTAGTGTATTAGTGAAGTTTACTACTTCTTGCAGTTCGATGTAGTGTAGTTCCATGGAAAGCTGTTGGTATAGGTTATAAGCGATTTTGTTGAGATCGTTTTTTTGTTTATATAAATGTTTTATAGTGTTTTTGATGTAGAGTGTTTGAGCCTGGTGTGTGGTTTTTATAGCAGCTGGGTTGTTATTTTTGTTTTTAATTTGTATTTTGGCGTAATTGGGTGTAATTTTATGTTTTAGACATTGTATGTTGAAGGAGTAGGTTGAATGTGTTCTAACCAACACATTACGAAAATACAACTACAAAATAGCTTACTCCACACACAACACTCTCAACAAACAATTTAAACCCAACAGCAAAATCAAGGACATTTACAACACCACTGGAGTTTACAAACTAACTTGCAGTTCATGCCCCAGTTTTTACATAGGCCAGACAGGGAGGTCATTTCACACACGTTACCAAGAACATATAAAAGCACTAAAAAACAATAACTACCAATCTAACTTCGCCGATCATCTCAACTCCACAAAACACGACTACACAGACATAACATCTAACTTACAAATTCTTCATAAACAACACAGAAATAACCAACGCTACACAACCGAACAATACGAAATATATAGGCACTTCAAACTACACCCTACACACATACTCAATACACAATTACATTACAACTCACACGCACTTTTTGACATCATAACTCCTAATACACACAAAATACACCCACACCACCAAAATATCCCACCCCCACCCTAACCTACGTAAACCTTGAGATCAGTTACGGTCTGAGTTGACAAAGGGACACATCTCCAGAAACGGCCGTCCTCAACACAAAAAAGTAAGTGCTACTATAGGCAAGTTAAAACATTTTTTTAAAAAAAGTTGTGATTACTAGTAGCTCACGTGAAGATGGAATCAACAAATGTTTAATCTTTTGTAGATTGTAAGGATAAAAATGTTTTTTTATTAAAAATATCTTGAAAATATTACTTTTTAATAACAAATAAAAGACGCACACAAACTGACAAATTAATTATTTATTCACAAAGTCGTGTTTTAATGACAAAGTCGATGAGTATCAATCAATGAGTATTGATACTACAAACTCCAACTTACAACTTACAAAAGTAAGTTAGGAGTTTGTAGTATCAATGTTCGCTGAGCATCTGAGTGAATAGATTATTAATTCAGAACTTTATTTCGAATAGTCATAAGCTATTGTTAAAGGGATTAATATTAATTTATGAGTTTGCATATGTCTTTTATTTCTTAAGTAACCTAACAAGCTAAGGTCAATGAATATTTGGTACATTATTTTATTATTTAGAAACCTATGTATTTGAAGTTTATTTTTAATAATTGAAAATTTGAATTTATAAATAAAACAAATAATGATAATTGTACACGTAAATAAATAAATGATAAAGACAGGTTTTGATATATATTCTTTAAAATATTTTTAAGACTAGTATAACTTAAGGCAACATCTGCTATAAAAATAATGGCCTAATATTGAGCAATTTACTATAGATAACACATTCGCTGTGGTCACGCAATTCCGGGTGACTGTCTCATGCAACAAGCAGACCACCCATAACCAAGTGCTATAGCTCACTTGTGATTTTGTTGAGCATTTTAATCTGACTTAAGCTGTTGTTATTTGTGACCTTGTAAGATTTGTGAGCTTGGTTATAATTAGAAATTTTTTGCCAACAACTAACAAATTCTTGAATTTTATAGTTCATTACATTTGGTGAATCTTATTAATCACTTAAACAATAGTTAATGACTATATCCGAACTTTCAATTTAGTAAATTTGTTAAAACTTCTGAGACAGAACGTTTTTGATTGCTATGTGCCGATCTTCATCGGTGTCTTTTGCTTGGAGATGTTGGGTCAAGCCGAGCCGAAAATTAACATTACAGACAGGGAAAACAAATACATCACATTACCATTCACAAACAAAACAACAAACAACATAGCCCGCAAATTTCAAAAAATAGGATACAAAATAGCACACAAAACTAATAACAAGTTACAATACAAAATACAACACAACACCAACAACAAGGATAAACTACAAGCCCTAGGCGTAAACAAACTGAACTGCGACGAATGTAACAAATTCTACATTGGACAAACAGGTCGAGCTTTAAACAAAGAATCGAGGAACACAAACAGAACACCAACTCAACATTTTACAACCACATAAAAGATTCAGGACATAAATACACAGACATTTACCATAACCTAGAAATGTTTCACATCAACAAAAAAGGACATCTCAACACACTAGAACAATATGAAATTTACAGACACACAAAAACAAAGTACAAACATATTAAATGAACAAACACAATACAAATCACACATACTCTTTGATACTATCGAAAACCTACCTTTAAAAACGTCACCGCTTGACCCAACATCTCCAAGCAGAAGACACTGATGAAAATGGGCACATAGCGATCGAAAACGTTCTGTCTCAGTAAGTTTTAACAAATTTACCAAATTCAAAGTTCGGATAGTCATAAACTATTGTTTAAGTGATTTACTAACAAATTGTTTTATATATTGTTTTATGTATTGATTGTTCTCCATATTGCTCAAATCATACACTGGGTATAAAACTTATTTATAAAAATAACACACAATTTCTTTTTTCAGGCTTTTTATGGAAAAAGGTTTTATGGAGTTAAAAAGTTTACAAATTTTAAACATGTTTTATGTGAAACTGAGTGTAAGAGAAACAGCTACAAAAAGTTGTTATAAAATTACATTAACAGCAATTTCACCCATTAAAAGCCAAACTCAGAAGATTTGGAGTTAAAAACCAGAATAATAATTTTTCATCTTCTAAAAATAGTACTGTTTATAACCAGCTACAGCAAATGTGTTAAATGCTATTTCGTAAAATAAACTGGGCAAAATTTTATTATAATCAAAATTAATTAGACTGTAATATTTCAGTTATATTAAATAAAAGTTATTATATAACAAAATAAATTTTGTTAGTTTTTTTGATATTTTAATGTGTGGGAATTGTAATAATCAAAGTTGCTACTTATGGAAGCTTTTTAAATAGTAACATTATTATTGTAAATATTTTTTTTTAACCATAAAATATAGTAAACATCTGTTACTTTGTTTTTAAAACTTTTGTTTATTTGCAGGCTATGTAGACAGAAAGTGTTATTCAATGGTTAAAAAAGATTAGATTCAGTTATCTAGAGTTTACTGTAACAAAGTTTCTTTCTATAATATATTGAAAGAGTGGCCTCAAATTTATAACTATATGTTTTATAATTTACAACAGAACTACAAAATAATTATATAAATTAGACAATATTAATATTAAAAATGTTTAATTTTACATTTTTTCTGTAAAAAGCAAAGTTACTACTTACAGTTATGGGAAATTGGTTTTTAAGTAGATCTATTTTTAAAAATGAAGTTCACAATCTAAACCTAGAAATATAATATCATTATAATAATGTTTTTAAGATAACAAAGTTGTGTTAATAATTATTATAAATACATACACTATAATTTTAAGCTACCCTAATTCTATACAATATCAAGAGCACAGTGGTGCAATGTATTACAAT
Organism: Prosapia bicincta; assembly: GCA_036971475.1. Classification (NCBI taxonomy): domain Eukaryota; kingdom Metazoa; phylum Arthropoda; class Insecta; order Hemiptera; family Cercopidae; genus Prosapia; species Prosapia bicincta. Next base: position 235,481,844 of record JBAIZL010000005.1, on the reverse strand, counting down.
AAAAATATTGGGAAAAATCCAAATATCACAAAAATAACTATTATTACAAATTACCTAAGATTAAACCCTTATGTACATTTTGATGGCCATGTCATCATAATCAGAGAGTCTTAATACAAAAGGTCAGTCTAGTTTGTAATTTATTGTATTCTAGATAGTAATTTTGTAATAAGGCCCTCTGATGATGAAGACATGGTCTTTGCTTATCTTAGGTAACTTGTAGTATTAGTTATTTTTGTGGTATTGGGGGTTTTCCAATATTTTTATTGCTACCCTAATTGGTTAGTGCTGATTTTGTGTTAAACAAGATTTTACAGTGCTATTTGGGTTCATTTAAAACCAGATATGTATGGTGTTCAATTTTTATAATTATTGTATCCAAATCATTTAGTTTTGAAATTGTCAAATATTAATAAAAATAGCTTCTAATTATTGTTTTCTATCTAGCTTTAAATATATTTACATCAAATTTTTACCTGCAGATGCATTTTACTAGCAGATGCATTTTGTACAAGATCAGAGCATAGTACAATGCTGTTAGTCACTGACAAGACACACAGCATTGAATAATGCACTGACCTAGTGAGAAAGGCGTCTACTGACTAATTCAGTTGGTGATTTTTTGTCAAGTTAATACAAAAAAAGTGTAATTTATACAAAAACCTCAAGATGTACAACAAAAACTGCAAACTTGAATTATTTATTAAGTAGTTTCTTAATTGAGAAACTTCTTAAATAAACAATATAAGGAACTGTATAGTGTTGTCACACTTAGAGCCAATTCATAACAAAAACGAAGAAGCATTTAGTTCTGAAGTACAGTAGTAATGTATTGAAATATAAAATGATAAATTTATAAGTGTATTTGTAGAACTTAATGAATTGTATGAATAAACCATATGATAGCAATGCTTGTGGTTATGTAACTGTTATCACAATTCCAACTAGTGGATGTAATTCAATAGGTTAATCCATACACATGTACTCGGCATGTTATTTGAAATCACATTGCCCCGGATATTTCAGTTAAACAGGGTTTTACTGATTTTGTTTATAATCTTTAAAAGTACTAAATTTTATGACCGGTTTAAAATGTTTTCTTGAACTAAACATTTTAAATATAAAGAATTAACATGGTCAATAGGTTTATGCATACATTATCTTATACAATTTTTTTGTTATTCTAATACAATAATTTACAAAAGTTAAGATGCATAATTTGTATCAGTAAAAACGATATTATTAGTCTGTTGTCTTGTCAGTTTTGCTAGTAATGCGTTTGTTTTATTTTAACACAAGTGTAATCTTTGTAAACAATTTAAAAACATGGTTAACATATTTGAATACTATGTGTCATTTTATGTCAATGTGAAGCTGTTAAAACTAAGTAATCAAAATATTTTAAATTCAGTTAAAATGTTTCCATATTTTTGCATTTTAGGGACCAAGGAGGAGTAAGCATCTTTACAAGAAATTAGGTTTGGAAATACCATTGCATATTTTATGAATGATGAAAATAAATAAAATTTCATACAAATAATTATTTATACTGTATATGAACATATATTGCTTATAAATAATTTACAATTACAATAGGAAGATATATGAAAAATACCAATATATTTTAAATAATTCACAAATACCATATATAAGGAATTATTGAAAATTTAGGGACATAACTATTTAGTAAGTAATTATAAATTAAAGAAGTTAAAGAGAACTTTTTATGTTACCATGTTTGTTACTTTTAGCAGCAAATAAGTTGTAATAATAGTAAACATTTTTATATTGTAAATATTAATAATATAATAAATTTAATGAGTAGTGTGTTGTGCCTCGATTTTATAGCATATCCAGTAGTTGTCTAGCTTGAAGATTGTTACTAATGGGATCTAATTACCAGAAAAATTCTGTTTTAAAACTTCAAAATTTTTACAAAAAAAAGATTTTGTTAAATCAATTTTATTAACCTTACA